>LPNX011051055.1:194983-278305 GCA_001517045.1 Pseudotsuga menziesii | reverse complement strand
TTTGAGAGGAGGATCCTGAGAAACAATGGTTATACCAAGGATTTCACACACTCACCTGGACAGACACATACATGTTGTTGTTTAGTGATCTTGGAGAATTTACTCACCATCAACTATTCCAAGATCCTAAAACCTAATCATTTTGGTGCACCCTATAACAGAAAAGAGTGTAGTTCATTTTAATTAAGCGTTGATTTTAATTGGCTTTATTACTCAAAAGAGGGATATGGCCGTGCAACTAATGGTGTTATGACACAACATGAAGTAAAATGCACACCTACAATCAATGTAAATGCATTGTGTCCATGAAAACAGGGTATGCTACTACGTGAAATGCACAATTTTCCTTCAAATGATGAATGCAAGCTTTCATATATGAAATCCTAACTAATACCCCAAAGCAACTCTAGTGCAAGTACAATGCAAAATGCAAAATGCAATGCATGATGATAAGCAAATGTTTTTAGATTTTTTGAAATAAAATGAGATACAAAAAGCAAAAGAATGATTCTACAACCCCCACACTCTGCAAGCACACTCAAACAGCACTCAAGCAAAGCACTAAGGTAAAAGAAATCTAATGCACTAATCCCAAACAAAAAATCGAAAATGCCATGACAAGAACCTTCTTAAAAAAAATTAGCCTAAAAAAACGTCTCTGGTCAGAAACAGAGGTATAAACAGACTCAGGCAGTGCCAAAGGAGACTCAGCAATCATCAAACTTCACCCAGCAACCATTTAACTTCCACTAAAAGGCAAAAATAAGGGCATACGCGACTGTTCGCAGTAAATCCGTGTGTATACGCGGAAATCGCAGAGAAACCCGCGTGTATACACGACTGTGAGTTAAAAACTCGCATACAGGAAGAAAGGTGCATAAAAACCAAGGCAAACAGACAAGTTGAGACAAACTTCACACCAATCAGACACTACCAGGCAAACATGCCTCCAGACCCGACACAGAAACAAGAGAGAAAGAGAAATTCAAAGTCATTGAATGCCGATAGAACAACCCCCAAAGGACAACTACTAGGAACTCCCCAGCAGAGTCGCCAATTCTGTTACGGAGAGAAATTCCTATGGCTTGGGGTACCACAACAGACAGTTTGACTCCAGAAATCGATCTTTTTAAACATGCAATAGAAAGTAAATGCCTAACACCAAAGGATCAGACCTCGTACCTTATTCCGAATGGTTGAAGTAGATCCTCGTTGAGCTTTCCAACTTCAGCTTGAATTGATAAATTACTTCCTCAACAACAAGTAAACAATACAAATCCGTGAGATGTAGAACAGTTGGTGGTGGGGTATGGTTAAGACGCCCCCTAAGCTGGAAGGTCGCCGGTTCTAATCCCGTCGGATACCAAAAATCCAACCATGTTAAGGGTTGGTGCGGTCCAAGTCGGGTGCGATCCCTGGGTGATTTTGACGGCTTAGATGCCCCTGGTTCGTGGCCACTCAGCCAATGGTAACCCTGCTAGTTAGGGGGTTCCACCACTTTGCCAAAAAAAAAAAACAAGTAAACAATACAAGCATACTATATATCATGGTGTTAGATCTATTTTAGCATATATAATCAACAATGTATAAGCATTTGAAATAATCCCATGGATAAAATATTCATTCAAACACACATTATTGAACAGGAAAAGATATTTCTATTAATATAAATCAGAGATTACAATAGATACAACCTCTGTCGGCACGTCTGCGAATCGGAGAAACTGAATCCCCCACTTGGGCCTCCACCACCTCAATCCTCCATCTCTCGATAGCAAGCTCACAAGCAAAAGGAAAGCTTGAGAAGAACACAACAGTGCTCCAAGGGACAAAGGGATGCATACTCAAGCATAAGTTCCGTCAACAATGGACTATAGTTTCTTTGCTCTCAATTCTCTCATATGCCTTCAATGTACCATATAGTTCCTTATATAGCTTTTCAAAGGGGTAATGAAAGGTCGAATCTGAGCGATCTCAAGGCATAGGGAAGGCCAGGAGTCAAGTGAGTCGGATCCATGTCAAGGAAAACTCCAAAAGGATTTGGATTTTGTACACATCCCGATGTACACGGTTTTAGGGGTCAAACCCACGTATATACGCGATTAGAGGTTTAAAAGTCGCGTGTATCATTTTTCACATGTTTTTAGGGATGGTCAAGGAAACATCAAAGGACAAAAAATAGTCCACGGGGATGCTGAAATACAAGTCTTTGGTGTTTGTGAGTTAATTTTGCAAATGCTCTTGGTTGATTTTATTGTGTATTTTTTAAGATTATCTTGTTTATTAAGGCGAAGGGAATTTCCAATCGGTACGTAAGGTACTGGAAATCTAACCGAAAAAATATTCTAAGTGGCCTCGTTCGAAGACATGTTGGACCATCCAATTTGCAGTGAGGCGTTCAATAACTTTCCAACCACTGCAAACGAGGAGAGCTACCCAGCACTCCCAGTAAATATTTTCCCACTTAGAATATTACCGCGTTCAACGCCGATTCGTTGTTTATGGGGTGATAAATTTTATTATGATTGTACTTGGAGTTAAGTGTGCGAATTAACAAGTTACAGTGCTTCTGGGTATCCCGAACGGGTAGAGCATACACACTGTAGAATAGTAAGTTCCAATTTTAGGGGATGTGTGAGTTGAAGATTTTATTAACAAACATAACTCTCCGAAAGAGAGTGCTCTTGATCCACCTTATGGTAAGATTCAAGACTCTTATCTAATCTACTATGATAATGTAATGCAAAATGCTCTCCGATAGAGAGTGCTCTTGACTTGTCTTATGATAGGTTCAAGAGGCTTTATGTTTGTTTTATTAATTATCAATTAAAAAGCAAAGATACACATGAAGCAAATAGCTTGCAAGTCATGAAAATTAAACCTAGCAATTAGTGGAAATAAACTAAGTCTAAAAAGCAATCTAATCTAAGCAAGGAATGACACAAGACACACTTCCTCCAAATAGGGGAAGTAGGAAAAATGTGGGAGGCTTAACCCCACTAGTTTTTTTTATTAATTATTACAATGAAAGGGATTTTAACCCTTGAAAATGAAATCTTACAAACTACTAAGATGAATAAGCTTTAATGGCTTTTACAAATGATGTATTTTTTGAGTTATGTCTTCTTGATTTTTTGCACTTTTCTTCAATCTTCAAGTCTTTTGGACTTGTCTTCTTGGTTTAATCTTCGATACCTGCACAAAAGAAACAAACACTCATGCACCCACTATTTGTTAATAAACCAACTAATCTAGATGTCAAAGAAGAATGAAATTATTCTAAGTACAAAATTTCTCTTTTTAAATGCAATTTTTTGAGTCTGTTTGAAGTGAAACTAGGAAAAAACTACATGCAACAAAGAGGGAAAAGAGGCTGAAAAAGAAGAGGAAACAAGGAATCCAACAAAGGAGTTAGATGGCTGCAAAAAATGAAGAAAAGGGACAGCCAAACAGGGAGAAATATGGCTGCAAAAAAGGTGAAAAAAGAAGGCTCAAAAAGTGTCAAAAAGTGGCCACAAAAAGTGCCAAAAGTGGCTGAAAATGGAGGAGAAAGAGCGTAGCCAACAAAGAAAAAAGTTGGCTGCAAAAAAGTAAGAAATGGGGCAGCGAAATAGGAAGAAAGATGGCTGCAAAAATTCAGAAAAACAGGACAGCGAACAAGGAGAAAAGTGGCTACAAAATTTGAGGAGAAAAGAGCGGAAAAGAGTGAAGAAAAATGAGAAAAAGAGAAGCAAGGCAGAAGAAACAAGAAAGGTAAAATAGTGAAGACAAAGAAGCAATGTAGAAAGAGGCAAGAAGAGGCAATGGACAGCGGAAAAGAATCAGCAATGGTGGATCATCTTGTAAACAAAGACAAAGTTTTAAATTTTAATTTAATGTATGAAGGATAGGAAAGAGCCCCTTTTAGCCGTGTTTCTTGATCTGGAAGCAAGCGCTCTGTAGACCCTGCATGGTGAAAGTATTAGATTAAAAACTCTTGCATGAGACAGTGGTTGATCTTCAACCCCTTCTCCTTCGATGATACCTGAAACAAAGCACTCAAACAACAACAAACATGATCAAGTGCTAAAATGCATAATAAAACAAATGTTTGAAAAACAATGATATAAGTAACTACTTCCTGTTTAATTCAAACATTCACTAAATACTACATAGATAACCAAATTAAGATGCTAAATGGCTACCCTATTGTGCTATATTTATAGCCCTCCTAAGCTAGCATTGATCATATATTTACCAAAGAAAGAGAGTAAGAAATGTATCACCTCACAAGATGACAATCATAAACACAAAGAGTCCACGCATAGACCTCCAAAGTCACTTTTATTCCATTAATCAAATATCAGTTACAAAATGGGCAAATTTCTCTTGCAAATTCTCCATATGCAAATGGGAGCAAGAGACCCTTATTTATTCAAAAAGAAGAAAGATAGGGTTTAAAACCCTAGCGCATGGATCAAGGAGAGATTAGGGGTAGCAACCCTCACTGACTGAGGTGTTAAAAGCATTGATCTGGAGTTGAACCGAGTGGTGGAAGGTGTGACTGGGGTGAGATGGCCTCCACCTAGGCAAGGCGCCCACTCAGTCTCATTGGAATTATCAACCAACCAATAAAAACGTGCCAAAGAGGAAAAACGTCCATGCATGGAGAGAGGTGCAAATCCCAAGGTGAAGTTGACTGTAGCATTCCGATACTGACTCAAATCATTCCAGACTTGATTGGAATCTTCCCATATACTTTTTGTCGAGCTAATTAGCCCTTTACTAAATCCAATTTGGCATTTTTTGGAGATATTTTGATTTTCTCCATTTAATAAAATAATGATTATTTTAATTAAATATTCCTCATTTATTAATTTTGAGGAAATATTTAATTCAGAGAAAAATAATCATCCAAAACTTAGGATAAGTGTGTCTAGGGGTTAAATCAGTGTTTTGGCTTACAAAACAAGTCTTTATTTGCCAAAAACCACCCCCATACCACTTAATTATTACAATTTGAAAATTTGCAATTAAACCATAGTAAAATTGGTTTAATTAGTTGAAAATTTTAATTATTTCTCTTTAGTTAAAAATAAAAATTGTAAAACTTCAACGCGTCCGGGTAAAAAAAATTCAGACAATGTTTTAATGCATCCCGGGACTTAGGAAATGACCATAGAACATACAAATAGTGTCTAGTAGGTTCATATTCATCAGTTGGACTCTAATAACCCCCCAAGGCCCAACTTTTAAAATCGGGGATTCCAGCTTTGGAGGAAGCGGGAAAAAAACTAATCGATTATACTCGGCTAAAAGAAAAGCATAATCGACAAATGAAAAAACTCCCTGAAATACCTTAGTTGAAAATTACGTCTTAGGGGACCGAGCCACTCAAAACCCCTAATAGCACACTTTATTACAAAAACCCCATGGGGCATGGTCATTTCAACATAAAAATAAAATTGACTAGCCAAAATTGGCTAGGCAAAACATTTTGAACCTCTGATACACTGGATATGAACATGGACCATGTTCATCAAATGGCGACTCAACGGCAAGTTCAACTATGGTACAAAATAATTGGTAACATGAAGGAAAGCATTCCATCCCACAACAACTTGTGCTAGATCCAATTGACAACATACACAATATATACTATAGACCCTAGTACCATCTACAGTGCCAGCCTCTATCATAGAGTTCCAAAGGTTGGCTGATTGATTTTAATTGTGTTCAGTTGCATTGCTTATTAGCAACATTAATAATAATTCTCTATACTGCTATATACTTACATCAAGAATAAAATTAAAGAAGGATTCAGATTTAAGTCAGTTGTCATTCACACTGATGTCATATCCTGGTACATTAACAACATTGATTATCTACACCTGCAGCACAACTAGGGCCAACGTTGGCTTTCAAATAGATCAAAATTCAAACTAAGAATCATTCAAACTTTAACTTGGGCATTAAATTTCCTATCTAGTTTTTGAAAGATGAGAACAAGAATTACATCATAACTAAAAATAAAAATTCTATCCCCAATGGATTCATCTTCAAATAAGGCACTCTTGAACAAATTATCTTTTATATCCCTTTTCTTTGCAGGAAAAGATGAAAGATAATAATATTAATGATCAAATTGTACACTGCACAGTGAAGGAAGCGGTTGCATATGCAATTAAGCCATGAAGGAAACAACTGCATACATACCTTCACAAACAATGTGCTAGGAGACGGATTTTTTCCTTGTTTTGTCACCAACCTACTAAAAACCAGCTAAAGAAAATGATAAAATGTGCTCAAAATCACTTTGGGAAAATTAGTATGTTAGTGCAATATATATACAAAAATTACACAAAGTTGTCAAAAGAATAATTTTAAAAGAACTTGAGCATATCAGAGTTAAAATCCGATTTGAAACACTCCACAAACTAAAACTAAAATGCAGAAATTTGTATGTAAAGAAAGAGAAAATTGGTCTTTTGTTCTTCAAGAAGTGAAGCAATGGGGCATCCAACCAAGTCGTCCCATTCTTCAATCCAAATAACTTGCAACTTATACGATTTTCACTGCAGAACTACTAGAAGGTGAGAATCAAATAATGAGCAAAGAAATCATAAACTTCAAACTAGAAAATATATGAACTTCTTTTGCTACAAGAATGAAAACTCACAAAATTTATGAAATGGAAATAATAAATCTTACTAAAGAAAATAAGTATGTTTCCTTGGCCAAGTGTAGCTCCTTAAGCATGGAAGCAAATCATCAATAGAAACAATGGACACAAGATTCCTCCAAAGACTTTGATTAACAAAGCCAAATGGCTGAAAATTACAATGGCCTAAGCAAGAGGAAGGGCGAGAGAACAAGAGAAAAAGAATGAGAGCAAGACATGAAAGAATGTGTGTAACCCAAATGAGGAGGGGAAGCCTCCTTAAATAGGAAATGAGTGAGGAGAGAGCCCAAGTGCATGCAAGCCACTTGTCAAAATGAGAGAGTGGGAGCTTAAAGATGGAAACCACTTCTCTTGGGGGCACCTCCTAAGGTGAGAAATCAAATAGAAATGGGGGGAAACCCCCCTCTAATATTTGTAAGCTTCATTCTAGGCCCAAAGGGGGGGACCACCAAAGTGGGACCCCTTACTTTGGTTTATTTATAATTATCTCAATTTCCATGAAGAGGGAGGGCACCACCCCCCGTTTTGGCAACATCTTCATTCTTATGAAACACTTGCATGGGGGGGCCTTTTTTCTTCTAAATCCACCTTATGAACATAATATAACACTTAGAAACTTTATTTTCCCTTTCTAAGTGATTTTAGGCACTTTTCCAAATTTTGGCTTGCTAATTAATTGTCAATTTTCCTGATTTCCTTGATTGACTTTGGAAAATATGACAAAAGCTTAAGCGAGACTTGTGTGAATGACTTCAAAATTTGCCCTAAGGTGTAGGGGGACTCGTGCCATTGATTTTGAGTATCCATACCCCTATTCATGGGCATTAGATTCCATTTAACCCTCTTTTTATTACAACATTTTTATGCTGAGGGACAATTTTTAATCACCAAAAATTAAAAAATCCTAGGTAAAACCTAATGAAATTTTGCAAGACTCTGGATAATGTCTAGAATGGTTACATAGAACATTCTTAGGCCTTAGTCACCCCGTGGACTCGATCATTAAAACACCTTTCACCACTTTGGAGGTATTTTTTTAGTGAAAAACTCAGATAATCAAAACCACTAAAAAGGAATTTTAATTATCCAAAGGAAATAAAAATCGATGAAAGGACTTCCCTAATGAAAAAGCCCTAGGTAACTAAGTTATCCAAAAACTAGACCTGATATCCAAAAACTAGACCCTCATGCTGACATATCACTACAATACTCCCGTAGGGATGCGGAAATTTAATGGAGAACAGATTAGAAAAATAGTTGCCTCGCTTGAAAAATCTTTATTAGGTACTTCTTTTCCATCTACCATGCACATGGTACATGGTTGGCCACCTAGTTGGTTAGGTGGTCAATAGGGACAAAATGTATTTGATGGACCTTGATGAAATCAAACCAATTACATGCAAAACATGTAATATGTAATATGACACACATCCCATGTAGAAAAGAAGTAAACATATATAGAAATGGCATCCTTATCATGTGAAAGTCATGTGGGACCGGTAAGGATAACGTCTTCTAGCGAAAAGGCATAAATATATTCCATCGAAATTTTCCCTTAAGATTGCGATGACCATAACTTCGGGATGAAGTTTCTTGAAGGGTGGGTGTCTGTAATGCCTTCTCCATGGATATCTCCTACACAGGTCTACGCTCTACTAACTGCTCAGCAATCAGCGACTTAGCAGGTCGGCATCCGGACATCCTCCTTCACGGATCAGTTTTAACTTTTCTCAGCACCCGCGTTCTCAGCAGTGAGCACGCGTTCTCACTTGTGCTTTCTTGAATCCCTGGCTCTCAGCAGTAGCACCCTAGCTCTCCTCCACAACCCTATTTGCAAACCAAATGAAGAGAAAAAATATTAAAAAACGAGTGTTTTATCGACCCCGTGCAGATGCCCAATGTTTGTTTGATCGACTCGCAATTTTTTAGTAAAAATCGTGATTTTAACGCGATTTTTTGCCTTGAAATATTGTCGAAAAAATCGCGGCGATGTTTCCTGATAATATCACCAAGGAGGAGAAGTCGCGATATATCATGATGTTGCCGAGAAATCGACAATTTTTGTAACACCGATAAAAACCATTATGATTATATGCTTGATGCTTCATTATGTTTATGTAATTCGGTTTTATACCTTTGTAGGAATGATTATAAATGAAAAATGATGCATTGATTATGTTGTTTGCAAGCGTATAATAATGATGCATTGAGGAATTAAAAGTGAATATTAGTAGCCACGCTTAAAATGTGTGTGTTGGCCATGTATACGTCAATTCTTGAGTACATTACTGTGATTGGTTAATTGATGGATAAATTAGAATGGTTATATTATTTTTTAGTAACTTGGTTGATGAATTATTGTATTATTACTTATGTATTGAAAGTATAAATAAGTGTTGAAATATATATATATATATATATATATATATATATGAAAGTATAAGTTTGTTTACTTGTTCATTATAGTTTAGATTTAAATAGAGTAATTGAATTATTGAATGATATACATAATTATTTACATATAATATGACATATATCATAATATAATATAGTATATGGATATATCTTATTTGACTTATGCATGAAAGGATAATGTAAATAAATGGATAGATAGAGTTGCATAAATTTTAGAAAGGAGTTGTCATTTGCATTTAAGATAGTAGAAGTACTTATAATCTTAAGAAAAATACCTCTTGATGACCAATGAGAATGGTGAGGAACACCAACCGAAGCAAGCTTTCATCTTCTCCTCAAGTTGTTTCCATCTTCATTGCCCAAAGCGGGACAACGGTTTTACCTACCAGTCAACTAGGAGTCTAGACAACTTCCCTAGCCCCAAGAGCCATCCACTTGGCCTCTTGGCCCTCCATACTCGAGACCCCCAGAGAACAAAACAGTTATGCACCAGTAAGCTATGTTTCAATTCTTTCAAGAGTTCTCAAACTCTTCCAACTCTTCCAAACTTCTCATCCCCAAAATATCTCAAAATTTCTCAATCCCTTCCAAAACTCTCACAAAAATGTCTTCAAGAAAAGAACCTCCTCTCTTCCAACCTCAAGTCTCCTATTTATAACCCAAAAGTCCTCGTCTTTCTCCTTATCCATCAATAAATTCCAATATAATAATATTCATTCAATAAGTTTATTTTCTCAAAGAAATAATAAAAATGATCTAAATAAATAAAATATTAATAAATATGGTTGTAAAGTCTCATTTGTCATGCTACTATCTTAAATGTAACTATGACAAGTTCTTTCTAAAATTTATGCAACCCTATCTATCCATTTATTTACATTATCTTCTCATACATAAGTCAAATAAGATATTCCATATACTATACAATGATTCATCAACAGAGTAACTAAAAAATAATATAACCATGCTAATTTATCCATCAATTAACCAATCATAGTAATGTACTCACGAATTGACGTATGTGTGGCCAACGCACACATCTTAAGCATGGGTACTAATAATCACTTTTAATTTCTTAATGTATAATTATTATACACTTGCAAACAACATACAAAAGACCAACATAATCAATGCATCATTTCTCATTCATAATCATTCATACAAAAGTAACAAAACTAGATTACATAAACATAATGAAGCATCAAGCATATAATCATAATGGTTTTTATCAATGAAGAACACCATTCGATCCGTCAGTGATCTCATCCATCCCCATCAATACTCAAACCACATAATCACCACTACTTCCATCTCCTGACCTCACCATCATGTCCTCTGCTGGAATATACCGTGGCGTCGACTACACTGACCTAACCACATATAGAACCCGTAAGCGGAACTGTCGAGTCCTACAAACCGACCAAGCTTCCCCAGCAGGCACCCACTAGTCGTCATCACACATCTAGGGGAGTGTGCCCAGCACATCCCTCCCACAACTCCGGGTTTCGTGGGATAAACGGTGGGAACTGCCTCCACCCCCCCTGATAGTACTAGGAAATTAACTCCCTACATCAACTCTACTCTTCCATCACTGTTCTAAGGGGTCTCGTCATTGAAGAACCACTTTGGGCAAGTCGCACTTCCTGTCAAAACTCACACTCACCCACAAGTCATAGAGATATTGATATTCAAAATTAAACAACATAAAAATTGATATAACACTATTATCCTCCTAATGTCCAAGACATCTCGTGCCCCTTGGCTCTATAAGAATATGGCTATCTCGTAGTCAATCAACATGTGGGTTAGTTCACCACTCACATAAAGCTCATGTATAAACATAATCAACTCTTTCAAGTGTTAATCTATGTCACTAAAACAACATTTAATATAATCATGTAAACATCTTTGAAACATATATTGTACTTGTTCTATATCAAAGTACATCTCAACCAACATTCACATATCAATATTCCATATTTAATTGCATGTCCAAATGACATAACATATTCATCAACATTGATAAAACAAAAATCATAAGTTCCATTTACTATCCACATATCTAGGGAGTCCATATGTTCATAAAATAATAGTCTTAATGAATATAACTGAGTCAAATAGATAATAAGCAATTAAAATGTGGAGTTAATTCATATTAGAGTTTAAATACCAAATGTCAAATATGAGCATTACAATTAGGCTAATAATATAAAGAAAAAGGCAATCGAACAAACATATAAGGTGGAGTAGAAAGGAAAAGATTCCAGGTTGAGCTCACTATCTGAGCATGCTCTGTCTCCATACTTGAATCCAGTCCACCTTTTGGCATTTGGCCAATATCATGCATATATATAATGACTTCAGAGAAATCAAAATCCTACAATAAGTTGAAAAATGCAATTGAGAAGCCAATAAACCAAATTCATACGGCCTGCTGGATTTTTACGGAATTAAAGTGGGGACTAATAACAATTTTATTATTCTAATCAATAGGATTATGTAAAAACCCCCACATAGCAACATCCAGTATTCAGACTTATGCAAGCTGAATTCAGGGTTTCTCTTAGGAAGACCACCAAGGTCAAATTTTGATACCATACATGAGCATTGTTGTGTTAAGTTCCAAGTAAATTATTGTGTATCATGTCGATGCTTGAAATTGTACATAAAATTTAAAAAGGTGAAAACAATCCTAACGTTAATTCCAAGTCAATAGTAAAGTTGTATGTTAACTTACATGTCAAGTTCCGAGTGTATGTTCTTCATAGACCCCATCATATTCTTTTTCAGTACCATGTTGTTGCCCGAGCAGACCTCCTTGCCCACCAGGACGCCCATGATGTTGGTCCCCGCAAGGACATAGACTGCGTCGAACCTAGCCAAAAATGCAGCATGGATCAATCCATAGGATCAAAACACCATCAAGCAGGGAGAGTTGTGAAAAAATTGGTTGTTATTTGACATATCAACAATCTTGCAATTCCACAGAATCATCATAAACAACGGCAGAAGCGTACAAATTATTTCTCAAAAATCCTAAAACAAAAGAGGCAAAACAAAGTCCCAAACCATGAGAAGAAAGCTGAAAAATGACAAAATTAACCCTGGAAAATTCCTAATGATGTCAAATTCGGGCCAAAAATCTCAAAATTGTGGCAAATTGCAAAAATCCATTCACATTTCGGGCAAACGCTTCCAGGAAAGTTGCAAAGCCAAACAAAACATAGCGTTATGTGATGTTGCTTCGAAGTTGTAGGCGGATGAACATCACGTGAAGTGGAAAGACATGGCAGAGGTGGACAGGCAAAATTCCACTAGTAAAGCAGTGGGGAAGGTATAGACACATGGCAATTATGTATTTGCGGGAGAAACTAGGAATCTGGAATAGTGGTGTGAGATCATATCTCATTAAAAAAACGTTTTCAAAGTAAAAATGTGTAAAGTTGTAATCAAGTTATATAATAATTGACCAAGAATGAAAGGAAAAACTACTACACAGCTCTGAGAATGAATGAACAAAGCTAGCTGAAATCCAGACAATAAAGATGATCTATTGAAAATTTTAGCATAATAGATAGCCAAGATAACCAAGAATAAATCAGATAATTAACTTTTCCAATTAACAACAATAATCACAATAAACAAAACTTGAAAATTGTTTATAGAAACTTTGTAATAAAATAAACTAATGAAATGCTCCAATATAAGAAAAGGCTCCGACATCCAAATGAATAACACCAAAGAAGACTTGGATAGCTTTGTACATCTGAGTGGACCCAACTCCAAGTAGCTTGTCCAAGAAGGCAAATCTTGATGCCTTTAAAATGATTTGAAGACAAACTCATGTAGAAATATTGACAAAAATTTTAGACTTTTGTCAAACACTTAGTTTACCCAATTTTCAAACTTAAACTTGTCATTACTAAAAACACCTCTCATGCATTTAAATCAATAACGCAACAAGCTGAAACACTGAAACTAAGTCTGTAACGGCAGAAAAATGACATAAAAAACAACAGACTGATGGACCCACTGCTACTGGTGCGTGGGTGAGTTCGAAAAGAATCCCACCTACCTTGCTCGGATGTGTAATTGAGAATCCCTCTCTGGGTGGCGCATGAATTCTAGCTGGGCCCGCCCATAGACCTGTCCTTGTGAAAGTAGACCACCTACCTTCCTTTGTTAAGCCTTCCTGGATAGGCCTCCTTTGTTAAGCTCCCTTGGAAGGCTCCCTTTCTTTGACCCCCATTGGTTAGGTCGATAAGGGAATAAAAATATTCTCTCTCCTCTCCTCTCTTCATACTAATTTGTTTTATGAAGTAGTTTTGAAGTGGTTTCCAGTATGCTTAACTCATGTGGTCTTGGTTTAGTGGTCGTATCAGGATATTAAATGACCATACTTGTACGCTATCAACCCATGTAGCAATATTTAGATAATGTCAAAACTGAGCATAGGCCAACGAGTTCGAACAATAGTACGTCACACATCATAAGTTGCTTTAGAGCTTTAGCTGGCTCCCTGGATCCACTTCAAAACAGGATTCAATCAGTGAAGGTGGCCTCTCATTAGGGGTTTAAATTAGGCTCGGGCAATCCAATCCCTATAACAGCGTTTAAATGCTCATAATAGTCGTTCGATTGGTTTGTTGACCTTGCTATATGATAGCAGGTATTTGAAGAATCTTGGCAAGCTTAAGATTCACTGATTGGGACTGTTCCATATTACATATATGACTAAATTTGGTGCGGTAAAGTTTACTTAGCTGGATGGACAGTTGATGAAGTGCCTAGTGAACAGAAGTTCTTTTAAACCTTACTATGCTAAGGGCTACTCCATCAAACGACTTTGAATAATAGCAAATTAACTTACCAAATTACATAAAGACTATTCCTATAGCATACCTACACCCATAAAACAACAAAAATTTGGTTAATGTGACCTTGGAAAAGCCCCACCCTGGGGAAAACTAGTCCAAGAGAAATTTTATTGCAACATTTATCAGACAAAAAATTAATTTACAGCAACATTTATTTCAGCATTAAATGACTACCATATTCCTCGATTTATGTGCCCAGCTGACAGTATAAATTGTATAGATTGTACGGATTTTCGTGCCCAGTAAAAAAATTCCTTGAAAATCGTGCCCATAAATCTTCTCAAAATTCGTGCCATTGTTGTATCGTACGAACTGTATGGAACAGTACAACTCAGCAGAAATAAATGCCTTGGGAAACGTACCCAGCTCCTTGGGATTCGTGCCCACTCGAGAAAAAAAAAATTATCCTTGAGATTTGTACCCACTTGAGAAAAATGCAGCTCTCTCTCTCTCTAAAAATAACCCAGCCAAAAAAATGCTCACTCTTGGAAATGTTTTCCTTCAACTTGTCTTGCACACTACCTTAGGCTCTCTCTTATAAATTGAGAGTGACTTTTCACCCTCCCCATTTAAATCCAAAGGCCAAGATTAAATCTTGTCTTTTCAAGATCAAGGGTTGAGAAACTTCCCCCCAAAAGCGGTTACATTTAATTTTAATAAAGTCACATTTTACTTTATGAAACAAGTGCATTTTATTTCATAAAGTCACTTTATAAAATTAAAACAAGGGAATACTTATAATAAGTCCCATTTACATAAGAGTCACTTTAAACTTTATAAAACAACATTACAAAGTAAAGTAGCCTAGCTAATGCATGGTCACTCTTGCATACAAGACAAAAACATGCAGAGTGGCTCCAGAGCTAAATCTCTAACACTCTCTCTTAGAGAGTGAGGTACTCACTGCCATCATCAACAGGTCTCGTCCTCAAATCAATCACATTGTTCGTTGTAGGAGCTCCTCTGAACCTGGAACCAACGCTACTACCTACACTGAACTCGAAGCTAAAGATAACCTTCTGGCAGCCACCTTGAACCCTGAGCTCCTAGGAGAATCAATTCTCCACTCTTGAGCATTGGTTCGCTCATGTTGGCTGAGCCTCCTGCCAATACTCAGAAGAGACTCCCTCTCTTCCATCGGAGCTCGAGACTGTACCCTTGGCGCTACTGCAGCCTCAGGAGCCTCTTGCTCCTTGTCTTACTCATCAACCGTGGGATGTGCACTGAACTTGTACAACTCACCGAACCGATCACCAATCAATTATGGATCAATCAATCCCGCTCTCTCCAAGAATATATAAACATGACCCAGATCATCTCTATCTGGAAAAATGCACACATGTCCCCTTCGGAACAATGTCAAATACCCTGTGTTTTCCCTAAAGTCTGCTACCTAGACTACGAGGTCAGCAGTGTTCAAGCACCTCAACATACAAAGATAACTTTTTGGGTTTTTGGATTAACAATATAAGAATCAGATATAGTAGGAACCATACACAGAGATACAATGATCTGATAACATCAGGTACAAATATGTATAAGGAAGCAAATTTGTAGTACGAATGATGGCACAGTTTTAAGCAATTGAAACAAGGTTTTATGAATATATATAAACAAGTAATAAACAGATAGTTTATTATTGTAACATATATAAAAGTACAGACATTTGAAATAACATCCCAAATCTCATGCAAACATAAACATTCACAAGTAAATATAGCATCTATATAGAAGACATCTACATAACTGCAATATAAACTAGGGTTCAAACAGAACCAATGAACATAAACATAATATAAGTCCAAAACCTAGCTCTAGATAGACATTAATCATTCATAAAACAAAAAGATATTACACATAAAGTATTGTAGGTCTGCATAAGTTCCAGTCTCTCGACTCCCATCTGTGTCTCCTTTTGTTTATCAAAATCTTACAATATATAGAAAAAATGGTTTCTAGATGAACTGTTTCTAGCTCCACTTTCTTTGGATCTAAATCTACTAAAAATAGAAAGAGTGTCAACTAACGATGACATGTGTCTTATTCATTTAGAGTTTGAAAATCAAATTAAAGTATCTCAGCATCTTCTATCATCACATCAAGCCTATCCAATCCAGACTAGAACCCTTGTGTTGACTACTACTTATAGAAGGATCTTTATTTGATGTTTCCCTCTACTCTTGATTCATTCTTTGATATTTTGCTCTGCTTCTGAGATGTTGGTAATTTCTACAGTTCCTTTCTTTAATGGTTCAGAAGAAACAGTGCTAACAATATGAGGTCCACTATCATCCTCTGTATCAACAAATGACTTCCCTGGAGGTGCCATGAGATCGATCTTGAACTTTTCTTCATAAATATTTTCACTTGAGAGAATGGAGTGTTTTGAAAACCTCCACTTCAAATTCATACATTCAGATTCACAAGATGGCCTTTTCTCTGCACGAATTGAAGATAACACAAAAGTTGTAGAAACCATGGGAGAGATTCCCTTGCCAAAAAAAATGCTACATTGGGTTCTATATTCACAGAAAGAATTTATGTTTTATATAAGTTGATGAAACTGAACCTCAATCGAAACCTTAGGCACCATTTGGTAGACGAAATTAGGGTTTAGCTGGAACGTTGTTTTATTGCTATCAGTTGTAAACAACAAAGCATATTTATCAAAGATTACTCATAGAACCGTTCATCTGCTTCTCCATCTGCACACAAAGAGCCGACCTATGTTGTAGGCAAATCCCTGGCCCAACGGTCTAGAGGCTTACCAATTGAATAAACAATGAAACCAATCTTCCCAAGTTGTTCCACATTGATAATGTTGCGACCATCAAAAATGAAAGAGGGCTTCTACATATTGTCATAGATTTTCCAAAACATTGAATTCATCCTACTCTTGAACAACACAAATCCCATGAGTCTTCTTGGTTGCCTCATAAGCATCCCACACAGCGCTCACTTGCTTGATCACAGAAGGACTCATGAGCTCCAGATGAGCAAGATGGTCCCAATCAAATTTATTCATTGAAAGATCTCTTCTGAATTTGATCCTCTTCTTGTTCTTCAATGCTGCTGCGACCTTGGAGTTTAAGGGGGTCATACCAGTAACCAAGGTGTAATGGATTCCACTCTTGTATTTTAGGAGGTGGGAGGTTGAAGGTGATATTGCAGGAGAGGCCATTGATGAAAGAATGATATCTTAATGTGCCTGCATTCCCTTGCTAAAGCACGATTGTCATGCGAGTGGGGCTTTGCAACAAAAGGTTCTAGTTTAGAAACATCAAATCTATATTCCTGGAGATATCTGGCTGCTTCATCACTGTAAAGTGCTTCAAAACTAGATGATGTCTTCCCCTCAAGATAATTAAATGTTATCTAATCTGCAGCGACAACACCATTCTTTGCTCCTACTTCAAAAACCATGTTACACAATGTCATTCTATCTTCTATCGTCAAGCTTTTAACAGTAGATCCTGCAAATTCCATGGCTCGGTAGGTTCCACCAGAAACAGATATTTCACCAATAATCTGCAGAATAAGATCCTTTGCAAGTAGGAAATGTGGCATTTCCCCATCCATTACAAATCTCAGTGTTGCTGGCACCTTCACTAACAGTTTTCCAATGCCCATTATAAATCCTGCATCAGTGTTTCCTATTCCACTTGCAAACTGTCCAAATGCTCCAGCATTGCATGTATGGGAGTCTGTACCAAACAGAACCTCGCCTGGTCTACAATGACCTTCTTGGGCAAGAGCAATATGACAAACTCCTTTATAATCCAGATTTGACCTGAAATCACTGCGATCTGTGATGTCGTTGATTGAAGATTCAAACCCCTTCTAAATCTGGATGGTCTGTTCTTCTTCCTGCAAATGAATAATAAGCCAATATCTATGCTGGCTTCCCTGCAGACTCTGCTTCCGAATCTTCAGAAAACTCATCCACTGCATCTTGGCGAGCTGGAGTAAATTCTATATTCCAAAATGGGTGCTCCATAGCTAGAATATTAACTCCAGTTGGTGTTGCATTAAAACCCTGTATAAACATTTGCTTGAACCACTTTCTTGCAGATCAAACATCACATAATCCCGAGCAGACAGAGTAAAGGCTGTAGGATGAAAAATAATGAAGAAAAATGGTTCTATACAGGTGTTTTAACCGAGTACTGTTCAACAGTAGATGTCAACTTATGTTCATGAGCACAGAGCTCGAAGGCTGCTAGCATAATGATAGTGTCTGCAAAACTTTAACACCTTGACAGCGTACCTGCAAACCTTTATCTCATTGGCAAGCTGGTAGCATACCTACGTCTTGAATCTTTGTCATGTGCTGCCGGCTCATATTAATAACCATATATAATGTTTTTAAATGAAGACTTAAGCATCTATTGGAGCTTGGCTAAAGAAACTTAATATATATGTAATGCATGAAATAAAAGGAAAACTATCCCAAAGTTTTAAAGAAAAATTTAATAATCAAGAACAAGAGAGAGTATAAGGTAAACAATCAACTATAGAAAAAAGATAGAAAAACCTAAGACAAACACCCTGCATCTTCCAAGGCTGAGACCGAGAGCAAGTTTACCCTCATCCCTGGAACAAAGAGGACCTCATCCTGATCAATGTATCATCCATGACTAAGTTGGAATCTGACAATTCCAACTCCATGCATTGCACATGCCTGTCCCCCTTCTGACTGAACGAACCGGTCAGGATCAGTCTCAGAAATGATACGAAATATATGCCATATTCTGGTCATATGACGTGAGGCTCCACTGTCAACATACCAAGTACCATTCTGAACTACTCCATTGCTACCAGCACTAGAAATAAGGGAGAACAACAAGAACTCCTTCTCGAATCTTCTTGCAAAGTCCTATTCTTCGGCTGTAGCTGCAACAAATGTATCTTCCTCCTTCTTGTTCTTCTCAAGACACTGAGAAACAAAGTGTCCATACTGGCTACAAGCAAAACATCGAACTTTGTTCAAGTCCTTCTTGAACTTCTTCTTGCTCTTAGCAGAAAGAGCAACATTCTCTTCATTAGCACTCATTCTGTCCACTGCCTTGAGATCCTTCTCGAATCTCCTCCTGAGTGAAATCATCCCATAATCTGCTCCAATCTGGAAGGTTTTCTCGAGCAACCACACACTTCACAAAGACTTCCCATTCCTGAGCGAAGCCTTTCAAAGTTATCCTTAATAACTCAGAATCATAAATGATTTCTCCAACTGCAGCTAGCTCATCTTTTATCTGGGCCACCCGGGTAAGAAAAGATGTTACACCCTCACCCTTGGCCATCTTGGTTCCCTGCAATTTTTCCTTGAGAACCATTATTCGGTTCTCATTCTTAGCCTCATACAAACCTTTCAATGTAGTCCACATTTCATAAGCAGCCTTCTTCTCAGCTACATGTGGAATAAGGTGGTCCCTTATACCGTCCAGAATCAACCTTTGGGCTTTGGCCTCTTTTACCTCATGCATATCCTAAGCAACAGGATCAGTATTAGGAGGAGTTACCACGGTGCTAACTATGATCCATAGTCTGTTTTCCTTGAGAATAGTAGTCATCCTTACTTTCCACTGCAAGTAGTTGGGCATACCATCCAACCGATCCTCATATTTGATACAAGCAGCCATCTCTATTATCAAAGAAAAAAGTAGACCACCAAAAGAACAATAGCTTCACTCTTCCCCATTACATGCAAGTCACATCCAGATAAGGTCTTCTAACATACAAATTGTTAAAAAAATCAGCAAGAACCCTTTCCCAACAACTCAACAATATTGTTGTACCCACAATCAGCTGTAAACACAAAGCCTCAGCTTTGACACCATGTAGAAATATTGACAAAAATTACAGACTTTTGTCAAACACTTAGTTTACCCAGATTTTAGACTTAAAACTTGTCATTAATAAAAACACCTCTCATGCATTTAAATCAATAACCCAACAAGCTAAAACACTGAAACTAAGGTTGTAACAGCGGAAAAATCACATAAAAACAGCAAGTTGATAAACCCATAAAACAGTGGAAATTTGGTCAATGTGGCCCTGGGAAAACCCCACCCTGGGGTAAACCAGTCCAAGAGAAATTTTATTACAGCATTTATCAGGCAGAAAATTAATTTACAGCAGCATTTATTTCAGCATTAAATGATTGCACCAGATTCCTTGATTTTCATGCCCACCTCGATTTCTGTGCCCAACTGACAGTATAGCCTGTACAAACTATACAGATTTCCGTGCCCAAAAAAATTCCTTCTTCTCGAAAATTGTGCCCAAAAGTTTCCTCGAAATTTGTGTCACTATTGTACCATACGGAACAATACAACTCAACATAAATAAATGTCTTGGAAAACGTGCCCAACTCCTTGGGATTCGTGCCCACTTGAGAAAAAAATTCTCCTTGGGATTTGTGCCCCCTTGAGAAAAATGCAGCCCCCTCTCTCTCTGAAAATAACCCAGCCAAAAAAATGCTCACTCTTGAAAATGTTTTCCTTCAACTTGTCTTGCACACTACCCTAGACTCTCTCTTATAACTTGAGAATTACTTTTCACCTTCCCCATTCCCTAAATCCAAAGGCCAAGATTAAATCTTGCATTTTCAAGATCAAGGGTTGAGAAACTTTCCCCCAAAAGCAGTTACATTTAATTTTAATAAAGTCACACTTTACTATATGAAACACAAGTGCACTTTATCTCATAAAGTCACTTTATAAAATTAAAACAAGGGAATACTTTATAAAAAGTCTCATTTACATAAAAGTCACTTTAAACTTTATAAAACAACATTACAAAGTAAAGTCGCCTAGCTAATGCATGGTCACTTCCGCATACAAGACAAAAACATGTGAAGTGCCTCTAGAGCTAAATCTCTAACAACTCAAACTTGTTTTTTCTTCACAAAATTGTTAAACTGCCTGAATAACACCTTACAAGCGCATTTAGAGAGATGAATTTCAAGGGACCACACCTCTGTTTAATACATTGGTTCTATCTCTAACTCTCTGATGCTAACCACATTCTCCTGTAAAAGGTCTTCAATTCCTTTCTTTCCTGAGCATGTTTATCCTCTGCCTGAGTGCACTAATCACCCTTTATGAGGATTCACAATTCCTGCGCTCCCTCATGTCTATTATCATTATTTCTTAAAAAAAGATCTATACTTCAACATGTTGCATCTACCTTTCCCCAAGGTTACAGTTTCTTGTTTTAATTTGTCTTATTGGCTGCTTGTCTACACTTCAACATGTTGCATCTCCCCAAGTCTTCAAGGCCAACACCATTCTAACATAAAGTACATATCAAACTTGTACTTGCAAAACATAAGCATTTTAACAAGCAGCCAATAAGACAAAATAAAACAAGAAACTGTAACTTTGGGGAAAGGTTATAGAAGTTATGCGTGTTAGATTCAAGTTATTAGTCTAGGAATCATGTCATTCTACAAGTTTTGGCCACAGGAACATCCTATGGGCTTGCTTACATACTGCTAGCATGAATGCATGGACTTCACCAAATCACCACATACCCTGAGTCCTATTTTACACCCTATATCTTGTCATCCATCCTTCGGCAATGCAAGGTAGAACCCAACAGTGCAGATTTGCAAGAGCAGAAAGGAAAATACAATAATCCTTTTAAGTGAAAAGGGATTTCACCACTGTTAGTTTCTGAAACTTTTTCTTACATCAATATAAGGATAACACTCAAACTCACCATGGTTTGTATTTTATCCCTGCAAGAATCTACTCAGACCACCATATGGTTGCTTGTGCCTGTAAAGGCAAGCCCGCAATAGAGTTACAATGTAAACTTGATCTATGTATTTGTTTTAAAAGAACTTGAATAAGGTAATCCAGCTCCCTTTGTTGGCATATTGCCCTTACATCACGCCATATCATCCTCTAAATCAAGGTTAAAATCTAAGATGTCAAGCTTCAAAATTTGGGACATGAGCATCTTCTCTCTTTCAACAAACAATTATTTAATAAAAAAAGGCTCTCATCTACAGCATCTTATGTCATCCTCAGCAGCTCTCCCTTGATGTTAGTTGTGCTAACACTGCACAATATATATTAGAACATCTGATCAGAAACACCATCACCTACCTCCATGTTTGAGTTATTTCTTGGCTCCTAACCCAAAGCTGTGATGGATTTTTGTCTGCTCTGCTGAATCCTATGCCCATCCTATGCGAGATATATGTCATGCAATAATCATTTCTTTGGCATAACACATACTGTACCCATAACCCAAGGATGAAAGCAGGGCAAATGAAAAAGCATAACATTCTATGTCCACAGACTTGTCTCATTTTACCAATAATCTTGACAAGAACACATTCCATCCTTAAAATGATGAAAACGGTAGCTGTCCCTCACAACAATATAACACCCTTCAATCATGGAAATGAACTTGATGGCAGTATGACAATCCCCACAGACGCGAAGATTCTTAAATATTCGAATAGGTTTCCCACGAGGTATGCTAATCAACCCAAAAGAAAGAGCCAGCTTCTCACTGTGGTAGCTGAGGGTATGTTCCTTCTGCTCCTGCTCCACATCATGGAGCACAAAGTTTGTATCAGGGACATAGCCAGCCTCCTTCATCCGTACATTCAGTTCCTCCAACTTTGTGTAGATGTTCACTATATGGTGGTCAAATCTGTCATCTGCAAAAAATGTATGGACTCTGTTCTTGACCTCAACCCAGCTGCATCCTGGTTCCTTTTTCACCCCCTTCTCTTTCATTGTGTTCCTCACCTTTTTCACCTCATCCCACCTGCCAGCTGCGGCATAAATGTTGGACAATAAAACATGTGCTGAATCATTTTGTGGCTCCAATTCATGAAGCCATTCTGCTGCACGTTTACCTATCTCTATGTTCCCATGAATTCTGCA
Organism: Pseudotsuga menziesii; assembly: GCA_001517045.1. NCBI lineage: Eukaryota > Viridiplantae > Streptophyta > Pinopsida > Pinales > Pinaceae > Pseudotsuga > Pseudotsuga menziesii. The sequence goes on along the minus strand of LPNX011051055.1, from coordinate 255,446 downwards.
GGCACCAAGCAAGGAACGCAAGACCACACCGCTAGGTTTAAATGGCATTCCAACAATAAACCTCTCTGCCTCTGCAAGGCAACCAGCACGGCCAAAAAGGTCGACCATGCAGGCATAATGTTCCATTCGAGGTGCTATGTCATAGTCTCTACTCATTAATTCAAAATAATGCCGACCTTCATCTGCGAGGCCAACATGGCTGCATGCAGACAAAATGCCAACGAATGTTATATGGTTTGGCTCGATGCCTTCTCTTTCCATTTGCTCGAATAAATTCAAGGCTTCCTTGCCATGACCATGCTGAGCATATCCAGTAATCATCACATTCCACGAAACAACATCTCCCTTATCTAGTTGGTCAAACAAATCATGAGCATCCTCTATACTCCCACATTTGACATACATATCAGCAAGAGAACAACTGACAAATCTATCTGACTCGAAGCCATCAATAACAATGCTACTGTGCACTTGTTTTCCAGGTTCCAAGGCTGCTATGCTAGAGCAAGCCCTGAGAATACTAGCATAAGTGATATTGTCAGGCTTCATGCCTGTGTGCTGCATCTGGGAAAAGAGTTTTAGGGCTTCTTCCCCATGTTGATTTTCAGCATACCGGGCAATCAATGCATTCCATGAGACTAAGTCACGTCTAGTCATTATGTAAAACAGACTTCGTGCATCCTCTACGCTTCCACATTTTGCATACATGTTAAAAAGAGTTGTACCAACAGAAACATCAAGCTCACATCCAATTTTGATAATGGAGCCATGGACCTGCTTACCTAGGTTCAAATCCTCTATACACGAAGAGGCCATGAGAACACTAGCCAAGGTGATGTGATCTGCCTTTAAACCCGTAGATTGCATTCGGTGAAAAAGTTTCAAGGCCTCCAATCCATGTTCTTGCTGGGCATATCCTGCAATCATTGCAGTCCATGAAACCACATTTAGTTGAGGCATTCTATCAAACACTTGGTGTGCACTATATATGTTCCCGCATTTAGCATACATATTGATCAGGGCATTCCCTACATAATTATCAAACTGAAATCCAGATTTAAGAACACTGGCAGGTACCTGCTTACATAGATCCAGTGCCACCGGGTCGCTGCAGGCCCGTAAAACACTGACAAAGGTGAACTGGTTGGGCTTCATGCCAGTCCTTTGCATCTGACAAAACAGCTTAAAAGCCTCCCTGCAGTGTCCGTGTTGTGAGTATGCTGCAATTATTGCATTCCATGAGACCACATCTCGCTCAGGCATTTTATCAAATATCTGGCGTGCATCCTCTAAGCTTCCACATTTAGCATACATGTTGACAATATTATTTCCTAAATATATGTTTGGTTGAAACCCAATTCTGATTATGCGTTGATGGACTTGCTTTCCCGCCTGCAGAGTTTTTCTGTCGATGCATTTCTGTATGAGACGAGCATACATATCAGAATCCAGAGGATCCACTTGCTCCATATCGTGCAAACTACAATTATTCTCTTTTACGAGAGAAGATTCGCTAAGCCCAACAGAAAACTGCAATCCATAACTTAAATCAAAGCTTCCGCACCTGAAAACTGGCTTTTGTGGATGGTATTCCATTAAGTGTGTTAATTTCTTCATGACTGACAATAGCTTGTGTTAAATCATCTTTAGTTTGAATTGAACTCTTACGGTTGTGTAGTTTGAATGTTGGAAAATGAAAATTCGAACAGCGTGCAGTTTCCTCTACGGCATTTTGATATTCCGATTCTCAACTTCAATGACTTGTTACAATTCCATTGGGCACCCATTATTGGATATGGGCTGACCTATCATATTCTCTCATGAGGTTGGGTATGCTTCATATTTCACTTTGAGGTGGATGCCTTAAATATTTTGAGGGGAAACGATTTGAAGGATCTTCCTCCTTGGTGTTAAAACTATTTCTCCATTTAGGTCAAGCTTGCCCTCCCAGTGTAGCTATGGACAAACTCTATGCTTGAGGAAATTGGTAATCTTATGGATAAAGTTTGATTGGTATATGGGTTTTATAAAAAGAGTATATATTACTTTGGTGGAGATCAATATTCACATAGGCCATATGATTATGTAGAAATTATTGCTGGAAATAATGTTTACAATAAAAGCCTAGATTATGTGAATGTGCCCTTTCATTGCGCAGGTTGTCACACTTATAACCATATATCCCTGGATTGTGAACAACCCTTTGTCAAAAACACTTCGAAAAGAAAGGAAGGTTAGGTAGCACAAAAGGACACACATAGTTCTACATTGGACATGGAAGTTGAGGGGCCTTCGGTTGGGTCAACAAAACCTGAATGTGAAGACAACAATATCCCTAGTTTTGAAGCTATGAAAGATCAAGCTCAAAATGTGGGCATCGAGGTGGTGGTGGGACAATCTAGATTCCACTTCATGATACTTGCCCGCATTTGAAGATCTCGAAGTACGTTGTTATGGTCGTGGCAGTGCTAGAGGCATTATTCTATCTACATTACAATGAGGACAATTCAACACATGTTGGAGGCATTATCAGTGGTAAGGCATGTGATCCCTCCTTAAGGAAACATCAAACCCCTAATACTCATACACTCCTTGTTAGGCATTCCTTACCCATTCTTAGTCAAATTGGGGATAGACAAGATAGTTTAGGAACTCTCCATCTCATAACAAAACTTTTAAAGCCCTCATCCTAACAAGGAAGGGAGAATGGAACCCATGTTTATTAGCATTGATAAATCTTCTAATTTTTCAAAGAGTGGCAAGGGACTAGAACAGCAAAGCTCTGACACCACAACTTGAGGTGGAGTGAATTATTAAAGATCTCTAAAGAGAAATATAAGAAGGTGGATTTACTCTTTGGTGGCTTGAGGGTGGATTATGTACAAGCTCCTTATACAATTTATGTGGGTAGAAAGTCGTTTATTCAACAATCTAAGGAGAAAGCATCTACAGAAATTAAGCAATAGTGGCAGCATCCTATTATAAGGGTTTTTAAAGAAGATGACCCCCATTATTTTCTTCTGAGATGAAAATTTTGTCTTTGAACATTTAGGGTCTGGGGAGTCAGCAAAATAATTTTTCCCTTAGATGTTTAGTAGAGGTTGACAAACTAGATGTTGCATTGTTGCAAGAATCGATGGGGAGAAGTGATATCTTGGTGGGTGAGTTGAAAATATCATTTGGGGTTGGTATTTTTAGCACTTGATTTAGAAGGTTTATCAAGAGGAATCATCACTAGTTGGAATCTGAGATTGGAATTATAACTAATTTATTTAATTTTTTTGTCAAACTCATGCATGGTCTTTTTCAGTAATAGTCTAGGCTTGTTCATTACCATACTAAATGTGTAGGGACCCTATGCAGATAAACAAACCTTCAAGAAACTATTATTTTCTCTTCAATGTATAAATAAACAAAATCTGACCTTGGGGGGTATTTAAGTCTTACACATAACCAAAGGGAGGTATGGGGTCAATCTACTAGGATTGATAGACTAGCTAATTTTGCCCAATTTTATTTTAAAGCTTATAGATTAGTGGATATCAAACCTATTTTGATGTGGCCTACCTAGTGAAACAACAAGGAAAGTCCAATAGCCATCTCGAAAAGACTTGATAGATTTTTGGTATCAAACTTCATCTTACAAAGGGTGCCTATATTTATGTCATGGATTATTGCTAATCGATTCTCCGACCATAATTCTGTTATGGAAAAGTTGCACTTAGGTCATACTAAGCTAGGGACTCCATTCAAATTCAACCCCAGTTGGCTTGAGGAGCCTAACTTTTAATCAATGGTAAAGGGGATTTGGAAGCATTATGATCCAAATATTGGTACTTTTGCATGTGAACAAATTGTTTATGCACTCAAGCTAGTGAGAGAAAATTTGGTCAAGTGGGTTGTTGAAAGATACAAGAACAAGGATAGTCAACTTGTGGAGAATGAAAAGGATATTTGAAACTACTTTTTGGTAATTTGGTTGGCACTTTCAATGAAGAAGAGATGAAAAGGGTAAAATATTTAGAAGAACAAAAGGTTAAGTTGTTGAGGGACAAAGAGTTGGAATGGAAAATGAAAAGCAGGGTCATCTAGCTTGACTTGGGTGATCATAACACAAAATAATTTCATCAATTTACTAATCATAGTAAGAGTATAAATACTATTCGGGAAATTAAGGATGAGGAAGGGGTATCGGTAAGGCATTTCCATGGCTTGGGTAAGATATTTTGAAAATGCTTGTATAGAACTCGCAAGAGCCAATATTGCTAAAGATAATAAAAAACAAATTTATTTTTTCCTAACTTAGTCAGCGAGGAGGATAATCATCGTATGCCTGAGAGGGTAGCTAAAGTGAAGTTATTAGGTGTTTCGTCTTCCTTACATGAAAACAAGAGTTCAGACCCTAATGGGTGGATTGCAAAACTGTCTTATTTAGGGTTTTTTAGATGCTTGGTGTTGACCTTATTAGGGTTGTTGAAGAGGTTTGAACTACGGGAAAAAATCTCAAGATCATTTAATGTTATTTTTATTGCTATTGTACCTAAAATTTGGTTCCTGGGACCTTTGAGGGATGTAGACCCATTTTCTTGTGCAACTGTCATTTCTCCATGTTGGCACTTAGATTGAATAAACTATTGTCTTGGTTCATTTTTCTTTAGTAGTTTGGATTTTGTTGGCAGTTAGGTTGAAGAAATTGTTGTCTCGGCTCATTTCTTCTTAGTAGTTTTAATTTTTAGAAGTTCAACATATCCATGAAGCTATAGGTTCTATAGAAGAGGGTATTCATTCCATAAAAACCAACCATATTCCATTAGTGGTGATCAAGTTGGACCTCTTGAAAGCATATGACAAGGTGAGTTGGCTCTATTTGATTATGCTTCAACCACATGTTAGTTTTTCCATACCCATTGTAAACTAGATCATGGGGTGTGTGACCTTTACTAATTTCACTTTCCTCATTAATGGATTGGCCTCAAAATTCTTTACGCCCACTTTGGGATTAATATAGGTCTATCCACTATCACCTTATTCCTATTAGTAATTGAAGGTTTAAGTAGGGCCTTTATCAAGGCTAAAAGGACAAGGAAAATTCTAGAGATCAAAATTGGGGGAAACGTCACACTTTACCACCTATTATTTTGTCAATGTACTTATTTTCTATTATGGATTGGTGAAAGAAGGTCAAATTTTTAGAGAGATACTACAATTAAATTTCACTACTATAAGGATGGAAGTTAACAACAAAATCAACTCTAATTTTCAATAATCTTGATCCAAACTTTGATAGACTTATTTCCTTTCAATCATACTAACTTTTAGGAAGGGCTTAAATACTTGGGATTCATCCTCAAGCCTAATGGATATGGAAAGAAGTATCGGGGTTGGCTTGTCACTTAGATTGAGAAGCAAATGAATTTATGATCTAGCTAATGGATGCCCAAAATGGGGGATTGGTATTAGTCAAATCAGTACTGGAGGGTATTATAATGTATTGGCACCTGCTAGCACATATTCTTAAGGTTGTTCTTGAAAAAATTAGGAAAACTTGCTTCATTGTTTAGGGAGGTGGAATAATGATAAATCAGGAATACAATTAGCCAAATGGAAATCTATTTCCAAGCCCAACACTAAGTGGGGTTGGGGGGCCAAGAAAATTCATGTCTTTGGAACTTCTCTGGATGGTAGTCTCTTTGGAAACTAATTACTAAAGATAGCCTTTGGAAGAAAATCATCTTACAAAAATGCATTGGTCCTGGAGCTATGTTGGATTGGATCAATAAGGAAAGGAAGATCATACACAGTGTTTCCAAGCAATTAAATCATTTACTTTGGCTTTTCCTACTACTGGTTCATGCTTGGCCTAGAAAAAAGGCAATGAAAACCAAGCCAGGGTTGGTGTATACACAATTATGGCATATGGTCAAGGGATCTTCCTACCTGGATACTTGATACAAGTCCCACAAGAAATTGGAAATTCTACTATGAACCAACTAGTAGATCCCAACACTATAGATGTTTAGCATCGAGGGTGGTTATCGACACATGACTTAGATCTCGTAAATGACTACTTACAAATTTGGGGTGTTTTTTTTGTTTGATATGGTTAAAGTGCATATTTAATTGAAGGATGAACAAGATGAACTTATTTGGGCCTTGAATAAGGATGGAGGTTACTACACTGCCAGGATGGGATACATTTCTTTGTTGGGAAATGAACAACAAGAAGTGTATTGTTGGTGATCCAAAATGTGGAAGAACAAATCTTTGGTGAAAACAAAATTGCTTATGTGGTTAGCTTTGAACAATAAGGCTTATATGTGGGTGTTGCAGCTGCAACTTTTGTGCCCCAAAATTTTCAATTTTAGGCCCCCCCCTTTTTATTTGTTTTTATTTATTCTAGCCTAGGAGTATTTTGTTTTCACCAAATCTGCCCTGAGTTCAGAATTTTCTTTAAAAAACTTGGTCTGTTTCACTTTTCTGTATCGGAATATTAGTCGACTATTCTTCCGATATTGGAAGCATAGTGGACTATCCTTCCGACATTGCGAAAACAGAACCGTCAAGCCTCCCGAGTGCTTTTGGCCTCCCTCGCCGATACATCGGAGCTAGTTCTTTTTATCCTCGGGTTTGATTTGCCGAAGTTCCGGCTTTTAGTGTAAGATTTGTCCGATGAACTATTTTATTTAGCCTTCCGATATCCGATAATGTTTTATTTCACTGTCGGGTTGTTTGACCAAAGCAAGCCGGAGTGATAGTATATATCTCACCTGATGTTGCGGGAGGCCAATCTCGAGAAGTTCCGAAATATCATGTTCCTTTTGCCGAAGAGTCTAGCTCTGTCGATTTTTGATACCCTGTTCACAAAGTGAGGACCGCGAGGATAGAACAGTTCACAGTTGGTGTTGCAGAGGATGATTACTTTTGGGTTTCGAGCATAGCGGTTAGTGGTTCTGATGTCCGACTGACTTAACATATCCCGAGTCCGTAGTTCTAATTGCGCCCGCCATTGCGGCAATCCTCCGGTTGTTTGTTTTGATGGTTCTATAGTTATTTGCCGATAGTTTCCCGTCGGTCGTTATATATATAGAGGCCATGTGTTATATTGTCTTATTCGACTTGTGACTTGTCATTCGTATTGGGATTTGTCGTTTTCACTGTGGAAGCTGTCCGGAGAACTCATGCACACGCAGCTGTCGAAATCCCGTTTGTTCTGATCTGCACCCATGGAATTTCGTTCCATCCAGTCGGTTACATCGCTAATGCCAGGTAGGTAAACCATGGTTTTGTTATTTTGGATGTTATTGGTTGATATTTGGACCATTAGGTTTTCCACAGGTTAGGTTTTACCACATAAGGGGGTAGGGTTTTGCATGCCGACGATGGTTTTCATGGTTATTTTATATTACAAATACAGGGGGATTTTAGCCCCTTTTTTATTTCATTTTGTGGAATCTAAGTCTGTACTCTGTTGAAGTGTTATGGACGCGTATGCATTTCTTGCGCGGGTTGTTAGGACATGTTACAGACGGGCATTTTGCCATCCACACCACCTGTTTATTGATCATTTGTTGGTATGCCAGAGGTTAAAAAGCCATTTTTTCCCTAGTTACCATATCTCGTGGGATTCAAGAGGGTCTTTCGGTCGATTAGGTTTTTTCTCGAAGACGGTTGCTGTGTAGGGTTTAGCTTTTAAGGTTGAAGGTTGTGTTGAGATCCAGCGTTAGAATAAGTCTGATAAGTACCTATGTGAGAAGAAGGGTTTTTCGGTCGATTCAGTTTTTGAGATCGTGGAGCTTAGGCAATTTTTTTTTAGGAAACAGTTTGGGAGTTTTTTTTCCTTGTTAAATCTTTCATTCATAAAGACCGTGTCTAACTTATTTTAAACAGCATGCATGTCGAGGAGGTAAATAAATTGGTATAATTTCTTGTGTATTGCTGTGAGCACTTGCTAAGAGCTCAGTTAGCCTAAAATATGTTGTTTGACTATGACAGGTTGATTGCTATAACAATAACATGTCAAAGAGATAGAAGAAAAAGGTTCAGATGGCTGAGGGAGAGCCTGAAGTAGAAATAATCACCAAAGTAGAGTTCATCTACGAAGATACCAAAGCCACTACTGGAGTTGAACCAGACTACAAGTGGGGAGAAATCTATAGAATGATCTCAAACTAGAATGTACCTGATGTTGGGTTTGAAGAACTGACGATCTATGCTAACATTGAGAAGTTAGCCTTGATGAAAGTAGCTACGAGGCCCAAATTATTTCCCTGTTCAGAAGTAATAGGCTGGATTCTACCCAGGGCAGATATGACGACAATGATCCTTGAAAACACTACAAAGAAAGGCTATGCTGCATATAGCCCAGCATATGTCTCCATGGCATACCATTTACCTTCACCATAGGTCTATTTGACAGAAAGTTGGTTGAAGGAGATAGCTATGGACCCGGTAGAAACTGTAAAGAGAATGATGATACCAGGAAAGAATTTCCGAACTAGACCTTCCGGAGAATATGACACCTCTACTCTCCGTGCTCCCTACAGGTTTATTGCATCGATACTCAACATGATTTTTGGCAGAGCACATGGGAAGAGTTTCAAGATAGGTTTGATACCAGTTATCTTTTTCGTGGCCACCCAAGGAACCATCTTCAACTGGGAAAATATAGTGTCGAACAACCTCTCTGCATGTATATCAGCAGCCTTAGGAGGGATATCTCAAAAGAAATCTGAATTTTATATGAGCTCTATCATAATTGATTACATATTGTGCACCCAGGCTTTTCCTACTTTGAGATGTAACTGGGAGAAGGACAGAACCCCAGTATACGCAGCCTATAAATTGTTGTGGGCACATAAGTACCATAGTTATAATAGGGAAATTTGTGAGCATTTCATTATGCCCTTATATACCCTAATTTTCCTGACTGAATGTAATTGCATGTCTGAAGAGGCATTTAAAGTCATACATGAGTTTGGGGATTATTATTTAACGGAGGATGGATTATATGTAAGAATGTATGGGGGCTCCAGAGCTCCTTCTCTACTCTCGAAGTATGCCACGGATTATGTACTCCACATGGAGGCAGTCAGAATGCTGTACATTGATGGAGTAGGAAATTTTTTGTTTGAACATAAGAAGGCAACGTACCCTGCAGTACCTTTTGTACTTGGAAGCTATAAGTTTTCAAGGGTAAAGTAGGCAGCAAAATTTGTTAAAGAGCTAGAATATTTTCGCTTTGGCGAAATGAATTTTCATAGAAATGACTCCCATAACAAAGTAGCGGACTACTGTAAGGAAGCAGGAATTCATTTTGAATATATTGATTTCTGGGACAAAGATGAGGAGACATTCCGAAATGCAAAGAACATAACCGCCCTCAAGAAAAAGATTCAAGCAAAACATAACAACTATGGGTGGAAAAGGCAAGACTTCAGAAAAGGCTAAGAAGTTAGAAGAAGAAGAGGCAAAGAAAAGAGAAGAAGATGCTAGACAATTAGCACAGGAAGTAGAAAATTGGTTAAGAATTCAAGAGGAAGAAAATAAACGAGTTGTTGAAGAAGCAACTAGGAAGGAAGAAGAAGAAAGGAAAAGACAAGAAGAAGATGAAATAAAGAAGAAACAAGAAGAAAGTGAGGGATTGAGACTAACAGAATCCCAAAATGATCAGCAACCTACAGGGCAAGTTGATGCACAAGGAATACAAGACCAAATAGATCAAGAGCAAGGACAATCCGATCCTGATCCCTTGGAACCTGCTGTATCTTCTGGTAGTATATTAGGAAGGGCTTCAATTTCTGAAATAAATTTGATCCCTTTCATGCCTACTGAAGGGGAGGAGGTTCCTGATTTTAATACCATTTTTTATGACAAAGAAAAGAAAAGAATCGTTAAAAGAACTGAGAAGAAGGTAGATACTGGGGAATAACCAGGAAAAATGGTGACAGACAAGACATTGGTACATGGTACACATAAAGATCCATGGTTGATAGCAAGAGCTGGGGTAGCTTTAACCTTAGAAACTGAAAACAATGCGGACAGGCTCATGACTGATCTAGAGCAGTCACGGAAGAATGTGGCCCAACAGAAGGAAACCTTAAAGAAGGAAAGAGATGAGAGCCAAAAGCTAAAGAGAAAATATGAAGATATGATAGGCGAAGTCAAGACTTCAAGAACAGAATGCCAAACTATGCAAGCAGATAAGAATTCTCTAGCAATATCTGCAGAGAACACAGAGAAGAGTGCTCAAGTTACCTTAGCTGAACTACAAAAGCTACAGCTAGAGCATAAGATGTTAAAGACTGAAAAGGATAATCTTCAGTTATCATATGGAAATTTGAGTGAAGAAAAGAACAAATTGGAGAGTAGGGTTACTGAGCTGGAAATGGATAAGGCTACTGCAGAAGAAAAGGAGAAGCAATATCAGATGCGGGTAGCAGCCTTAGAAGAGCAGAAAAATTCATTGACCGCATCACTTAAGGATGCTATGGAGCAGAAAAATGACATCCAACCTTTGAAAGAGTATGTTCTGACTCAAAGAAAAAGGATTCATCAAATACAAATACGGATAGAAGATGAAAGGTGCAAAATTTTGCAGATAGACACCAGACTAGAGGAAATTGTAGATACCACTTCATATTTCTTGGATAGGTCTCAAGATATATTGGAGATTCTAAAAGGAAGAATGGTATGGGTAGAGACCAATAAGGAATCTCCTACAGAGCTAGCCATAAAAAATCAGCAAACTTTAAAGTAGGAATATGAATTACTGGAATTTGCAATTAATGTAGCAGAGGAGTTCAAGAAAATAGTGAAAAAGGCAAAGACAACATGTGTTGAATTTTGCAGGAGAGTGCTCTCCACATACAATGGATGTCATACTTCCGTAGAAAAGAGATTGGAATTGCTACCTGAGCATGAATTGTTTCTAAAACATTTGCAGGACAGGTACCAAGAGGATGAGCAAGAAATCCAGCAGGTCAAGGACCTAGACGAGTGGATATTGAAAAATGCAGTAGCACATGCAGCTATGAGCATACATTTATTAGAATACCAGCTGCGCCTAAGTCCTGCTAGGATAGAGGGGGTAAAGACCCAAGCTGCTAAATACGAAATTAACATTCGATTTCTTAAGCCTTCCGGGTTTGAAGGCATAGCAGCAGATGCTCATGCATGGAAGAAGTTCACCAGCGAGCAAGCTGGCCCTTCCTCATAAAATGTTTTGGAAATATTGATTTAAAATATAATATATTGTATTAATTTTGTGCACAAGCTACAGGACAAAATTTTGAAAATGAAAGGTTGGGGAAGCTCAAGAGACAATGAGGGGCAGCCCAAGAGTTTTGTTTTTTGTATAAGTATAGGAAAGTTTTAGATAGAAAGGACCTTTTTTCGATACTATCTTGAGAAAGTATTGTAAGAAGAACTAATTCATTTTACAATAAAGAGTTGTATGTTTCTTCTGGAGAAAGTTCTATCAAATGTTTGATATGGGCTAGTTGGATATGAACTATTTCTTTTTCAGCTTGTTTCCATAAACCATGAGATCGTTCTAACCTATTGAATTCTTTCATGTTATGAATGTGCTCCTGTTTATTTTGTGAAATTTCCACATTGAGTAATGAATGTTTTAATTGACAATAAGCTATCTTGTTGTTTATCTTTCTATTGATATTCGTGTGTTTAGAAACGTTAACAACTATCTGTGATTTTCTTTATGCATGCAATATAATACATTACTCACCATTAGTGATAGTTTTGCTCCCTAGGGATAGGTTAGTGAGTCTTAGTTAGTTTCGTGTTGTTTGTGATTTAGATGCGAGAGAGGCAAGATGAGAGGTCAAAACCTACGCATCACATTGTGACCCTCCTCGTTATCTCTATCGTCTGCATTTAGTTAGGCACTTGCACATCATACTTAAAAATCAAAAAACTAAAAAATATATACGGTGGACCGGGTCGTAACTGGTAAAACACTTTAATTGTTACTTGACCTATGGTAGCCGGACTGTAAACCGGATGGATTCCCCATACCAAACAATAGCGAGCTAATTGGGATCGTTTATTGGGGAGAATCCCTAACTGTAGTTACCTTTGATTTTCCAAGCCTCAATAGTTTTTTGGCGCTAGAAGGAGGGCCACCAATGCATGGCTGGCTGAGGAAGCCCTCTTCCTCGAAATCACTCCACCGGTGACAGTTCTGAAAATAGTTTGCTTCACAAACCCACTCTTGAAGATAAAGAAAAAGGATATCTTTTTCCAGTTGATAACAAAGTGGTTGATGATTTAAGGAGAATTACCAGGGCATATGCAAAAAATATTGGAGGATTACCTATTATCTTTGTCCTGCCTAGAAGAGAGTACCAGAAGAAAGATCGTCCTTAATTAGAAGACTCAGTGTTGGTAGAAGATCTTGAAGAATCGGTAGAAGCAGCCTTACAAGAAGTTGACCAACCTTTAGACCAATTGGATCCAGGTTCCCCTTACTGTTCACCTTTCCAAACCCCTGTTCAGTCACAACCTCATACTCCACTCAGAATCATGGCTAATGTAAATGCAAACCAACCACCTCCACAACCTGCTTGGAGGGCTAGGTCGCCTTTAAATTTGACGCCTCCCTTGCATGATTTGCCTCATGAATTTGACAAGATGTTACCTAAGTTTGAACCAAGTGAAGGAATTCTGGTAGATGATCATTTACAGAGTTTTTACTTGGCTGTAGAAGGACTACGAGATGGAGAGCATGAAGATGTGGTCTGTAGATTATTTCCCCACACCCTGAAAGGAAAAGTAGCCTCATGGTATTTTTCCCTACCAGCAAATTCAATTACAAATTGGAATACTTTTGAGAGAATGTTTAGAAGCAAGTACGCAGTCCATAAAACTCATGCAGCTTTAATGAAAGGATTATGTGCTCTAAAGAAATAAAGGAAGGAAAGAGTGCATACTTTCACTCAAATGTTTGATGCCTACCTAACCAATTTCACTGCAGCTGATAAACCATTTGAAAATGCCCTAATTGAATACTATACCTCAGCTCTCGGGCCTGATCTAGCCATGTTTGCTAAGAGATCGGTTAGACCCACATTAGCAAAAACCTATGAAGAAGCTGAGAAGGTAGAGGCTGAGATGGAGAGTATATAAAATTACCCTGTGCAGCCAGAAGATAAGACTTTTGGAAACAAGAAACATTTATTACTGACTAAGCCTAAGGATTAGCGATCACAGGATTTCGAAGGGATGGTGAAGATGATGCATAAATTATCAAACAGAGTGATAGATTTAGAAAAGGAAAAAGAGGCTCATAAACCATATAAGCCTTATTATAAAAAAAGGGAAGACAACAATCAACCTAAACCTCCTCCACATAGTCCTTCAGCAATGAATTTAACCGATGTAGGCATGGATAATTTTTGTACCTTTCATCAGTAGCCTCATTCTGAGAAGAATTGCCCACAATGGATTAATTCTATGACATTAGTAATGAATCAATTATTGGACTCCAAATTGACAGAAACCGGTAAGGAGGAAGAAAAAGATCATGAACCTATGGAAAAACAGGAGGAAGATACCTTAGTTTTATGGGACTGTGTTTCTATGTTTGATACGGAAGATGAAGATTTTCTGATACAAGGAGAAACACCATAAACTAATGTAACAACAAGAAGTCAGAATCTGTTAAAAGAAGATAATTCAATACTTCCTAAGATTAAGAAACTTCAAGAAAACACGAAGAAGATAAAGAACAACACTTCGGCTGTCAAAATATCTGAGTTTGTCATTTCAAGTCAGGATCCTAAGAGAATCAACACACCTCTAAAGCTTAGTGAAGTTAAGATTGATAATGCCAAGAAGAATATCAAAGAACATGAGATGGGATATGATATTGTGGAAGACATTAAAAAGGCTAAAGCAAATATCTCATTGTTTGAAATGTGCAATTTACCTCAGCAAAAAGAGAAGCTTTTAAAAGCCCTTGAGACACTAGATGAGGATCCTCCCAGTGACAACTAACCTGAAGAAGAGATCGGTGAGGCAAGTTTAGGAGGGAAATCTAAGTATAAAACTCCAGCATTTCTCCTAACTTTTAAAATTTTCAACTATAATGTGCATAATTGTTTAGTGGACTCATGAGCATCAGTTAACGTTATGCCACTTTCAGTCTGCAAGAAAACCAATGGTCAACCTAAACCATCCACTTGGCAAGTTCTTCAATTAGACAGAACAACGTAATAGGAAAATTGGAGGATGTTCTGATTCGCTTATCCATAGATGAGAGGGTATGTTAATACATTAACATTGTAGTAGCAGACATACCAGATGCTTATGGTCTGGTGTTGAGCCAAGACTAGTCAGCCAGGTTAGAAGGATATTTTGCATCGGATTGGTCACATTTATGGTTTCCTTTTAAAGGAAATCCAAATCAGATAAAAGTGTTAAGAGAGCCTCAAATGAAATACCATGTCACTTAGTTAGAAGGGAAAAATGAATCAGTAAACTCTATGTTGGGAAACTATTTCATTGAACTGGAACTGAGAAATTACCAAGCTAAAGAAGCCAACAATATACCTAATATCCAACCCGATCTCCTTCAATTTTCACGGGCTGATGAGATTGACTGTAACATAGTAGATTTAGTTCCAGATGTAGTCTGTAATTCAAATTCAGTAGAAGTAGATAGTTTTTGGACTCTTTATTTTGACGGTTCTAAAACATTGGAGGGATCAGGGGCTAGTTGTGTCCTGATTGATATGGAAAAAAATAAACATTTTCTTTCATGTAGGTTAGAATTCGAATGCACAAATAACACAACCGAGTACGAAGCACTAGTTCAAGGACTTAAAAAGGCAACAGAATTGAAAGTAAAAAATCTGAAAGTATATGGAGATTCTAAAATCGTTGTTAAGCAAATTCGGAACAAAATACACTGCATTTCACCACATTTGAAAGCTTAGCAAAATGAAGTTTGGGATTTTCTTATAAATTTTCATACATTCAATATTGTGTCTATTCCTAGATTAAAGAATGCAGTAGTTGATTTACTAGCTACCTCAACCGCAAGATTAGTGCCTTCAAATAATAGATGCTCTATTGAATTACTTTTCAGGCCTTCTGTTCTAGATATGATCACAAATCTATGGGTATTTGGCAATGATCAGCAAATTTTGAAGTGTTTTATGAATGACGATACTTTCAAAGGAGCAATAATAGACGATGAAGAACATCAAGCAGAATTAAAATTCGGGAACTTTATTCCTAAAGGAGTTAGGACCTTGAAATGAATGTTTGATTTAGATAACAAGTTCAGAAAGCCAACGAATGTCAAGACTCATAGCTCGTCCTTACAATTCGAGCTGATAAATTTAGGGACTGAAGCCGAACCCAAATATGTAAATTTGGGGAAATGTTGTTCTCCAGGCGAAAGGAGTAAGTTCATCAGTCTATTCAAGCAGTACAAGGATGTGTTTGCTTGGACCTATGAAGATCTAAAAACTTATGACACAAAGATCATAGAACATGTTATCCCAATCAAAGGTGGAATCAAGCCTTACCAACAACCTTTGAGAAAGATGCATCCTAAGCTGGAACCTTTAATTCAAAGTGAGGTTAAAAAGTTGTTGGATGCTAAAATCATATTTAAAGTCAGACATTCGGAATGGGTTTCTAATTTGGTGCTAGTATGGAAAAAGTCCGGAGAAATCAAGCTTTGTGTAGATTTCAGAAATCTTAATCGTGCATCAGATAAAGATAATTATCCGGTCCCACCCATGGAGCAAATACTACAAATGGTTTCAAGTTCTGAATTATTTTTGTTATTAGATGGATCCTCTGGTTATAATCAAGTATTAGTAGCTGAAGAAGACCGGCTTAAAACCACTTTCAAAACCAAGTGGGGAAATTTTGCGTATAGGAGGATGCACTTTGGACTTATTAATGCTGGAGCTACATTCTAGAGGGCCATGGATATAGATTTCTGTGGTCTGATTGGCCATAGTGTTGTGGTTTATCTAGACAATGTCACAATGTTTTCGAAAAAGAGAGAGGAGCATGCATTTCATTTGAAACAAATTTTCGAACGTTGCCAGAAGTATGGTATTTCACTAAATCCCAAGAAATGCGTGTTTGCAGTAACAGAAGGAAAGCTATTGGGTCATGTCATTTCTAAGAAAGGGATCTTCATAGACCCAGAGAGGATTAAAGCCATAGAACAGATCCCTTTACCCCATAATAAGAAGGGTATGCAATCTTTTATGGGGACAATCAACTTTGTGCGAAGGTTTGTACCAGACTTTGCTCAGATCGTCAAACCTTTGCAACAAATGGTTAAACAGAGTGTGAAATTCAAATGGACTTATTTGGAGAAGAATGCATTCAACAAGATAAAAACATCTGTTGCTCATGCACCATCACTCAAAAGTCCAAATTTTGAAAAGGATTTTATTTTGTACACTTTTGCGTCCGATGATTCATTAGCAGCTGTGCTTACACAGAAGGAAGATGGGGTAGATGAGTACCCCATATCATTTATGAGCACTGGTCTACAGGGAGCTGATTTGAAATATCCAGCAGTTGAGAAACAAGCTTATGCAGTTTTTAAAGTGGTAAAACAATTCAGGCCATATATACTTAAGAATTGCAGTAATAGTTCCACACCCAGCTGTACGATCTCTTTTTGTACAAAAGGAATTAGGAGAAAGAAGAGGCAACTGGGTGACTGCTTTACAAGAATACGATCTTGAATTCAAACCAACATCCATAGTTAAAGGATAAGGATTGTGTAAAATAATGATTGAAGGTCAAAACAATGAAGAAAGCAGTTGGGATAATGAAGTTGAACTACATATGGTGAATGTATGTCCTCTGTTTACAACTCCAGACTCCTGGTATCGGGACCTAGTTCACTACCTCCAAGAAGGGTATTTGCTGGAGCATTGGAGTCCCAAGCAAAGAAGAGAATTGCATCTGAAATCAGCCTTATATCAGATCATTGATGGAGTACTATTCAGAAAGAACTACGATGGATTTTTTCTCAGATGCTTGGAACAAGAAGATGCAAAGAAGGTAGTAGCAGAATTGCATGATGGACCCACTGGAGGTCATTTTTCTAGAGACACAACAACATATAAGATTCTCAGAGCTAGATATTAATAGCCTACACTGTTTAAGGATGCTCATGGTCATGTTAGAAAATGTGATGCGTGTCAGAGATGTGTTGGAAGACAAGCTAAAGCAACAAAACCACTAAAACCAGTAATTATATCAGAACCATTTGAACAATGGGGAATCAATATTATTGGAGAAATAAATCTGAATTCATCCTTGCAGCACAAGTATATTCTGACAACAACTGATTACTTCACTAGATGGGTCAAGGCTATTCCGTTACGAAAAGTAAACGAAAATGCAATTATGGATTTCTTACAGAATCACATTAGGACCAGGTTTGGGGTTCCAATTTCCCTGGTTTTTGATAATGCTACTTACTTTTCTTCTATTAGATTAACTACATTTGCTAATGAAAGAGGAATTAAGTTGCATTATTCTGCAAATTATTACCCACAAGGAAATGGTTTGGCAGAATCCACAAACAAAAATATGATTAGGATTCTAAAGAAGACCGTAATAGAAAATCAAAGGAGTTGGCATTTAGTGTTACCTAATGCTCTCTGGGCCGATAGAGATACACCCAAGAATTCCTTAGGTGTGTCACCATACACTCTCGTTTATGGAAAAGAAGTTGTCCTTCCTCCTAATATTCTATTGCCATCTTCCATAATAGCCCAAGAATCTAGGGGTACTGATAATGAAATTCTACAAATCAGAATCTATAATCTGTTGAAGTCAAAAGAGTCTAGGTCCAAAGCCAAGTAAATGTTTAAGCATCAACAAGAAATAGTGAAGCATTGGTTTGACAAGCACAAAGATGGGAACAAAGAGTTTGAAGTAGGAGACCTGGTTCTTAAGTGGGATCACCCGCATGATGAAAGGGGAAAGCACACCAAGTTTCAGCAGTTATGGGTAGGCCCTTTTCAAATTGTAGCAAAGGTAGGCCCCTCGACTTCACCTCAACTTATAAGTTGCAGGACTTACAGGGGTGGGAAGAGAACTTACCAGTAAATGGTTTAGTTCTCAAGCCTTATTTTTCTTGATCATTTTTTGTTTTGGTTTTCTTGTACATAAATAAACATTTGGTTTGTTGCTTACTTTAGGGTATTTTTAGTTGTTCGCTTTATTTAATTAGAGTTTGATTGATTGTAATTCTTGTTTTGCTTATGATTAATAAAACAACATGGCTTTTGGTTGCATGGAGTTCATCAGAATTCTGGGATAACTAAAATCTTTGACTACAAGACTGCTTACTATGGATTCATATAACATTTGAAAGAACTTCTTCAAGTTTAGCAGATTTCCTAAATGGGTATGAATACATTGAAGTCCTGCTTAATCCTTGTGAAATAACTCAGGATAAAAAGGTCCATGATACTATTTTGAGGCTCCATTCATCTCACATTAAAAAACTGTCCTAGGTGGCAACAACAAAAGACCCATGGAAAGGAAGCAAGGTAAACAGTGTATTATATTTAAATAATTCCATGCCATGAATTGAAAGCCAAAAGGTTAATGAGAGTCAAAATCTCCTAGAAAAAGAAAAATATATCAAAACACGTGCTGAACCACATCAATATGCATGGGATTGCCAAAGTTCTTCTCTGTCCGTGAGCTGAAATTACAAAAGATATCTCTCACACAAAAGGACACTATGGATAGAGAACCTTGAATTAAAATTCAGAAAGAAAGGAAAACAGGAGGACTCAAAAGAGGACAAAAGTCCAAAAGCACAAAAAGTGCAAAATGGCATGGAAATGAGGAACAAACGGATATATCTGTTTACCATATGTTACGATCTTGTGGTGTCTAAGTTGGAAACTACTCAAAGACAGAGGTAAAACAAAACNTGAAATCTTGGTTCCCCTGTTCCTTAACTTGGACTATAATCAATGATTAAAGTGCATACATCTTACATTTTGGGAAATCCAGATATCTTGAAGAATTTAGCAAGTCGGTATTATCAAAACAGTCTGTTGATCAAAGAGTAAATTGTTCAGATATCTGTGTTCACTAGGTAGTCGCCATGTGTTGCAACTGCAACTTTTGTGCCCCAAAATTTTCAATTTTAGGACCCCCCTTTTTATTTGTTTTTATTAACTCTGGCCTAGGAGTATTTTGTTTTCACCAAAGTTGCCCTGAGTTCAGAATTTTCTTTAATAAACTTGGTCTGTTTCACTTTTCTGTATAAGAATATTAGTCGACTATTCTTCCGATATCGGAAGCATAGTGGACTCTCCTTCCGACATTGTGAAAATAGAACCGTCAAGCCTGCCGAGTGCTTTTGACCTCCCTTGCCGATACATCGGAGCTAGTTCTTTTTATCCTCAGGTTTGATTTGCCGAAGTTCTACCTTTTAGTGTAAGATTTGTCTGATGAACTGTTTTATTTCGCCTTCCGATATCTGATAATGTTTTATTTCACTGTCGGGTTGTTTGACTGGAGCAAGCTAGAGTGATAGTATATATCTCACCCGATGTTGTGGGAGGCCAGTCCTGAGGAGTTCTGAAACATCATGTTCCTTCTACCGAAGAGTCTATCTCTGTCGATTTTCTATACCCCGTTCACAAAGTGAGGACTGCGAGGATAGAACCATTCACAGCCGATGTTGCGGAGGATGATTACTTTTGGGTTCTGAGCATAGCGGTTAGTGGTTCCGATGTCCGATTGACTTAACGTATCCCAGGTCCATAGTTCTGATTGTGCCGATCCTTCGGCTATTTGTTCCGATGGTTCTATAGTTATTTGCCGATAGTTTCCCACTGGTCATTATATATATAGAGGCCATGTGTTATATTGTCTTATTCGACTTGTGACTTGTCATTCGTATTGGGATTTGTCGTTTTCACTGTGGAAGCAGTCCGGAGAACTCGTGCACACGCAGCTGTCGAAATCCCATTCGTTCTGCTCTGCACTCATGGAATTTCGTTCCATCCAGTCGGTTACATCGCTACTGCCAGGTATGTAAACCATGGTTTTGTTATTTTGGATGTTATTGGTTGATATTTGGACCGTTAGTTTTTCCACATGTTAGGTTTTACCGCATAAGGGGGTAGGGTTTTGCATGCCGGTAGTGGTTTCCATGGTTATTTAATATTACAAATATGGGGGGATTTTAGCCCGTTTTTTATTTCATTTTGTGGAGTCTGAGTCTGTACTCTCTTGAAGCGTTATGGACGCTTATGCGTTTCTTGCGCGGGTTGTTAGGACATGTTATAGACGGGTGTTTTTTCATCCACACCACCTGTTTATTGATCATTTGTTTGTATGCCAGAGGTTAAAAAGCCATTTTTTCCCCAGTTACCATATCCCGTGGGATTCAGGAGGGTCTTTCGGTCGATTAGGTTTTTTCTCGAAGACGGTTGCTGCATAGGGTTTAGCTTTTAAGGTTGAAGGTTGTGTTGAGATCCAGCGTTAGAATAAGTTTGATAAGTACCTGTGCAAGGAGAAGAGTTTTTCGGTCAATTCAGTTTTCGAGATCGTGGAGCTTAGGCATTTTTTTTTTAGGAAACAGTTTGGGAGTCTTTTTTTCTTGTTAAATATTTCATTCATAAAGACTGTGTCTAACTTATTTTAAACATCATGCATGTCGAGGAGGTAAATAAATTGGTATATTTTCTTGTGTATTGCTGTAAGCACTTGCTAAGAGCTCAGTTAGCCTAAAATATGTTGTTTGAATATGACAGGTTGATTGCTATAACAACAACATGTCAAAGAGACAGAAGAAAAAGGCTCAGATGGCTGAGGGAGAGCCTGAAGTAGAAATAATCACCAAATTAGAGTTCATCTATGAAGATACCAAAGCCACTACTGGAGTTGAACCAAAATACAAGTGGGGAGAAATCTATAGAATGATCTCAAACTAGAATGTACCTGATTTTGGGTTTGAAGAACTGACGATCTATGCTAACATTGAGAAGTTAGCCTTGATGAAAGTAGCTACGAGACCCGAATTATTTCC
The DNA here is from genome assembly GCA_001517045.1 of Pseudotsuga menziesii. Classification (NCBI taxonomy): domain Eukaryota; kingdom Viridiplantae; phylum Streptophyta; class Pinopsida; order Pinales; family Pinaceae; genus Pseudotsuga; species Pseudotsuga menziesii. The sequence goes on along the minus strand of LPNX011051055.1, from coordinate 234,379 downwards.
TTGTTCAGAAGTAATAGGCTGGATTCTACCTAGGGCAGATGTGACGACAATGATTCTTGAAAACACTACAAAGCAAGGATATGCTGCATATAGCCCTGCATATGTCTCCATGGCATACCATTTACCTTCACCACAGGTCTATTTGACAGAAAGTTGGTTGAAGGAGATAGCTATGGACCTGGTGGAAACTGTAAAGAGAATGATGATACGAGGAAAGAATGTTCAAACTAGACCTTCTAGAGAATATGACACCTCTACTCTCCGTGCTCCCTACATGTTTATTGCATTGATGCTCAACATGATTTTTGGCAGAGCACATGGGAAGAGTTTCAAGATAGGTTGGATACCAGTTATATTTTTCGTGGCCACCCAAGGAACCATCTTCAAATAGGAAAATATAGTGTCGAACAGCCTCTCTGCATGTATATCAGTAGCCTTAGGAGGGATTTCTCAAAAGAAATCTGAATTTTATATGAGTTCTATCCTAATTGATTGCATATTGTGCACCTAGGCTTTTCCTCCTTTGAGATGTAACTGGGAGAAGGACAGAACCCCAGTATACACAGCCTATAAATTGTTGTGGGCACATAAGTACCATAGTTATTATAGGGAAATTTGTGAGCATTTCATTATGCCCTTATATACCCTAATTTTCCTAACTGAATGTAATTGCATGTCTGAAGAGGCATTTAAAGTCATACAGGAGTTTAAGGATTATTATTTGAGGGAGGATGGATTATATGTAAGGATGTATGGGGGCTCCAAAGCTCCTTCTCTACTCCCGAAGTATGCCACAGATTATGTACTCCACAAGGAGGTAGTCAGATAGCTGTACATTGATGGAGTAGGCAATTTTTTGTTTGAACATAAGAAGGCAATGTACCCTGCAGTACCTTTCTTACTTGGAAGCTATAAGTTTTCAAGGGTAAAGCAGGCAGTAGAATTTGTTAAAGAGCTAGAATATTTTCGCTTTGGCGAAATGAATTTTCATAGAAATGACTGCCATAACAAAGTAGCAGACTACTGCAAGGAAGCAAGAATTCATTTTGAATATACTGATTTCTGGGACAAAGATGAGGAGACATTCCGAAATGCAAAGAACATAACCGCCTTCAAGAAAAGATTCAAGAAAAAGATAACAACTATGGGTGGAAAAGGCAAGACTTCAGAAAAGGCTAAGAAGTTAGAAGAAGAAGAGGCAAAAAAAAGAGAAGAAGATGCTAGACGATTAGCACATGAAGCAAAAAATTGGTTAAGAATTGAAGAGGAAGAAAAGAAACGAGCTGCTGAAGAAGTAGCTAGGAAGGAAGAAGAAGAAAGGAAAAGACAAGAAGAAGCTGAAATAAAGAAGAAAATAGAAGAAAGTGAGGGCTTGAGACTAACAAAATCCCAAAAGGATCAACATCCTACAGGGCAAGTTGATGCACAAGGAATACAAGACCAAATAGATCAAGAGTAAGAACAATCTAATCTTGATCCCTTGGAACCTGCTGAATCTTCTGGCAGTATATTAGGAAAGGTTTCAATTTCTGAAATAAATTTGATCCCTTTCATGCCTACTGAAGGGGAGGAGGTTCCTGATTTTAATACCATTTTTTATGACAAAGAAAAGAAAAGAATCGTTAAAAGAATTGAGAAGAAGGTAGATACTGGGGAACAACCAGGAAAAATGGTGACAGTCAAGCCATTGGTACATGGTACGCTTAAAGATCCATGATTGATAGCAAGAGATGGGGTAGCTTTAACCTTAGCAACTGAAGATAATGTGGACAGGTTCATAATTGATCTAGAGCAGTCACGAAAGAATGCGGCCCAACTGAAGGAAACCTTAAAGAAGGAAAGAGATGAGAGCCAAAAGCTAAAGAGAAAATATGAAGATATGATAGGCGAAGTCAAGACTTCAAGAATAGAATGCCAAACTCTGCAAGCAGATAAGAATGCTCTAGCAATATCTGCGAAGAACACAGAGAAGAGTGCTCAAGTTACCTTAGCTGAACTACAAAAGCTACAACTAGAGCATAAGATGTTAAAGACTGAAAAGGATAATCTTCAGTTATTATATGGAAGTTTGAGGGAAGAAAATAACAAATTGGAGAGTAGGGTTACTGAGCTAGAAATGGAGAAGGCTACTGCAGAAGAAAAGGAGAAGCAGTATCAGATGCAGGTAGCAGCCTTAGAAGAGTAGAAAAATTCATTGACCGCATCACTTAAGGATGCTATGGAGTAGAAAACTGACATCTAACCTTTGAAAGAGCATGTTCTGACTCAAAGAAAAAGGATTCATCAAATACAAATACGGATAGAAGATGAAAGGTGCAAAATTTTTCAGATAGACACTAGGTTAGAGGAAATTATAGATACCAGTTCATATTTCTTGGATAGGTCTCAAGATATATTGGAGATTCTAAAAGGAAGAATGGTCTGGGTAGAGACCAATAAGGAATCTCCCATAGAGCTAGCCGTAAAATATCAACAAAATTTAAAGAAGGAATATGAATTACTGGAATTTGCAATTAATGTAGCAGAGGAGTTCAAAAAAACAGTGAAAAAGACACAGACAACATGTGCTGAATTTTGCAGGAGAGTGCTCTCCACATCCAATCGATGTCAGAGTTCCACAGAAAAGAGATTGGAAGTGTTACCTGAGCATGAATTGTTTCTAAAACATTTGCAGGAAAGGTACCAAGGGGATGCGCAAGAAATCCAGCAGGTCAAAGACCTAGACGAGTGGATATTGAAAAATGCAGTAGCACATGTAGCTGTGAGCATACATTTATTAGAATACCAGCTGCGCCTAAGTACTGCTAGGATAGAGGGGGTAAAGACCCAAGCTGATAAATACGAAATTAACATTCGATTTCTTGAGCCTTCTGGGTTTAAAGGCATAACAGCAGATGCTCAGGCATGGAAGAAGTTCACCAGCGAACAAGCTAGCCCTTCCTCATAAAATGTTTTGGAAATATTGATTTAAAATGTAATATATTGTGTTAATTTTGTGCACAAGCTATAGGATGAAATTTTGGAAATGAAAGGTTGGGGAAGCTCAAGAGACAATGAGGGGTAGCCCAAGAGTTTTGTTTTTTGTATAAGTATAGGAAAGTTTTAGATAGAAAGGACCTTTTTTCCAAACTATCTTGAGAAAGTATTGTAAGAAGAACTAATTCATTTTACAATAAAGAGTTATATGTTTCTGTTGGAGAAAGTTCTGTGGATTTTCAAATGTTTGCTATGGGCTAGTTGGATATGAACTATTTCTTTTTCAGCTTGTTTCCATAAACTATGAGATCGTTCTAACCTATTGAATTCTTTCATGTTATGAATGTGCTCCTATTTATTTTGTGAAATTTCCACATGGAGTAATGAATGTTTTAATTGACAATAATATCTTGTTGTTTATCTTTCTATTGATATTTGTGTGTTTAGAAACGTTAACAGCTATCTGTGATTTTCTTTATGCATGCAATACGATACATTACTCACCATTAATGATAGTTTTGCTCCCTAGGGATAGGTTAGCGAGTCTTAGTTAGTTTCCTGCTGTTTGTGATTTAGATGCGAGAGAGGTAAGACGAGAGGTAAGAACCCACGCATCACATTGTGAACCTCCTCGTTATCTCTATCGTCTGCATTTAGTTAGGCACTTGCACATCATACTTAAACATAAAAAAACTAAAAAATATATACGGTGGACTGGTCCGTAATTGGTAAAACACTTTAATTGTTACTTGACCTACGGTAGCCGGACCATAAACCGGACGGATTCCCCATACCAAACAATAGCGAGCTAATTGGGAACGTTTATTGGGGAGAATCCCTAACTGTTGTTACCTGTGATTTTCCAGGCCTCAACAGTGGGATGTGATGCAAAGTACTATGTCAGGGCCTAACATTTTTATTCTTTGTTAGAAAGGTTTCAAATCCAATATACACCTTTTTATTGAGATCCCTTTTGCACAACAAATATGAAGGGACATTGAACATTGGCTTAAAAAAAATGGGGAGAGGCCACAATTGATGATTGTTTAAAGATCTAGTTTGATTGAATAACATTGAAAATTTACATAAGCATCCCCTTTGCAGTGTTTTGGGGGATTTGGATTGTCATAAATAATGTGATTTTGAAAGACATACATTATGTTACTTTCCAAGTGTCAACTCAAATATGTGTTATCTTTTGATTATGTAAATATCCTCATAAGACTATTAGTACCAGACAAGTGGGTGAGGTCTTGGTGGACAAGACTAAAGCCTGGGGGCATTTTGATGGGGAATTTTAGGGTCAAGATTACATTTCCAGCCTAAGTTTTACACTTGATCCCTTGAATACATGTAATTTTAGTTCATAGTTAATTTATGTAAAGGATCTAACAACTTTAGAGAATTTATGGGCCTAAATTTTTAATTAAAGACAACTTTGGATAAAGGGATTTTATAGCTTTAGGTGTTCAGTGACTCAATGCTTGTCATATCTTAGATGAATATAATCTTCATATCTAGAATATCTCCTTACTCCCACTTGTTGAGAAAATAAAAGATAATACGCAAATGTTTTGACAAGTTACATTTACTCATATTTATAAAGAATTGAATGTTAAAGCATATGCCCTTACGAAAGATAATCTATCTCTTTGTTGGCGTTGAATCCACTAACCCAGGTTCATATTTCTTGTTCATCCAACTAATCCCAATATATCAACCCGATGGAGTGTAACTCCGTCAGCAACACCTGCAACGCAAGTGAGGTTTCACCCAAGATATCTATGGGGACTACCAAAACCAAGTTTCTGCAGTTATGGAAGGGTATTTATTCCTTTCAACAGTAACAAGTCATTCAACCGAAACAAAGGGATGGGTTATCGTCGATACAACAAGAAATAAGGTCAATCCTTCGACACAATCACAACATATAAGAACATGCATATTTGTCAACACATGTAGGATATATAAATCATACACATCTAAACCATATTTATTGTCAACATTGCACAACATAAGTGTGACCGACTCATAAAGATTCATACACAATACATATAGACATCAAAGAAAAATATTTAACATGGAAACCCATACAGGAAAAAATGTCAAAAATGCTCTTCATCTGGCATGAGTAATATTTGGAATGCTTTTGGTCTACACTCACAACTTGCAGACTTCTCTTAGAATCTTCTTTACAATGGATGGGTTTTCTCTTTCTTTCTCATGCTCTCATGCTTTCTTTATTCCATCTGTCGACCTCTCCGTCGAGATTTCCCATTTTGAAGGATGTCCGCTCATGCCAAAAACCAACAAGAGTAAAAAATCATAAGAGTTATTCATCATCCATCGTCAACACTAAGCAAGGATCGACCTGGTATACATCTTACAATTCTTATTCCAACCGTCGACTAGTTCTCAACTGACAGTCGATTGGTTGTTCTAACTACCCTAATAAATATCGTTACATCAATAAGGCACTAACAGCCCAACTTATAATCATGCCCATTCCCACAAGTAGAGTATTAGTCTGACTTAACTCATCGTTACATTTATTGTTTTCTCAAAACATGTTGAATTCCCATATTCAACTTACTTTTCTTATTTTCCGCCATTTCCTTGCTTGTTGTTGGCCCTAGGGAAAGATAGGAATAATTTAGTTAGAAGCCTGCCCAAGAAGGTAAAGAGTTTGGCTGCATAAAGGAAAATGAGCTACGACAAAAGTAGAGAAGGAAGAATAGAAGAAGATAAGGAAGAAAGAGCCAAGGCAAGAAGTAGCCACAGAGGAAGTTGCGACAAAAGGAGAGTTTGCAAAGGAAGAGAACTCGCGAAGGAAGAGTTAGCGATAGAAGATAAGCCACGACAGAAAGAAAAGATGCAACGATATCAAATGCGATGAAAGGAACCGTTGCTAAAGAAGGCATGCAGCGACGCAACCACTGAAAATGACATTTCAAGGAAGATCATGGGTACGAGGTCGGATAGAATCGGTGGAACTCACACGTGTTGTAAGGAATAAAAGCATCTTTGTAATTTGGGCCATTAGTGGCTACTGACAAGTGTCACTAGAATAGGAATGACAACCTATTGGCTAATTGAATGAAGTTGGCTGATATCGACTATAAGATTCTATAAGAATGAATAACCCATGATGTGTGCAGGTTACTTAGTTACTTACTCACTTACTAGTTATTTACCTAATTACAGAGTCAGTTAGTTGTTTTGTGTCTATAAGAAGAGTCGAGTAGTTTGCAACAGAATGCGCAAAAGTGTAGAGAGATTGAGTCAATCCAGGTTGTGTGCGGATCAACAATAGAGTCAAGTAAGAAAAGATTGAGCGACATAACACTAGAGAGAATGAGAGGAGAGAGAAGTTTGTATATATAAGAGAATAATATCTAGACAAAGTCTGTAGATCAGTGTGCAAACCAAAGGTGCCATATACTTCTCATGCCAGATGAAGAACACCTTTATGGTTTTTCTTAGATGGGTTTCCTCATCCAAGACTGTGAACCATTTTGGTGAGGGACATGTTTTGGCATTCGACGAAGCTATAAATCCAAGACTGGGTGGAATTTAAAGAATTAGAGTTTGCACAAGAATAAAGTAAAGGATCGTGATTTAATCCGACGAGGTGTTTGGAGCGATACCTTTATACATATATTCATGAGATTTTCTTTTCCAAGTTCCCTATTGTGCTATATCAATGGTTGTCGAAGTTAGCAACCCATATAAAGAATTTCCAAGGAGGAGAACTAACAGAGTGGAACTTTTAGTTGATTCAATGACTAAAAATTACTAGCAACCCTGTGTCGAGGGCTGTCAATTTTTGGGTAGATAGTATTTCGGAGGGATACATTACCGAGTTTGTTGTTGACACAATAACCTCATATAGTGAGGTGGAAAGAAAAAATTTCTAAATTCCACGAGGAAGATACTTGACATCTTTGAAAATTTGGATAAAGATTCTTGTATGTGAAAAAGGAATCTTGAGGATGGAGTCTGTTAGTTAGAAGGAATTTGCACAAAAATTTGGGATATGTTGCATAAAAAGTGTGCAAAAAATGGAGCAAAATAAGCTAAGATGTTACCTGCTGATAGTGGAACTGAACTAGAAGGTGAAAGTTTAAGGAGTGGAAGAAGACTCTGGTTGGGAAAGAGAATAAAAACTGTGACAACAAGAGGAAGTTGCAGTACGACCAGAGGAGAATATTACAAGCTAGCGTCACATTTTGACAAAGGTTCTTGCAACGAAGAAGAGGAATATCATCCAATATCCAAAAGACAAGAATAAGAAGTAGAAGCTCATATCTAGAGCACGCGTACGATACACCTACAACCCTATGCACATCGTCAGAGGTAAGATCTAGAAACTCGTCTCCCAGTGGTTTTGTAAAAACAAGTAATACTAACATTGTGAATAGCAGACAAGGGAATTTAGCTAGTCAAAATTTTTGTCCAAGTGTAACATGAGCCAATATAACGGCTGGAAACGATATTAAGTTGCATATATTTAATGAAAATGGGTTAGAAGATCCATATCAACACTAGTTTCTATGTGAAGTCATATGGACCATACGACGGGTCGAAGATGAATCTATAAAGCAAGCGCAGATGGTCATAACCCTGAGAGGTCATGCGCTAGACTAGTACATGAAGTTTTCTATAGTTCCAGCGGGATTTGCACAGAAAACACTCGATCACATTCGAACATGATTAATAATCGAGTTCATAAAACTGAACTATGATTTGCAGTGCATCACAGATATTAAAGAAAACAAGTAGTTACCTACAGATTCAGCCTGGGACTTTGACCAAATATTTAAGACATTGATGGCCAAAGTAAGATTTCAGATGTCATACATACAACACAAGGAACGATTCATTGCAGCGTTGTTGCCGCACATATGAATCCCATTAATGAAACAAAAGATTATGTCATATACAGAGGCTTTGGAGATAGAAATGAAGATAGAATCCTCACGGATTGGAGAGACCAGTTCAAGAATGATGTAGATTCAATCGCATCTAGCTAACCTTACGTTGCAACTCCAGTACATTAATAAAGGGAAAGGGATTCAAGAAGAACTATCGTGTACCCGATGTAGAACAGAGGGACACCATAAATATAACTACCTAACGCTCATGAACTATGTCACAGTAGGAGCGTCGAATCCGATAAATACACAAGGGATGCCTCGCTGTAGAATATGTCAGACCCGAGGTCATCAGTCGGAAGAGTGTTTGTACTTGTAGAAGATTGTAAGTGCACCCTCTAGTCCGTATTGTAAATTTTATAAATATGTAGAGAAGGATCATAGAGAATTTGTAATGATGAGAAGGATCGTAGAGCATTCTATATGCTACAGGAGAAAACGATGGATACCTTATTGATGAAGAACGACGAGCGGATATAAGCTGAGCAAGCGCAATATTAATACCCACCTGCTTAATATCCACCAATCCAATATCAACAAAATCCATATCCTCAACCCCAATATCAACAGAACTAGTATCCACTGCAACAACACCGCCCTCAACCTAGGGGGTGGAAATTTTCGGGGTTGCAGACAACAACAAGGAGGAGGAGGATTTGGTCATTGAAGAGGCCAAATCACATGCTATACTTGTGGACAACTAGGACATTTCGTTCAATATTATGTGAGTCCTGCGAAGGCATGTTTGTATTGTAAATTTGTCGACCACACCATTGAGGACTGCCCTCAATTGATTGCTAAGTGGCATGCCAAGAATATGGGAAATCCAGTTCCCCTGCAGAATCCTAACCTGGATCATAACCAAAACATCCAAATGATTTCTATTGAGTCGATAGAAGCAAATATTTTTGTCGTGACAAGAGGAGGTGTTGCGACTGGAGCATACCAAAATGCACAACATGACCAACCACAAGTGCGAGTGACAACACAAAATAAAGTATCGTTCGACTTCCAGAGAGAAAAGGAAGTATTCTTAGACACCCAACTAGAATTCGTTGAAAGGAGTCAAGCATTGAAATATGCTCCAACATTACCAAGATGACAAGTATGGGAGATGCCTGAAAGATTCGATCAACTGTTTCAAAAAAAACCAACGGGAAAGGTTAGTAAACTTAAAGAATTTTTCAAAAATTGCTTATCGATGATCCACGATAAATATGTTGTCGCAGAATTGAAAACTTTAATAAAAGAAACTAAGGACAAGCTACGAACAGACAGAAGACTTCACCATGTTGGAAAGAAAGTAAAAACCGATCGTGATCTAAGAATGAATACACAAATAGGTGACTATGATATGGATTATATCATTTTATACTTGGGAACTGATGTCAATATTTTGATGAGACAGACATGGGAAAGCATGGGAAAACTGTGACTTGGTTGGCCTCCCATTCTGCTCATGTTATCTCATTGCAGAATTTGAGACGAAAGACCTCGAAATGATGCACTATTTTCTAGGTCTTGAAGTATGGTAGTATGCAGACGATATTTTCCTAAACCAAGGAAAATATGTAGTAGAAATCGTAAAGAGATTTGGGATGATAGATTGTAAGGCTATGACTACTTCGATGAAAACAAATTTGAAACTATTGAATGATGACACTTTGAAAGCAGTAGATGCCACCTTATACAAACAAATGATTGGTTCTCTAATGTACTTAACCAATACAAGACCAGATATATGATTTGTTGTAAACATTCTGAGTCAATATATGTTGAATCCCAAACATATTCACCTAGTAGGAGAAAAACATGTGATAATGTATCTAAAGGGGACTTTATACTATGGTCTTGGATATGCATCAAATGGTGAGATCATATTACATGGATTTACAGTTTCAGATTGGGCAGGAAGTGTTGAAGATAGAAAGAGAACTTCAGGATGTTGTTTTGGTTTGGGATCAGGCATGATCTCATGGTTCAGTAGAAAGTAGTCCAATATTGCACTTAGCATGGAAAAGGATGAATACATTGCATCAAGTTCAGCCTGTAGTGAAGCATTATGGATTCACAAGATGTTGGAAGGATTATTTGATGCAGAGATAGATATTACTGATATCCTTTTTGATAATAAGAGTTGTATTAAGTTGACAGAAAACCTGGTGTTTCATGATAAGTCGAAACATATCAAAGTTAGATATCATTATATCATTATTACCTTAATGCTCATTCTCGTTTGAGAGTGCGTCATCCATACCATTTGAGGTTAGTGTTCGAAAGATGCTGCCATTACTAAGTGCGTTTAAATCCTCATAAGTGCATATTTTGCGTGTCTGTTGGTCACTTGCTAGGGTTCATTGTATCCAAGGAGGGTATAAGGGTCGATCCCTTAAAGGTTTAGGCAATACTTCAATTGTCTCCCCCACGCAATATTAGACACCTTCAGTATTTGCAAGGCATGGCAAATTTCTTGTGGAGATTTGTAGTTAATTTTGCCAACTTGACTAAAGGATTTATGCATATTTTAAAGAAGGACACTCCTTTTTACTGGGATGAGCGATCCCAAGAGTCCTTTGATGCTCTTAATCAAGCCTTAGCATCGCCCCCCGTGCTTAGTCCACCTGACTATAGCCATGATTTCTTGATTTATGTGGCCGAGTCTATGGAGACGGTTGGTATGGTTTTGGTTCAGGAGGATGAGGAGCTCCACGAGCATGTCATATATTAATTGAGACGAAACCTTATTGATGCAAAAATCTGTTATTCCATGTGGAGAAGCTTTCCTTGGCCACTGTTCATGCGGTTCAGAGATTGAGACATTACATTCTTCTTCGCCAAACCTTGGTTGTAGCTCATATCAATCCGTTTCAGTTCGTCCTCACTAGAAGGATGGTTGGGGGAAAATAAAATAAATGGATTATTATTTTCCAAGAGTTCGATCTCGAATTTGTTTCGGCGAAATCGAAGAAATCGTTGATCTTTGCGGAGCTCATATCTGATTTTCCATGTTTGGAGGAGAAAGAGGTTTATGAGGATACATTTGTCGATGAACATATTTTCCTTATCTCAACTTTGGACTTGTGGTAAGGGGATATCATTGTATATTTGCAAACATTAAAGGTCCCTACTCACCTTTCATGGGATGAGCGATGACGATTACGTCATGTAGCTAAGAACTACCTTATAGTGGATAAAACTTTGTACCACCGTGGGGTAGATTCCATTTTGCGTCGTTGTTTAACCCATGAAGAGGCTGAGGTTGTGCTGGATGATTTCCATAGAGGGGCATGTGGTGGTCATTTATTTGGGATTTCTACAACCCAAAAAAATTTGAGAGTAGGATATTTTTGGCCATTGATCTTTAAAGATTGTGTTAATGCGGTCAAGAAGTGTCACCCTTGCCAGGTGTTTGCACGCAATATACGCTCGCATCCAGCCCCGTTACATCCTATTGTCACCGTCGGTCCCTTCACCAAGTGGGGGCTTGAATTTATGGATTGCAACCCAGCTTCGGCTGGGGGGCATCACCATATTATAGTGGCTATCGATTATTTCATGAAATGGGCAGAGGCTATGCCCATGGTTAAATCTGATGGTGAGATAGCCGCACATTTCGTTTTCAACCAACTTATTACTCGGTTTGACATTTCAAAAGACTTTGTCACTGACCATGGTAGGCACTTTCACAATAAAATGATGGAAGAGTTGGCTTCAAAGTTAGGGTATAAGCAGGAGCACTCCTCTTCTTATTACCCTCATGCGAATGGACAAGTTGAAGTAGTGAATAAATCACTTAAGTCCATTCTCCAACGAACTATCGCACAAAGCAAGATGAATTGGCATATCATCTTATATCCTGCTTTGTGGGCCTATAGAACCGCGATTAATACTGCCACTGGTTTCTCTCAATATCAACTTGTACATGGGGTGTAGTCTGTTTTGCCGGTTGAATGCAAAATCCCTTCTTTGAAGCTAGCTATAGAGCTTTTACTAGACAATTCCATATTGGAAGAACATTTGGTCCACTTAGAGCAGCTTGATGAGCAGCGCCGCGATGCCTTAGTGGCTCTAGAAGTAAATAAGTGTCGCGTCAAGGTCCAATATGACAAGTCTATCCATCCGAGGAAGTTTAGTGAAGGTGATTTGGTCCTTTTGTGGGATCAAGCTAAAGAACCCTTGGGGACAGGGAAGTTTAATCCCATGTGGCATGGTCCTTACATGGTCAAATGTGTGTTAGAGAAGGGCGCCTATGAGCTAGTGGATTATGAAGGGACAGCCTTGGAGGAGCCTAGAAATGGGCTCAATCTTAAAAAATACTATGCATGATCTTCAACCGGGGCTGATTTTTGTCTATTATTGTACAACTTGCATTGCATAGTTAGGTTTTCTTATGGTGATCGGGTTTGATTGATTCACTTTCACTTCTTATGGCAGATATCGATGGAGTCTTTCATGCATATAGGATTCGATGATGGTGTTAGCCGCCACACTCAAAATTCAGCCTCGACTGCTTGGGTGATTTATACTCCTACGAGTCAGGTACTGTCTTCAGGAAGCATATGTTTATGGCCTTCTTCAAACAATGTTGTTGAATATAGTGCCATCATTGAGTTATTGTGTGATGTTATTTCACATGGAATTCATTCTCTTGAGGTACGTCTTGACTCACATTTAGTGGTTTCACAGCTTAATGGCTTGTATCGCATTAAAGATCTGACATTATTATGAAGATTCTTAAGGGTTAGATTGCTAGAATGACAATTTGAAAATATTACATACATTCATGTTCCAAGAAATTTTAATCAAGTTGCTGATTCATATGCTAACTATGTGTTAGATTGGAATTTGTTTCATATACCCTGAACATCTCACAAACATACATTTTGCACACATGCAAATAAATAAAATCGATCATCATAAAAGTTTTTCATTAATATCCAAAAAGTGACGTCATAATACATAAGTGTCATAATACAAAATTAGGGCTTCTGAGCCACCAAAACATAATACACCTTCGTACAAAAAGGAATACTCTAAGGTCTCTAAGCCTGAGGAGGAGGGGGGTTCTAATCATGGTAGCACACTACGGCTCTAGCTAGCCGTCAGAATAATCAAACCCATGCTCATGGTACACCGACCACCTGGTGCTGCATAGCCTTAGGCAAGTCCTTGACTTGCGCCATGGGTACCATGTGCGTCAAGCGTACGAAGTTCGTGTGAATGCTTTGGAGCATCCGCTCCACATTCGCACCCATGATATCATCTCCTTTTCCCCTTCGTCGATGACGAGGGAAACCATCCGGTTGTCATGGTCCTACATCTACATACACATGACAGATTGTCACTATGTGTCGTCACACTAAAAACATGTCTTTTGACACAATATATCAAAAAACACACAAAAAAAAGAAAAAGAAATTGAATAATTCAAAAAAACTTAAAAAGTGGGCTTGGGATTCATTACCTATGTCACCATATGCTGCTCTTGGTGGTAGGGTCATGCCTGAATCTCCACGAAAGTCTATCCCTGCATAAGGGTAGTCATCTATGGCGATGATCTGCCTCCGCCACCATGGAAAGAAGTCTGTTGGGTAGGGGTTAGCCACCCTACCTCCTCCCAGTCTGCGCATAACATTTTCCCAATGTTGTTGGGTTGGATCTTGAACTTCATGTGGAGGAATGTACACTCTAGGGCTTAGCCCCTATACCCGCTCAAAAAAGAACGTGCTCAGTATACTACCCAAAACTGAAGTTCCGCCCCCTGCCAATTTTGCAGTCACTGAGTTGTTGTTTCATGTCGCTCAACAATGTCGTGCTCCAGTCATACACTGCGGGTCTCATACACTCCACCGCATAGAACATTAGTGGCTGAGAGGCCTGGTGGAGTGAAGCTAATCCAGCTATCCTGCCTAATGCCAATAGTCTGGCCTTCAGTCCTAGAACTTGGATAGAGTTTGTTGGGATTTGAATCCCAACCTTTTTCGTGTCTGGAAAGTAGTACATAGCTATGTACTCATCAATAGTCAATCCACCTCCTGGCCCACGAGATCGAATATTTACCACTTCTCCTTGTCGGGATAAACTAGTGATAAAGTATATGTCCTCAACCTCAATGTTGAGTGACATCTTGTCAATATGAAAAGTCTCAGAGTTTGGATCCTAGTAATCCACTAGCAACTGGAGTAGTCTTGGTTTGGCCCTCAAGTTGCCAAGACACCAAAACTAATACAAACCACATGCCCGTAATGCTTGTTGGGCCATAATATCATCCTGCATGGCCTCCTCCACATCACCATGTTCTCTTTCCCTCCACTTTAACACCATCCTGCAAAAAAAACCAGAGTTTTGATTAGCATTTGCCTTTGAAAACCTTATTTGTGGCCTCATACATGGCTGTTTTCAAAACAACCGTGTATGTACGTGGGTTTGGGTGTTTTTTTCCATGTATGGCAAGCCCTATACATGGAAAAAACCCCGATTTTCGTGTGGGCCAAAGCGCACAACTATGGATGGCCTAAAAAATTGATTGGACCATGAAAACTTAAAATTTTTTACATGAAATGGGAAGGGGAGGACATGAGAAGTTACCTGGATCAAATGAGGTCGGATTTCGTTGGATGATGCTCTCGGAATTCTTGTCGAAAGTTCTGAGCTCAAATGCACTATGTTGGGTAAAAATTTCAAATGGTATGGAATTTTTAAATTTTTTACTATTTATAGAAAATTTTTGAAATTTTTTACCCACTTTCTATAGTTTTTTAAAAATTTCTGACCATTTTGGACTGTTTGAACTAATTTGATGATGTAGGAGTCCGTTTTGAGCACGGTTTGACCGTGGTTTTGACTCATTCGTGCCTATTTTAGGTATTATGTCTAACTGGCAAATAGGTTAGGTTTCACATTTGTTGGCACTTTGCATGACCTTATGATCATTTCATTCTAACCTTAGGTACAAACCCATTCTATCTTATCACGAAACCTTCTTGTTGCTTTTAGAAATGACATGATGTGAATGGTAGAACTTGACCATACATGGGTACCCTAGTCAGCTCCTGTTTTGCATTTGGTGCCCATGCCGGCATTTTTCCTTTAGGGTGTGGGAGTCCTTTGTATAGTATCGCCATGACTTTGCGCAAGAGCTTCATACTCCTCTTGATTTTTTTGTTGGCCTTTTCCCCAGGACTCCCTTATATCAAGTTATAATTGCATTATCATGATTTTTGCTTGCCTTATTGAGCCTTATGTCGGCTTCCCTGACTTTGATTATCAGCCATATATCTCGAGCTTGTCTCATGTCCAGCCAAGTAGAGCCATTTTATATATCTTTTACAGCTTGATTCCCCATTTTTTACCGGGAGGGGACTTTCCCCCGAGTGTCGTTATCTTACACATGTTTCCTTGCATTGAGCATAGGTATGTTCCACTACTTGGAACTAGTTTGTTTGCTCCTTGACACTCGTCTCCTCCTAGATTTGCAACTATAAAGCACTTTTATTCTTTTTCAAGCTTTTCAAAATATCTGAAAAAGTCCAAAAAAAAATACCAAAAATCCAGACAGGAAAAAATGTTATCTTTGGCAGCTGTCGAGTCGTGTTGCCTTTGAACAGAGCACTGCATATCACATCCATTGGTTGGGTTAATAGTTTGAATTTAGGAATTGTACTCATTTCTCTGAGTTTATCTCCACCGACTGGTTAAGCTTTCAGTCCCTATGGAGCCTCTGTCGATGCTTCCTGTGTCGCAGAGATGTCCCAGTTTTGTATATTGAGTCTACGTTTCCTACATTTAGTCAACATTCACCTTTATGCTCTTGTTCGAAGGAAGTTGAAGCTTGAGTTGGCCATTCCTCAGTTTTCTTGACTTTGCATGTTGGCCATTCCCGATACTGGTACTGGTTCGAGCAGATTATGATCGAGTCCTTCCACATTATACAGCTTTGCTGAGTACCTCATGTTGGATGATGGGGGATGCCTTAATGCCCTCCTTCCAGCGGATTCCATCCCATCAAATTCATATCATTTATTTTGGGATAGGATTCTAGAGTCATTTGAGTGCCTTGAGACTTACAGTCATTAGTGGTAGGTTCTCTCGCCATCGACAATTTTGGGAATACACCAATGTCCCCTGATCAATGGATTCTTTCAAGTGTTCGACCTCAACACATTTATTCGCACTTGTTAGATTGCACTCTAGTACCTTGATTCCCATTTTCATTATCAGTGGGTGATCTCGCGTTTGTTAACGATATACATCAATGACCGGTAATCAGACGATGGACTACTATGTTCGACCTCAACACCTCTATTCACATAGTAGGACATGTACTTGTAGCGGGTTGTGTAGAAGACTTTACAGATTGGTGGCATTTCTGATATGCTACCTCCTTGATCATGCCAGTGTTCATGAGATTTCAGCTCTCGTGACTTGATTCCAGTGTATGTCAGATATCTTCACTTTCATAGAGATATTGGTCCTTTGTATATCTTCATAATGTAGATTTTGATATATCTATATTATATGTGGTGATGACCACACATGTCGTATTTTATATCATGCCTATTCATGGCCATTGTACTCTTATGTATTCGAGACTGCTGTATGTATTTGCAGTCATATGCAGAGATATTTGTATTATACTATTGGATGGTTGGTTCTTCCACTTGGTTCTTCATCATTCTAGTTTTGGGATGGACTTATAATGTATTTCGACCATCATAATACCCCTCTGACCTCACACATTAGGGGGCATCTGTTACAGCTGATTTTACCACACATGGTAGATCACACATTTATGGACTTCCCTGTCGCTTTACAGACTCTTTGGACCCCATGGACCATTTTTTACCTTTGATGTTTCCAAGATCATCCTTAAAAACACTCAGTATTTGTTGTACGTGACTTTTAATCCCTTTCTCGTGTATATATGCGGATATTACCCTTAAACTCACGTACATCGGGATGTGTGCAAAAGGCCAAATGTTTTTGGAGTTTTCCTTGATGTGGATCTGAGTCACTTGTCTCTTGGCCTTCCATATGCCTCAAGATCGCTCGAATTTGACCTTCCATTACCCCATTGAAGCACTATATAAGGAACCCTTTGGATACATTGAAGGGGGGGAATTGAAGAGTAAGAAAACTATAGTCCATTGTTGTCGTAGATTGCTTATACTTGAGTCTGCATCCCTTTGTCCCTTGGAGCACTTGGTGTTCTTCCCAAGATTGCCTTTTCTTGTGAGCTTGCTATTGAGAGATGGAGGATTGAGGTGGTGGAGGCCCAGGTGGAGGACTCAGTTTCTCCAGTTCACAGACGTGCTGACAGAGGTTGTCATTCATGTAATCTCTAATTTATATTAATAGAAATATCTTTTCCTGTCTAATGATGTGCATTTAAATGAATATTGAATCCATGGATGCTTTTAATTGCTTATACATTATTGATTATATATGTTAGAGTAGGTCTAACACCATTATATAGCATGCTTGTCTTGTTTGCTGTTGTTGAGAGAGCTAATTGTTAACACAAGTAGGATTGGAAAAAGCTCAACGAGGATCTACATCAACCGTCTGGAATAAGGTGTGTCTTGAGATCCTTTATAGTTAGATTTGTTATTTCTCTTGCATATTGGGAAGGGATTGATCTCTGCGGTTACTCCGTCTGTTGTCATACACCCCAAGCCATAGGAATTTTTCTCCATAACAGAATTGGCAACCATACTGGGGAACTCCTAGTCATTTCCTTTGGGGGTTTTGTCAGCATTCAATGTTCTTGAATTGCTCTGATTTCTCTGTTTCTGAGTCGGTCTGGGGGCATGTTTTCCCAGTAGTGTCTTACAGGAGTAAATTTTCTCTCAGCTTGTCTGTTTGCCTTCTTTTTATCTCTTTTTCTTCCTGTACGCGGGTTTTGCTTTCATAGTCGCGTGTACACGCGGGTTTTCCCTTAATAGTCATGTATATACGCGGATTTACTAAGAACAGTCACCTATACCATGATTTTTTCCCTTTTTGGGAAGATTAAGTGTTGTTGGGTGAGTTTGGATGATTGTTGAGTCTTCTTGGATGCTTATGGAGTCTATATACATCCTTGTTTCTGACCAGAGACACCTTGTTAGTTTAAATTTTTGAAAATGTTCTTGTCATTTCATTTTCTATTTTTTTTTGTTTTGGGATTAGTGCATTAGCTCTGTTTTGCCTTGGTGCTTTCCTTGGGTGTTGTCTGGTAGTGCTTGCAGAGTTTGAGGGTTATAGAGTCATACTTTTGCTTTTTATCTCATTTAATTCAAAAACTACAAAAACATTTGCTTTTTGCATCATTATGCATTGTTTTCATTTTGCATTTGCATGGTACTTGCATTAGGTTTGCTTGGAGAATATTAGTCAGATCTTCATATAGGAATGAGTGCATATTCATTTGAAGGAAAATTTTTGCACTTCATGTAGTAGCATACCCTATTTTTCATTTGACACTGTGCATTTGCACTGATTGTTAGGTGTACATTTTACTTCTTGTTGCGTCATAACATCATTAGTTGCACAACCATTTTCCCTTTGAGTAATAATCCAATTAAAATCAACACATAAAAAAATGAATTACACTCTTTTATTTTATAGGGTGCATCAACAAGACTAGGTTTTAGGGTCTTGGAATAGTTCACTGTGAGTAAATTCTCCAAGACCACTAAATGAAACAATTAGGTGTCTGTCCAGGTGAAAGTGTGAAATTCCTTTATATAATTAGTGTTCTCAGGATCCTCCTCTTACAAGGGAGTTAAGCATGAGGTAGTGTGAGCGATTATTGATTGGGATGACCCCTGGTCATAATTGAGTAGCATCAGAGGTATTTCTAGGATTGTATTCGTATCTGGGGGCTCTTTTGAGAGTTTCGAGCTTTGCTACCCTACCCATATGGTCAATCCCGCCTGCGACTATCCGACTGAGCATTGATTATATTGAGGTGACCTTAGTTGCCTTACCTAGGTTATCGAGGGGGTACTTCACAGAGGTTATTTTGTAGGTGTCCTAGCCAGGTAGGGGTCGGACAACACAGTCGCTATATGAGTTGAAGCTCAGGGCCACTATAATTGGTTACGAACCTCCGCTTGTTGTGTATGGGAGTCTCAAGCCTCTCCTAGGTGGGATATACCTGCTTCATTCAAGAGCTCACATATCCTACCCTTGTTTGCTTGTGTTTTGGCTTTACATTTTATAGGTGCATGCTCTTTGCACGCTAGTTTTCCTAGGGTTTGCGTAATTAGATTGAGTCTTTTTATTTTTTGAGTCATTGTGGATTCGGGCACGGCGCTTTTCCATTCTCGTCGTTTAGCAGGACTTATGCCTTACATGTCTCCTCCTCCTTTGGGAGAGAGAAACAGACAGTCCGGGCGGACTACTTCTCACTTTGATTCACACACTATGGGAGATCATGAGGATGAGATTCCAGAGATGTCCTCTCCACCTCATGAGGTTAGGGAGGAAGATCCTACTCTCGTATATGATCCTTCAATGAAAATACCTTCACAATCTGGTTATGATCCCTCATTCACAGGTCGCCGGTATTGGTTTCCAGGCAAAGAGACTCATTATGAACCCACAAACACTAGTCATGTTCATTATGGCATGCTTGATATCCCTACACCCGATCTGACACATCATGTCAAGTTGGAAGTCAAGCCTAGCACTACGCCTGAGGGCACTCCTATTCCTTTCCATGCGGAGAGATTTGGGAGCACTAGTCACATTACACCTTCCCTCCCTGCGGTGGAAGCAACCTCACATGTTCGTCTTAGACCTAGTGTTAGTAATTCTATGCGGATACCAGAATTGAGACGGGTGAACATTGGGAACACCACTTACATTCCTTCACATGTATCTTTGTCCTCGAACCCTGTTCCTTCAAATGCATTTTTGACAACCCTTCCCCCCCCTCATTCACGTGGTCCTTCGGGCTGGAATATCGCTACTAGCCATGTTCGTGCTGCGACTGCTCACACGGTAGTATCTCAAAGTCAAGTACCTCCTCTTGTGTCGGGAGGTCATATCCCTATTTCTGGATCGTCTTATGTTCCATCTCAAGGAGTTCCCCATATCCCTAACTATGGACATTCTCATGGGACATCCCATGGGACACCTTATGGAGCTTCTCATGGACATTATAATGGACCGTAGTATGGATAGAACTATCAAACCTATGGGTACGGGTATCAACAACTTGCTTACTCTTCCAATTATGGCTTTGTAGCACCACATAATGAAGGAACCCCACATTACAATGCTTCCATGCAGCCCTACATGGGTCAAACGGGAGGAGGTTATTATGGCCATGGCCATGGTATTTACAACAATCGAACTTACATGAACCATAATTTCTAGGGAGCGTGGCATAGACCGGCTCAACCTAGGCTCCCTTTCCTCACAACATTGAACTTACCTAACTTATCAAGACTTATGAATGATCTGGTATCTCATGACTCGGCCTGGATGACCGTCCCTAACAAGCTTCCTTCGGACATTCCCAAGTTCGAGGGTAAAGCTGGAGAAGATCCTAGTGAGCATGTCACTACTTTTCACCTTTGGTGCTCTTCCAATTCCTTACATGATGATTCAATCTGTTTGAGGCTATTTCAACACACCCTCACTGGGCCTACAGCGAAATGGTATATAGAGTTACCAAGGGGGGAATACGCTTTATTTGATGACCTTTCCATGACTTTTCTCAATCACTTTCAGCTACCCGTATGTTACGACGTTGGTACCGAATTCTTGTCGACATTTCGACAAGACAAAGCCACACATATCTCAGATCATATTCAAGAGTGGCATAGGCGGAAGCGGTTGATTAAAGCCTTTTTATAACTAAAATTTCTTCTTGAGTGGTTCCTCAAGTCGTTGTTACCTTACATCGCGAAGGATGTTTCTACATCCGGAGTCCAAAACAAGGAACAAACAATATTTACGGCACA
This sequence comes from Pseudotsuga menziesii, assembly GCA_001517045.1. NCBI lineage: Eukaryota > Viridiplantae > Streptophyta > Pinopsida > Pinales > Pinaceae > Pseudotsuga > Pseudotsuga menziesii. Next base: position 213,513 of record LPNX011051055.1, on the reverse strand, counting down.
AGAGTTGGATTTGATCTATGCTCAATCCAGACTTTTGTATGAGATTATACCTAATGCTCCGCGATCTAGTTTCGATCCCAAGGTCAAGCCTGGGCCACATGCCGATGGCATTGTGGGCTCTACTAGTACCAAACTTGTGGATTCGGTTGTGAAACAAGTGAGCCAATTGTCAATTAATCAATCCATGTCGGGACAAGCCACGAATTCATCTCAACCTACCCAATCGACAAGTGTACTTTCTGTGCAATCGTCGGACCAGAAGGGCAACCAGTAGCCTGGAAGGAAAAAGAAAAAAGGGAAAAATAATCGTAAGGGTGGGACTAAGAACAAAAATGCTAATTATAATGACAAGAACACTCGTAATGTTGGGGGGGGGGACAAGAAGACTAAACGTAAGGTAAAGTTTCCTTGCAAGTTATGTAAGGAGGACCACCTCACTCACTTGTGCCCTTGTATGGAAGATTCCTCGAGGTTCATAGCATACGGCCTAGCCGTGCTGATGAATCCTTTACCTAACAACCAAAATATGAACTCAAGGACCATTAATCCTCATTGTGCATCAGGTGGAGATAAAAATTCGCTGAAGGCCAATACTGGTCATGGTTGCATCAACATGGTGCATGCTGCTAAGGTTGTGACTTGTGCGAAGGATTATGGTTCGTCGCAACCGCGCCTTGGAAAGGAACCCGCTCCACCCGAGAGCCCTTTGCATATCGAAAAACCTATGGATAAACCTGAAGTTCCACCTCGCATTCCTAAGGGAGTCCTAAAGCATTCAGGGCACAATCCTAATGCCCGAGCTGCCCATAACTATTCCATTATCGAGGATTTGGGCCAAACTCCTTGTGCAATGTCCGCGCTTGAAGTACTTCAGACTTGTCCTCCGCAGAGGAGAGCCTTTCTTTCTGTTCTTGGGGTTAATGATGATAACTCTTCTTCCGTTATCAAATTTGAAACCATGGGAATACAACCTCGCTTGCATTACTACGTGTGTCTTTTGATTCATGTAGAGTGTCTTAATATGATTGTCAAATGCACCTGTCATTGATGAAGGCGCTGCTGCTTCCGTGATGTCTTTGTCATGTTGGAAGGGTTTGGGTTCTTTCGAGTTGTCTCAATCTGCTACTATGTTGACAGTTTTCAATGGTAGATCATTTCAGCCACACGTGATTCTTCCTTCTCTTAAGGTGCAATTGGGAGGGAAGACCATCGCGATCGAGGTCGAGGTGGTTGATGCGCCCCTTGACTACAATCTTTTGTTGGGTCGAAATTGGATGTATATTATGCAAGCCATAGCCTCTTCTCTCTTTCAAGTGATATGCTTTCCATTTAATGGGAAGATCGTTACGATTGATCATATGTCATTCCATAATCCGAATGTTAATGCATCATTGGGAACTTCTATCCCGATTATCGATCATTCTCAGTTGACAACTGGGAGTGTGGGTGTGGGTATGTATCTGTTTCTTATGGGAACCTTTAACTGTCCTGTGCCCATTCTTATGATCAGATCTAGTTTTGGTGAGGCTTCATCCTCATTGAATTCAATGTCTTTTCGCACTATCCATATGGAAGATCCTTGGATTCTTCCTTCACCAAGTCCTTCGATTGGACCTATCGAAATGGATGTGTCATTGCCTGCAATGATGGTAGCATATCAAGCGAATCTTGATCAAGTTGCAGAGTCTAGTCCTTCCTCTTCGCAGATAGAGGAGGAGGACCCGTATGTGCTGCCTGCATGGGTAGTTGAGTCCTCTCATGGACATGATTGCCTCGATGATGTTTTTCCATCGGATGAAGCCATTACTAAGGCCATGTTTGGGGTTGAGCCACCTTGGGAAGAGTTACATCATCGATCATATTTTATTCCTGAACTCGACCGTATGGAGCGTGATGACTTTAGGGAGATTCTTAGCGAGAAGATTGGTAGTCCCGTGGTTCCATTGAGCTCTCCTGGTCAGATGGCCGATGGGAACATGGAAAATTTATCACCTACTATTCCTATCAATATTTCTCACGATCCTGGCAAAGTTGAGAACATCTACATTGGGGCGGGTTGTTCCCCTGATGAGATCAAGGAGTATACCGAGCTATTTAAAGATTTTTGTGACATATTTGCTTGGTCATATGAGGAAATGCCAGGTATTGACCCTCGTATTGTCGAACACGAGATTAAAACCTATTCGAATGCAAAGCCAGTTCGACAACATTTGCGTGCGATGAATCCTAGAAAAGCACCCACCATTAAGGCTGAAATAGAGAAACTGTTAAAAGCCAGTTTTATCTATCTCGCTCCCCTGACGGAGTGGGTTTCAAATCCTGTTATGGTTGATAAGAAGCAGGGAGTGATCCGTATATGCACTGATTTCCGTGATTTAAATCATGCTTGTCCTAAGGATAATTTTCCTACACCATTTATTGATAAGATTTTGGATGAGTGTGCGGGAAGCGACGTATTCTCCTTTATGGATAGTTTTTTCGGATATAATCAGATTCAGATCAAACCCAAGGATCAACATAAGACCGCATTTATTTGTCCTTGGGGTACTTTTGCATATCAGAAGATGCCTTTCAGCCTTAAAAATGCTGAAGCTGCATTTCAACGGGTTATGACCTTAATTTTTCATGATCTCAAAACGATTATCAAAGTGTATTTGGATGGCCTTGTTGTTCATTCTCGTTTGAGAGTGCATCATCCATACCATTTGAGGTTAGTTTTCAAAAGATGCCGCCCTTACCAAGTGCGTTTAAATCCTCATAAGTGCATCTTTTGTTTGTCTGTTGGTCGCTTTCTAGGGTTCATTGTATCCAAGGAGGGTATAAGGGTCAATACCTTAAAGGTTGAGGCAATACTTCAATTGTATCCCCCACGCAATATTAGACACCTTCAATGTTTGCAAGGCATGGCAAATTTCTTGCGTAGATGCGTAGTTAATTTTGCTAGCTTGCCTAAAGGATTTATGCATCTTTTAAAGAAGGAAACTCCTTTTTACTGGGATGAGTGAGCCCAGGAGTCCTTTGATGCTCTTAAGCAAGCCTTACTATCAGCCCCCGTGCTTAGTCCACCTGACTATAGACGTGATTTCTTGATTTATGTGGTCGCGTCTATGGAGACGGTTGGTATGGTTTTGGTTCAGGAGGATGAGGAGCTCCACAAGCATGTCATATATTATTTGAGCCAAAACCTTATTGATGCGGTGTTACAGAGAGAAATTCCTATGGCTTGGGGTACCACAACAGACAACTAGACTCCAAAAATCAATCTTTCCCAATATGCAATAGAAATAAAAACATCTAACACTAAAGGATCGAACCTCGTACCTTATTCCGGATGGTTGAAGTAGATCCCCGTTGAGCTTTCCAATGTTCAGCTTGAATTGTTATAGCACGTCCTCAACAACAAGTAAACAATACAAGCATACTATATTTCATGGTGTTAGATCTATTCTAGCATATATAATCAATAATGTATAAGCATTTGACATATTCCAATGGATACAATATTCATTCAAATACACATCACTGGACAGGAAAAGATATTTCTATTAATATGAATTAGAGATTACAAGTGACAACCTCTGACGACACGTCTGCGAACCAGAGAAACTGAATCCCCCACTTGGGCCTCCACCACCTCAATCCTCCATCACTTCGATAGCAAGCTCACTAGCAAAAGGCAAGCTTGGGAAGAACACAACAGTGCTCCAAGGGACAAAGGGATGCAGACTCAAGCATAAGTTCTGGCAATAATGGACTATAGTTTCGTTACTCTCAATTCTCTCTTATCTCTCCCCCCACTTCAATGTACCAAGGGGTTCCTTATATAGCTTCAAAAGGGATACTGAAAGGTCGAATCCGTGCGATATCAAGGCATATGGAAGGCCAGGAGTCATATGAGTCGGATCCAAGTCAAGGAACGCTCCAAAAGGTTTTGGATTATGTACACATCCCGATGTACGTGACTATAGAGGGAATATCCGCGTATGTACGCAGTTATCGAGGAAAAGGCCGCATATATCATTTTTCTTATGTTTTTAGGGATGGTCAATGATACATCAAAAGACAAAAAGCGGCCCATAGGGGCTAATGAGTCTGCAGCGGGACAGGGGAAGGCCATACAATGTGTGATTCACCTAGTGTGGTGAAATCCGCTATAACATGCGGAAATCCGTTATTCCCATGTGGAGAAGCTTTCCTTGGCCACCGTTCATGCAGTTCAAAGATTGAGACATTACATTCTCCTTCGCCAAACCTTGGTTGTAGCTCATATCAATCCGTTTCAGTTCGTCCTCACTAGAAGGATGGTTGGGGAAAAATACAATAAATGGATTGTTATTTTGCAAGAGTTCGATCTCGAATTTGTTTCAGTGAAATCGAAGAAATCATTGATCTTTACGGAGCTCATATCTAATTTTCCAAGTTTGGAGGAGGAAGAGGTTTATGAGGATACATTTGTCGATGAGCATATTTTCCTTATCTCAAATTTGGACCCGTGGCATGGGGATATCATTGTATATTTGCAAACATTGAAGGTCCCTACTCACCTTTCATAGGATGAGTGACGGTGATTACGTCATGTAGCTAAGAACTACCTTATAGTGGATAACACTTTATACCGCCGTGGGGTAGATTCCATTTTCCATCATTGTTTAACCCATGGAGAGGCTGAGGTTGTGCTGGATGATTGCCACGGAGGGGTGTGTGGTGGTCATTTATCTGGGCTTTCTACAACCCAAATTTTTTTGAGAGCATGATATTTTTGGCCATCGATCTTTCAAGATTATGTTAATGTGGTCAAGAAGTGTCACCCTTGCCAGGTGTTTGCACCTAATATGCACTCGCATCTAGCCCTGTTACATCCTATTGTCACCACTAGTCCCTTCACCAAGTGGGGGCTTGACTTTATGGATTGCAACCCAGCTTTAGCTGGGGGGCATCACCATATTATAGTGGCTGTCGATTATTTCACGAAAAGGGCAGAGGCTATGCCCATGGTTAAATTCGATGGTGAGACAACCGCGCATTTTGTTTTCAACCAAATTATTACTCGGTTCGGCATTCCAAAAGAGCTTGTCACTAACCATGGTAGGAACTTTAAGAATAAAATGATGGAAGAGTTGGCTTCAAAGTTAGGGTATAAGCAGGATCAATCCTCTTCTTATTACCCTCAAGCAAATGGATAGGTTGAAGTAGTGAATAAATCACTTAAGTCCATTCTCCAACGAACCATCGCACAAAGCAAGACGAATTGGCATATCATGTTATATCCTGCTTTGTGGGCCTATAGAACTGCGGTTAAGTTTGCCATTGGTTTCTCTCCATATCAGCTTATACATGGGGTGGAGTCTGTTTTGCCAGTTGAATGCGAAATCCCTTCTCTGAAGCTAGCTATAGAGATTTTACTAGACACTTCCACATTGGAAGAACATTTGGTCCACTTAGATCAGCTTGATGAGCAGTGCTGCGATGCCTTAGTGGCTCTAGAAGTAAATAAGTGTCGCGTCAAGGTCCAATATGACAAGTCTGTCCGTCCGAGGAAGTTTAGTGAAGGTGATTTGGTCCTTTTGTGGGATCAAGCTAAAGAAACCTTGGGGACAGGGAAGTTTAATTCCATGTGGCGTGGTCCTTACATGGTCAAACATTTGTTAGAGAAGGGCGCCTATGAGCTAGTGGATTATGAAGGGACAACCTTGGCAGAGCCTAGAAATGGGCTCAATCTTAAAAAATACTATGCATGATCTTCAACCAGGGGTGATTTTTGTATATTGTTGTACAGCTTGCATTGCATAGTTAGGTTTTCTTATGGTGATTGGGTTTGATTGATTAGCTTTCGCTTCTTATAGCAGATATCGATGGAGTCTTTCATGCATATAGGATTCGATGATGGTGCTAGCCGCCACACTCAAAATTCAGGCTTGGTTGCTTGGGTGATTTATACTCCTACGAGTCAGGTATTGTCTTCAGGAGGCATATGTTTACGGACTTCTTCAAACAATGTTGCTAAATATAGTGTCATCATTGAGTTATTGCGTGATGCTGTTTCACATGGAATTCATTCTCTTGAGGTACATCTTGACTCATAGTTAGTGGTTTCATAGCTTAACTCCTTGTGTCGCATTCAATATCTGACATTATTACGAAGATTCTTAAGGGTTAGATTACTAGAACGACAATTTGAAAATATAACATACATTCATGTTCCAAGAAATTTTAATCAAGGTCTTGATTCATATGCTAATTATGTGTTAGAGTTGCATTTGTTTCATAGACCATGAACATCTCACAAACATACATTTTTGCACACCTGTAAATAAATAAAATCGATCATCATAGAAGTTTTTCATTAATACCCAAAAATTGATGTCATAATACATAAGTGTCATAATACAAAATTGGGGCTTCCGAGCCACCAAAACGTAATACACGGTCGTACAAAAAGGAATACTCTCAGGTCTCTAAGCCTGAGGAGGAGGGGGGTTCTGATCATGGTAGCACACTATGGCTCTAGCTAGCTGTCAGAATAATCGGATCCATGCTTGTGGTACACCAACCACCGGGCGTTGCATAGCCTCAGGCAAGTCCTCGACTTGCGCCATGGGTACCCTGTGCGTCAAGCGTACGAAGTTCGTGTGAATGCTTTGGAGCATCCGCTCCGTATCCACACCCATGATATCGTCTCCTCTTCCCCTCCGTCGATGACGAGGGAAACCATCCAGTTGTCGTGGTCCTACATATGCATACACATGACACATTGTCACTATGTGTCGTCACACCAAAAACATGTCTTTTGAGTCAATATATCAAAAAACACAAAAAATTGAATAATTCAAAAAAAATTAAAAAGTGGGTTTGGGAGTCGTTACCTATGTCACCATATGCCACTCCTGGTGGTAGGGGCGTGTCCGAATCTCCACGAAAGTCTATCCTTGCATAAGGGTAGTCATGTATGGCGATGATTTTCCTTCGCCACCATGGAAAGAAGTCTGTTGGGTAGGGGTTAGCCACCCTACCTCCGCCCAGTCTGCGCATAACATTTGCCCAACGTCGTTGGGCTGGATCTCGAACTCCGTGTGGAGGAATGTCCACTCTAGGGCTAGCCTCGGTACCCGCTCAAAGAAGAACGTGCTCAATATACTGTCGAAACCGAAGTTCCACACCCTGCCCATTTTGCAGTCATTGAGCTGTTGTTTCATGTTGCTCAACAGCATCGTGCTCTAGTCATACACTGTGGGTCTCATACACTCCATCGCATAGAACATCAGTGGCCGAGAGGCCTGGTGGAGTGAAGCTAATCCAACTATCCTGCCTAATGCCAATAGTATGGCCTTTAGTCCCAGAACCTGGATAGATTTTGTTGGGATTTGACTCCCAACCTTCTCTGTGTCCAGAAAGCAGTACACAGCTATGTACTCATCAATAGCCAATCCACCTCCTAGCTCACGAGATCAGAGATTTACCACCTCTCCTTGTCGAGATAAACCAGTGATAAAGTATATGTCCTCAACCTCAATGCTGAGTGACATCCCATCAATATGAAAAGTCTCAGAGTCTGGATCCCAGTAATCCACTAGTAGCTGGAGTAGTCTTGGTTTGGCCCTCAGGCTTTCAAGACACCAAAACTTATACAAACGACACGTCCGTAATGCTTGTTGGGCCATAAGATCACCTTGCATGGCCTCCTCCACATCACCATGTTCTCTTTCCCTCCACTCTAACACCATCCTGCATAAAAAACTAGAGTTTTGATTAGAATTTCACTTTGAAAACCTTATTTGCGGCCTCATACACGACTGTTTTTAAAATAGCCATGTATGTACGTGGGTTTGGGTGTTTTTTCCACATATGGAAAGCCCTATACGCGGAAAAAACCCCGATATCCATGTGGGCTGAAGCGCACAACTATGGATGGCCTAAAAAATTGATTAGACCATGAAAACTTAAATTTTTTTACATGAAGTGGGAAGGGGAGGACATGAGAAGTTACCTGGATCAAACGGGGTCAGATTTCGTTGGATGATGCTCCCAAAATTCACGTCAAAAGTTTTAAGCTCAAATGCACTATGTTGGGTAAAAAATTCAAATGGTATGGAATTTTTTATTTTTTTTACTATTTATAGAATTTTTTTGAAATTTTTTACCCACTTTCTATAGTTTTTGACCATTTCTGACCATTTTGGACCATTTGAACTAATTTGATGATGTAGGAGTCTGTTTTGAGCGTGGTTTGACTGTGGTTTTGACTCGTTCATGCCTATTTCATGTATTATGTCTAAACTGGCATATAGGTTAGGTTTCACGTCCATTGGCACTTTGCATGACCTTATGACCGTTTCATTCTAACCTTAGGTACAAACCCATTCTATCTTGTCATGGAACCTTCTTGTTGCTTTTAGAAGTGACATGATGTGAATGGTAGAGCTTGACCATACATGGATACCCTAGTTAGTTCCTGTTTTGCATTTGGTTCCCATGTCGACATTTTTCCTTTAGGGTGTGGGAGTCCTTTGTATAGTATCGCCATGACTTTGCGTAAGAGCTTCATACTCCTCTTGATCTTTTTGCTGGCCTTTTCCCCAGAAATCCCTTATGTCAAGTTGTAATTGCATTATCATGAGTTTTTCTTGCCTTATTGAGCGTTATGTCAGTTTCCCTGACTTTGATTACCAGCCATATAGCCCAAGCTTGTCTCATGTCTAGCCAAGCAGAGCCATTTTATATATCTTTTGCAGCTTGATTCCCCATTTTTTACTGGGAGGGGACTTTCCCCTGAGTGTCGTTATCCTACACATGTTTCCTTGCATTGAGCATATGTATGCTCCACTGCTTGGAACTAGTTTGTTTTCTCCTTGACACTCGTCTCCTCCTAGATTTGTAACTATAAAGCACTTTTATTCTTATTCAAGATTTTCAAAATATCCAAAAAATTCCAAAAAAATAAAAAAACCAAAAATTTAGACAGGAAAAGCTGTTATCTTTGGCAGCAGTTGAGTCATGTCACCTTCGAACAGAGCATTGTATATCACATCCATTGGTTGGGTTAATAGTTTGACTTTAGGAGCTGTACTCGTTTCTCTGAGTTTATCTCCACCGATTGGTTAAGCTTCCAGTCCCTATGGAGCCTTTGTCGATGCCTCCTGTGTCGCAGAGATGTCCTAGTTTTGTATATTGAGTCTATGCTACCTACATTCAGTCACCATTCACCTTTATTCTCTTTTTCGAAGGAAGTTGAAGCCTAGGATGGCCATTCCTCAGTTTTCTTGACTTTGCATGTCGGCCATTCCTGGTACTGGTACTGGTTCGAGCACATTATGATCAAGTCCTTCCACATTATACAAGTTTGCTGAGTACCTCATGTTAGATGATGGGGGATGCCTTAATGCCCTCCTTCCAGTGGATTCCATCCCATCGACTCCATATCATTTATTCTGGGATAGTATTCTAGAGTCATTTGAGTGCCTTGAGACTTACAATCATCAGTGGTAGGTTCTCTCGCCATCGACAGTTTTGGGAATACATCAATGCCCCCTGATCGATGGATTCTTTCAAGTGTTTGACCTCAACACATTTATTCACACTTGTTAGATTGCACTCTAGTACCTTGATTCCCATTTTCATTATCGGTGGGTGATCTCGAGTCTGTTAATGGTATACATCAATGATCGGTAATCAGATGATGGACTACTATGTTCTACCTCGACACCTCTATTCACATAGTAGGACATGTACTTGTAGTAGGTTGTGTAGAAGACTTTCCAGATTGGTGGCATTTCTGATCGTGCCAGTGTTCATGAGATTTCAGCTCTCGTGACTTGATTCTAGTGTATGTCAGATATCTTCAGCTTTCATGGAGATCTTGGTCCTTTGTATATCTTCATCATGGAGATTCTGATATCTCTATATTATATGTGGCGATGACCACACATGTCATATTTTATATCATGCCTATTCATGGCCATTGTACTCTTATGTATCCAGGACTGCTGTATGTATTTGCAGTCATATGCAGAGATATTTGTACTATACTGTTGGATGGCTGGTTCTTCCACCTGGTTCTTCATCACTCCACTTATGGGATGGACTTATAATGTATTTTGGCCATCGTATCACCCCTTTGACCTCACACATTGGGGGGCATCTGTTACAGCTGATTTTACCACACATGGTAGATCACACATTTATGGCCTTCCCTGTCCCTTTGTAGACTCTTTGGACCCCGTGGACCATTTTTGTACCTTTGATGTTTCCAATATCATCCCTAAAAACAATCATTATTTGTTGTACACGACTTTTAATCCCTTTCTCGCATATATACGCGGATATTACCCCTAAACTCGCGTACATCGAGATGTGTGCAAAAGGACAAATGTTTTTGGAGTTTTCCTTGATGTGGATCCAATTCACTTGTCTCTTGGCCTTCCATATGAGATTGCTCAGATTTGACCTTCCATTACCCCATTGAAGCACTATATAAGGAACCCTTTGGATACATTGAAGGGGGGGACTTGAAGAGTAAGAAAACTACAGTCCATTGTTGTCGTAGATTGCGTTTACTTGAGTCTGCATCCCTTTGTCCCTTGGAGCACTTGGTGTTCTTTCCAAGCTTGCCTTTGCTTGTGAGCTTGCTATCGAGAGATGGAGGATTGAGGTGGTGGAGGTCCAGGTGGAGGACTCAGTTTCTCCGGTTCGCAGACGTGCTGACAGAGGTTGTCATTCATGTAATCTATGATTTATATTAATAGAAATATCTTTTCCTGTCCAATGATGTGCATTTAAATAAATATTGAATCCATGGATGCTTTTAATTGCTTATACATTATTGATTATATATGTTAGAGTAGGTCTAACACCATTATATAGCATGCTTGTCTTGTTTGATGTTGTTGAGAGAGCAAATTGTTAACACAAGCGGGATTGGATAAAGCTTAATGGGGATCTACATCAACCGTCTAGAATAAGGTGTGTCTCGAAATCCTTTAGTGTTAGATTTGTTATTTCTTTTGCATATTGGGAAGGGATTGATTTTTGCGGTTACTCTGTCTGTTGTGGTACACTTCAAGCCATAGGAAGTTTTCTCTGTAACAATGATGATTTTCCAACATCTCTATGCTAGTGATGCAAATGATGATCTAACATTTATTGATGATATTTTTTTAGCACTAACATGCTAATGATGTTGTTGTTATTGTTTCAGTATTTACATACTGATGTTGCAGATGATGTTTTAGTATTTACACTTCGATGTTGCAGATGATGTCTTAGTATCTACATACTGATGTTGCAGATGATGTTTCAGTATTTACATACTGATGTTGCAGAAGATGTTCTAGTATTCGCATACTGATTTGGAAAAAGATGATTCAGTATTCACATACTGATGTCTTAGAAGATGATCCTGTATATGCAGAAGATGATTCAGTATCCGCATACTGATGTTGTAGAAGATGATTCAGTATCCACATACTGATGTGACAGAAGATGATCCAATACACATAGAAGATGATTCAATATCCACATACGGATGTGACAGAAGATGATCTAGTATACATAGAAGGTGATTCATTATTTACATACTGAGGTTGCAGAATATGATCCAGTTGAAATCAATGATGAAGATGTATGATGGTGTTCCAACACTTCCTATGACATATGGAGACTCATGAGTCAGATGTACAGTTGTGGTAGTAGTTGCTACATTGGTTGAATACCTTCCTAGTTAAGACGGAGTGTTAAAGTATTGTAACTTTGGAAGATATTCCGGATGTATTGATTGTATTCCTCCATTGGGAGATGAGTTTGGTCATGTAAGAGTAATTGAAAGAATCAATGTAAACCTCTAGATCTAAGTCGAGTCAATAGTACCCAAGTATCATTATAATAAATATTATTTGTAATGTCCCAAATTTTGCATTGGGCACAATGGCCAAATCACATTTTCCATATTCATGAAAGTTGTCAAAGGGATGCTAAAAGTCAAATAATTGCCAAGGAGGAAATCACTAGTTTCCTAGGTTGGGGGTGGAAGCTTTGAGATTTGGAATAAGGGAGATAATAAATGATGTTTAGACATTAGAAGAGGATAAATATTTAATAATTTAGCTTATTAAATAAATACAAGAGAAAATTGAAATGGCTATGGAGAATGGAGACACATGGAGACTATGGGGCCCACTCAAGCTAAAATTCCTATGTTAAATGGCATCCTCCTCTTGTAATTTTGAATCTATAGGAAGCCTAATGTTTTGGGATGGATTATGAGGTTAATATACTTGTCCATATACTTCATAGGTCAAATTTGGGATGAATTGTAACTTACATGGGAGAGGAAGAGCCAAATGGGAGTTTCATGGACACTTGGCTAGATTCCCCTTACATTTATGACATCTATGACACCAATGATGAAGATTCTATGACAGTTATGACACAAGTCAGATATAAAGGCTGACATACTAACATACTGACATTTCAGGACTGAATAGAGCATCTTAGAGGTCGAATTTGGGAGTTGGAGAAGGCCAAGAGGCTCCTACTCAAATTTGGGAGAAGAGGGAAGGTGAAGAGAGAGGCCACATGGCATAGCATGATCATCCACACAAATTTGACTTGGATTTGTTTTATGGATGGATTTGGAACCTTACAAGACTAATAATGTTTATAAAATACATGGATCATCCATGAGAAGAAGCTTTTTCTCATTTGTAAAATTGTCATTTGTGAATGGTGAGAGCTAGTGGATGACTAGTTTTCTTGCTTAAGCCAATTTCGAGGGTGAAAGATTCCCATCCTAGTTGGTGTTTGGAAAGGCCACTTAGGTATTTCATGGAGATTTAATGGAGTCTTATTCTCAGGTTCAATATATAGGAATTCCATGGACATCTCAATATCAGCTTGTTCTTCCATTCATCTCAAGTTTTCTCACCATATTTCAGCTCTATGGAGTGAGGTGCACTTGGTGAGATATTAATATCTTTGAGGGAGATTCTCTTGCTATAGTATTTTGTATTCTGATATAAATTCTCTTTTATTTAATTTCAGACAGATCTCATGTCAAAAATATAAGATATCTCATGTATTATTGTCCAATATTGAAGAAATAGTTCCATTTCCCCAATACCTTGTTGTAAACTCTTGCAATCTTGATGGAATCGAATATATGTGTGAAAAATTGATTATTTATGAATGAATGAACTGTAATTAAAGTATATTATTGGTTTCATGGTCTTTAACTGAGAATTTGTGGCCATTGGGTCGAATTTCATAGCATTTGGGGCAAACTACATCTCATTTCCCCAAGTGTCCAAAACTAGTTTTTATATCTGATTGAAGGAAGTGATAAGAGCCATGAGAGTTAGATTGGTTCTAAATATGAGTCTTTTATATTGTATTATACAAATCCCCTGATTCAATTTGAGAATTTGAGGGAGTTTATGTACATTTTGGAAGCCATTCCTGCAATTTTTCGGGAGTGATTTGAGCCCCAAAATTGCTAGTAAATTCATCTATCTTATTCAGAATTTGATATAGACTTGCAGAACTGATTGGAGGAGAATAATACATCCCTAAACATAATAATTAATTTATTATATGATTCATACACCTTCTCTGAATATTTTGGAGCAATTGGACTGATTTGGAGACTAAGACACTAAAACCAGTCAAGAGCCAAAATTGTGAAAAAATTGGAAAATTGGGCATTTTAATAAAATTCCAAAAAGGGGACATTACAGTGGTATTAGAGCATGACATTGGCACCTGATTTGGTATGATATTTATGATTACAATAATTTAGGGACCACCATTATATATTGAAACCCAAAAGTGCTTTTGTTGAAGAGGAGAAAAAAAAGTAGGAGAAGAAGGCAATTTTTTGGAAACTATGACTAGGCATGAAAAGAGAACCTCATATGATGGTAAGGAGATAATAAAAAGCATGGAACCTATCCTTGAAGACATGACCAAGAATATTATGAAAGGATTTGAATTTTTGGCTATCCAAAGTTGGGAAAAATATATTGATTTTAAGAAGACCAAGGGGAAAAATGCATCAGCTTGCTTTAAGGAGCAAAAGGAGGAGACCCATGAACCGCCTAGTTCTAAAATAGGTGAAGTAGAAGAAGTAGTACACGAAGAGGATAGAAATTCACTCCCAAATGAATTTTAAAAATATGAGGAAACATCACATGAGAAGGAAGAAGAGTACCTTGAAACTATTGAATATCATTCTGAAACAAATTCTAATATGGACATGGACCAAAGAACATCTACTGATGGATGATTGCACTATGAAGGAGTACCTACTGATGGTTGCTCACAACTATATGCTGGTGACATAGAGATAAGATTTCAAAATGTTGCTGCAAGCCAAAATTCCATTAAACATGAAAATGAAGAGCTTGTAGCAGTTGAAGAAGAAACAAGATCAACTTCTCCATCACCACTTGAGCTTCATGAAGTTGGTCCAAGCAAGAAGGAAGAATATGAGGAGGTTAATTTGCAGGAGCTTCATTTTCTTGAAGAGTCCTTAAATATGAATGAAAAGAAGATCCAAGAGGCCCTTAGAATACTCCATGACACTCAAGCATTGGTATCAAATTCTTGTTGGAGAGCTACTTCCTTGGAGGAGCCATCCTTCCTTGAAGACATGGAGAAGATTCAAAGAGCAATGTGCAACATCAAAGGTAATTTCATGTCTTTGCTTTTTGATAGAAACAATTTCATTGAGCTTAGTGAATGGTTACATGAATCCTACTTGAAGAATAATGAAGTTATTGATAAGCTCACAATTCAAAATGAGCAACTTCTTGAAAAGTTGCAAGACACTTGTTTTTCCTCCGATGTTTTAGATTTTCACATGGTAGATTTCTTGGAGGATTCTCATGACATGATGGATCATGAGAAACATGAAAAATTGCAGGTTCTTGATGTGCTTGAGGATGATAGTGATGAGATCCAATCACTAGTAAAGGTGGAAGAGGAACTTGAGTTGCCTCTTGAAAATGGTTACACAATTTTTGAATAAGTGCATAATTCCACCACCTTGGAACCAACCCATGAGGAAATTTTTGAATTTTTTTGGGAGGTGCATAATCCTACCCCTATGGATCCTCACATTGTGACAATTTTGCACTTACTGATTGTTGCTGCCTTTCACACACTTGGGTCGCATGGCAGAAATCTTCAAGCCACTTGGTGTGTCATTGGGGGCAAGTCTCGAGTCAAGGCTGTCACCTTGTTATTGACTCCTCCGTTTAGGCTAAAATCCTAACGAATCCAAGGGGGGGAGACCATATTAAGTTACTAAGGCAAAATTATTTAGTGTGGTGATGTTAAGTTGAATGAGTTACTTAGGAGTTTGAAATTTAACCATAAACAACCATAGATGACAAGATACAAAATGAGCGCACGAAAGCACAATGCTAAGACACAATCTCTCTCTCTCTCTCTCTCTCTCTCTATATATATATATATATATATATATATATATATATAGAAAGAAAGAAAATAGCCAGTGCCTTAAAATGGAGTCAAAATATAATTAATGTACTTGCATGTGCTTGGATTGAATGTTTTGTGATTGCCTATTGGTACATTTTAAGTTAATGTGAAATATGAGTTGATTAAAATTAGGCGAAGGGGTGGACTCCAGATATACCCGAGAGTACTTGGAGTATGTCCAAAACAAAACCTTCATGGCTACTCGCAAGGAATATGTGGGCTGAATGGAGTCTCTGAGGCTATTGTTCATAATGTACCCGCAGGTGTAACATAGATCGATGCCCCGAGGTCACTTTTCAGGAGTTCCCACTTCCTTTGGGTATTTTTCCACCATAATGGTTTGATCGGGGTGTTGTATTTTCACTTGATGGTTTCTCAATTTGGGGGAGTGAATCCTAATTATTCTAGTCACTCAAGTTCTTTTGATGCAGCTTGACTGATCGGACAAACTGCAGCCAAGTGTAGAGCATACACACCGGGGTCTTGTCAATTTTAGTAAATTTTAAGATAGGTGTTCTTGTTAAAAAGAAAACCCTCTAGGAACCTCTTTCGATCCAAGTGGATCTCAATCGGGGAATCAAGGAGGGTTTAATTTTATTATAGTTGATGAAACAGTTGATGAAAAAGAAAACAAAGATACACAATGCCAGTTTTCTAATTAGTCCTACCACGCATCTCTTTCCCCTTTCGGGTCAATCGGGAAGACGTGGGATAAGTATTAAAATTACTTTGAAATCTCAGATATGGAATATGGAAATGATTATAAGTCAAAGTATACTACCCTGCAGATTAGAACTACGCTATATTAAAAAAAGATAAACGAAAAGCAGAAAAAAAGACACAGACGCAAATCCCCCCAGGGGGTATGGTGAATAGGCTCGAAAGAGCCTATTTGAAAAGATCTTTTGTTTTTATTAGCAGTGATTTAAAATATCAGAAAATTGAAATTTATGCACTTTGTTCCTTGTTATCTGGGATTCAAAGGCTTACAACAAGCTTGTAACAAGCTAAAATCAAAACACGGCGGTGGGGGGAAGCTTCCGGGAAACTCTGGTTTGTCCAAGAGTTGGAAAATGGGCAGAGTATCCTTCTCTTTTTTATTAGACCTGATAAAAAACAGCAATCGATTAGAATCAAATGTGCCCAAACACACTTTAAAAGTGTTTTGGGTCACCATGCTAGTTACCGAAAAAAAAACTAAGTAAAAAATTGTTAAAAGGGGCTAAACTAGTTTTGCAAAAAGGGACCAAGGAAAGCAAGCTTTCCTTGGGATCTTGGCTTGCTATTTGGGCAGCCAATGAGATATGCACTTTCTTGCAGAATTTAAATCTTTAAAGAATGAAAAAAAAAACTACCTTATGAGCAAGTTTTAGATCTATGATTTAGCTACTTGCAAAAAAGGCAATTCCTACACCTAGATCTATCTTTATGAAATGATATTATTTATGAAATTATAGATCTAAGAAACAATACTCTTATGAACTAGATCTAACAATATATATTCAATTCTTAGAACTAGATCTGATCATAAGAGGAAGAGACAGGTAACCGGAAGATTGATTTTAATAGAAAGGAGGAAGAGAAAGGGAAAGGCCCGTTGTTGGATGGATCTGCAATGGAAACTTGTTAGTGGAATACAGAGGGGCAATGCCTTCACAAAGTTTTTGGATGTACAATGGATTCAAACTAGATCCACAGCTCATCCAATACTTGCTACCTGAAAGATAAACACACAATCCTGGATGAAACCTCATGAGATCTGGATGTATATATGAAAAAGAGACAAGAATTACATGAAAATAAACTTATTAAACATGTATAATCTAGATCTTCAAACATATATGCTGTGAGATATACAAAAAACAAGTAACCTTACTTGCCCAACTATACTCCTATTGATTCAGCTGAATCGTTCAAGCCAGACAGGGTTCAGATGCAGAAATTAAGAGAAAAGTCGGCAACATCAATAGCCGTAAGACAATGCTTAATCCACACACATGAGAGCATTACACCATTTGGCCTCCAAAGCTTCTTTATTCCAACAATCAAAATATTACAACAATATTACAATAGCAAGCCCTTCAATCCAACTCTAACTAGCTTGAAAGAGGCAGCTTGTGTTTTTATTTATACAAAAACCAGGAGATCCAGCCCAAGGGGACACAAATCCCAAGGAGACAGATCACTGCAGCTGAGGGAGAGTCCATCAATGCTGATCTGAAGCTGAACCGAGTCTACTTGTCAACCAGGGGCTTGATTGAGCTGACACATCAACCCATAAACCGACACATCAGTGGCATAGAGCTTCCAGGAGAGCCCACATGTGTGGAGGAGAGAGAGAGGGTGCAATTCCCCATAAAGGCTGCTGAAGATCAACTTTGGATCTGATTTGATCACCTCCTTCAGTTAAGGATTTGTTAGATCCAGTTAATCTGGTTCAGATCTAACTGATTTCAATCAAATCGGCTGAGAATCCCTTGATCTAGGATTCTGGATTTACTCCATTATTCATCAATTTATTAATTAAATTAATCAATAATTGATTTTTTGGGGATTTCTGACCCGAGTGATGGAAAATCACTCAAAACTAGGAAATAGTGGGTGCATGGGTTTACATGGTGCTCTTAGCTTGAAAATGAGCACCTACATCACTGAAACTGATTATTTGGCCCACTTTTATTACAAAATCAAATTTTCCAATTAAACTATTAAAAAATAGCCTAAGTTTTGGAAAAAATAAATTTTAATAAAAAACACTGAAAAAATAAAAAAAAATGAAAAATTGAAAAAACCTAGGGGGACTTAGACATGTTCATATGACTCGACCATGATGCCTATCATGTTTATACATTGACACATAGACTCTAATAACCTCAATAGGCCTAAATGCCAAGCCGGCCACCCCAACTTTGGAGGTATGGAGTGAAAAACTTAGAAATTATCAATCGTTTATTCAACAACCAATAATAACCAAGGGAAAAAACACCATGGGCTGATCGGATTGACAAATAAAGTCTAAGAGACCAAGTATTTTACAG
>LPNX011051055.1:147016-194253 GCA_001517045.1 Pseudotsuga menziesii | reverse complement strand
ATGTTTTCCTTGCTCCTTATTTTGTTCAGATTTTGGTGGAGGTTCTCCATTCACTTATTGGATGAAAGAACACATGGATGATTATATTGATGCACATTACATGTCATTTGGAGCACATTCTTATTCATATTTTCAGCAACATTTCGAGTTACTTTCTGATGATGCACATCTACATGGATGCACCTATGATATGCATTTGTGTCACTTGAAGATCATGGTTTTTATTGCTCAACACTTGGTTCATTTGATGTTGGAGGAACTTCATCCAACACTAGGGTGAATAGACTTATTATAGGAGAACATTTTTGTTACCAGCCACATACATTGTTATATATTTATGATTCACTCATTCATGGATGTATGGGTAAGACTTCTTTGAGTCATTTGAAGTCTCCTTGTTTCTGTTGCTCACTATTTGGTTCAAATTTGAGTGGAGATTCTTCATTCGCTTCTTGGATGAAAGAATACATGGATGAATATTTTGATGCATATAATTTTCTTTTGGAGCAGCATTATAGGACATGGGATACTCACCTATTTCCTTGGAGAAAATTTGATTGGTCACTTGAATCATGTATGTACTTGGCAAATGGTAGTCTACTCACTGGGAGGTATAAGCACTTTCATGATTTCTTGGTGAGGCACCTCCTTGATGTACATTATTATTATGTTTTTTTATAATTTGATTATATATATTATGCACTCGTGATGTTTGGAATAATGCATACAAGAAAATGGGATCCATGAATTCTCTTTCCAAATGGTATGGGTTGGAGAGCACTCTTAATTGTTGGAGTGCAATGCAAGCAATGGGACGCTTGAATAGTTTTTAGTCCCATTGATTTCAAATTATTTGGGAAACAAGCAATATGGGTGATGGATTCCCCATTTAATAAGGTGATGTTAATAAAAGTAGTGTAATAGCAAGCATGGTGGTTCCTCTCTGAAATCTTGATGGAATCTCAAAGACTCAAGGTAGGCAGCTTAGTGGCAACTTCAAAGAATCATATAGAAAGCAGGTTCTTCAACAACCATGTTTGAAATTGCTTAAGGACAAGCAATATTGGGAAGGGAGGATTTGTAATGTCCCTAATTTTTAATTAGGTCACAATAGCCAAATCAAATTTTCCATATTCATGAAAGTAGTCAAAGGGATGCTAAAAGTCAAATAATTGCCAAGGAGGAAAATCACTAGTTTTCTAGATATAAGGGGGTGGAAGCTTTGAGAATTGGAATAAGGGAGATAATAAATGATGTTTAGATATTAGAAGAGGATAAATATTTAATAATGTACCTTATTAAATAAATAAAATAGAAAATTAAAATGGCTGTGGAGAATGGAGACACATGGAGACTATGGGGCCCACTCAAGCTAGAATTCCTATGTTAAATGGCATCCTCCTCTTGTAATTTTGAATCTATGGGAAGCCTAATGTTTTGGGATGGATTATGAGGTTAATATAATTTTCCATATACTTCATAGGTTGAATTTGAGATGAATTGTAACTTACATGGGAGAGGAAGAGCCAAATGGGATTTTCATGGACACTTGGCTAGATTCCCCTTACATTTATGACATCTATGACACTAATGATGAAGATTCTATGACAGTTATGACACAAGTCAGATATGAAGGCTGAAATACTAACATGTTGACATGTCAGGACTTAATAGAGCATCTTAGAGGTCGAATTTGGGAGTTGGAGAAGGCCAAGAGGCTCCTACTCAAATTTGGGAGAAGAGGGAAGGTGAAGAGAGAGGCCACATGGCATAGCATGAGCAGCCACACCAATTCGACTTGGATTTTATTTATGGATGGATTTGGAACCTTAGAAGACTAATAATTTTTATAAAATACAAATATAATCCATGAGAAGAAGCTTTTTCTAATTTGTGAAATTGTCATTTGTGAATGGTGAGAGCTAATGGATGACTAGTTTTCTTGCTTAATCCAATTTCGAGGGTGAAAGATTCCCATACTAGTTGGTGTTTGGAAAGGCCAATCAGGTATTTCATGGATATTTAATGGAGTCTTATTTTTAGGTTCAATCTATAGGAATTTCATGGACATCTCAATATCAGCTTGTTCTTCTATTCATCTCAAGTTTTCTCACCATATTTCAGCTCTATGGAGTGAGGCACACTTGGTGAGCTATTCATATATTTGAGGGAGCTTATCTTGCTCCATTATTTTGTATCCTGATTTGAATTATCTGTTATTTAAGTTAATAAACCTCTCAGGTCAAAAATCCAAGATATCTCATGTATTATTGTCCAATATTGAAGAAATAGTGCCATTTCCCCAATACCTTGTTGTAAACTCTTGCAATCTTGATGGAATCGAATATATTTGTGAAAAATTAATGATTTATGAATGAATGAACTGTAATTAAAGTATATTATTGGTTTCATGGTATTTAACTGAGAATTTGTGGCCATTGGGTCGAATTTCATAGCATTTGGGACAAACTACATCTCATTTCTCCAAGGGTCCAAAACTAGTTTTTTATATTTGATTGAAGGAAGTGATAACAGCGATGGGATTTCGATTGGTTCTGCATATGAGTCTATGATAATGTATTATACACATCCCCTGCTTCAATTTTATAATTTTAGTGAGTTTATGTACATTTGGGAAGCCATTCCGACAATTACCCGAGAGCGATTTGAGCCCCAAAATTGCTAGTAAATTCATCTATCTTATTCAGAATTTGATATAGACTTGTAGAACTGATTGGAGGAGAATAATACATCCCTGAAAATAATAATTAAGTTATTATATCATTCATACACCTTCTCTGAATATTTTGGAGCAATTGGACTGATTTGGAGACCAAGACACTAAAACTAGTCGAGAGCCAAAATTGTGAAAAAATTGGAAAATTGGGCATTTTATTAATATTCCAAAAAGGGGAAATTACATTATTTTTGGTTTCTTACTAGACAAGTCAGCCCTGTTATTTAGACAAGTCAGCCTTGTTAGGTCCCAGGTCAAGTCAAGTGAAAAATATAAATAGGGAGGCTCTCCCCTTCATTTGTACACACTCACTCAAGTGAGTTTGCAAGAGAGAGAAGAACAAGTGCGCCTGAAAGAAGAGAGAAGCAGTTGTCTGGGTTTTACACTGCTTTGGTTAAGTTATATACTGAGGAAGTTTTGTGTATTTTTCTCCCTTATCGTTTCCATGAGGGAAATATTTGTGTTCTTTGTGTTACTGTGCTTGTTGTTCTTTTAGTGATCCTACTAGTGATTTTTTTTAAAGATATCATCTAAGAAATTAAGACAAACTTAACACTAATATGCAGCAACAAATAATCTCATCATGACCCATCTTATACAATTTTCCTGCTATCAACTGGAAGTCCATAGCTAGCACAACCAACAATTTATTCTGCGTAGTGGTGAATAAAGCTAGTGCGTAACCTGTACTAAAAAATTGTATGATATATCTATACTGATCATCAAACATGGTTATCACAAACAGTTGTGTATTAGGAGACTATCGTCAAGGTTACCAGGCTCTTCGCCACTTTCGATCCTTGAAAGATGGTCTTTTCCCGAGTTTAATCAATCGGGTTTAACAATTACTTCAAAATCAAATTCTTGAAAGAGGAGACGCCATCGGTTAATATTCTCCCCCAACAATGGATTATTGACAAGGTATTTCAATGTGGAATGGTCTATGTGCATTTTAAAATTTCCACCCAATAAGTAGTGTCTGAATTTATACAGAGCATATACCATCGCTAACCCTTCTCTTTCTGTTGTGGTATAATTCTTCTCTACTGTAGATAATTTCCTGCTTGAAAAGGTTATAGGATGGTCAATCGACCCTTCTCTAGGTTGCTTTAGTACCACACCGAGCGCAATAGACAACGCGTCAACATGTACATAGAACTATTTCTTCCAGTCTAGAAATACAAGTATGTGTGCTATAACCATCTTGTTCTTGAACGTGTCCAAGCTCTCTTGGAAACTTTCTATCCACTGGAACTTAATATCTTTCTTTAGTAACTTTTCCATTGGAGCAGTCACCTCCACATATTCTTTGATAAACTTTCTGTAGTATCATGTGTGTCCCAATGTTGCACGCAATTGTTTAACTATGGTCAGTGGTGGTAGGTCAAGGATGATCACAATTTTAGTAGGATCAACTAACATTCCATCACAACAGACCCCATGGCCCAACAAAATTCCAAATGGGGCTCAAAAGATGCATTTCATCAAATTTAATGAAATTTGATAATGGCTACAATGTTCCAACATCATCCTAAGGATCTCAATATGATTCTTAATGAGCCCAAATATTTTCCAATCATTGAAGTAGACTTCAAGAAATTTGTGAATAAAGTCTTAAAGGAAACAACTACTATTCTGGAAAAATAACAGGAGAATTCTTAATTCCAAAGGGCATTACTGTGTACTAGAAACACCCCCACTCCATCACAAAGGTGGTCATGTGACGATCTTCCTTCACAATTCAAATATTATTGTAGCCAGAAAAACCATCAGTGAATGAATAAATCTCTTGACCCGCGACGCTCTCCAAGACCTCATTTGTAAATGGAGTCAGAAATGGGTCATGCAAACAAGCATCATTCAATTTTCTCAAGTCGACGCAAATTATTACTTCACTCATAGCCATTTTCTCTTGTACTATTATCGAGCTAATCCATTCTAACTCTTCGAAAGGCTCTATAATACTTGCATCCAACATTTGGTCTAGCTCTGCTTTGACTTTCTCTTTATATCGTGGATTTAGTCGGTATGGTCATTGCTTGGTCGATTTTGCATCGGGCCTTAAAGGTATTTTCATCTCTCCTAGATCTCCAATGATCCGTTTCATCTCCAAATATTTTTCTAGGGAACAGATCCTCAAACTCATGCAATAATTCTGTGATCTTTCCTACAGTTTCATCATCCTAATAGCCTCCAATATTGGCGAACTTTGGATTTTCTGGTGAGACAATATTAACTTTCTTAATTTTGATTGGACTCAGGAATTGGTCGCTAGAAATACCAAGTCCTTCCACTAAGCACG
Organism: Pseudotsuga menziesii; assembly: GCA_001517045.1. Taxonomy (NCBI): domain Eukaryota; kingdom Viridiplantae; phylum Streptophyta; class Pinopsida; order Pinales; family Pinaceae; genus Pseudotsuga; species Pseudotsuga menziesii. Next base: position 189,214 of record LPNX011051055.1, on the reverse strand, counting down.
TACCTTCAGATTCTGGAATGTTTACGTCGAATGGGTCATCATCATTAGGCTCTCTTGTCATGTTGTATAATTTCATTTAGTGGTGGATTGTTGCGTTGTACTGGTTGAAATTTGTCATCGTGACAGGGATATATTCAAATATTTTCTCTTTCATTACTTGTAATGTAGTATCAATGGAAGAATGGTCATACACGAATTCAAATGTATGTGTGAAGCTATTATCTAACTCCTCCCACTCCAAAGTTCATCTTCGTATCTCAAAAGATGTATACCAATTCCTTGGTATCATGTCCAATGTATGTATGAAGTGATGAACCCACTCTTGTTGCGGATATGTCTGCCATGTCATGCTACAATACTCAATATGCTCGACAGGATTTGTCAATCATGTATACTTGTAACCAGTATAACTGATCTCTTATCCAAATATGATATTCAATAATTTTCTACATTGTGGCCATTCAGAGATAGATTGTTTATGTGTACCCCACCATCTACAAGGTATAGCTTTCATCACAAAGTCCAAGGTAGACAATCACTGCGATTCTGTAACTTTTGATTCAAACTCTGTTCGAAAAGACACAAGATTAGGTAAACCTTCGTATGTAGGTAGGTCACTTACCTCAACTCCTACCTGTCACACAAACCTTGTGATTCTTGCACATTTCCTCATAGAGACTCCATGCATCCAATTCTGCCAATTTTCTAACGCTTCACCCTAATCGGATGTATAGTAGCTAATACTCCGCCAACTCAGCTTTCCATATGTTGTTGGATTTATATAATCATCTTATGCATATGTGATATTTTAGATATGGCTAATATAGTCACCTTGTTCTTTATTGTTCACCGGTTCGACATATATTTGTCCTTCTAGTGTATCAATTGGTGCGACCACCCATATCTCTGAATCTTCAAATGATAAGATTCTTCTCTTAAAATTTATGATGGTCTGGTTGTCTATCCCCCAGTCGATCCCCAAACGTGCATGATATGGGTTTGTATCATCGAAAATGTCAATCACCTCGAAATAAACATATGTTCTCGAGCCATCTACTTCAATAGGTACCTGAGTCAATCGACCAATAGGTAGGACCTTCAACTGATTTGCTAGCCTCAAGAAAATATTTCAAGATGACAATAGTTCCCAAAGAAAAAATGCGAGGTAGAGAAATAGTTTCAACAACATAAAGGCCAACCATTGAATCCAAAAATGGGGTAAACACAACTAGAACCATCCATGCATTTGAAGCAACAATAAAATATGATGGACCAAGATGTCCAATTAGTAATTCAGCCCAACCAAGCACCACCAAGGGAATTCCAATAACAACTATATACATCTTAGGAAAATTAAAGGCTGACCACATAAGAGTGACTCAAGATACAATATGATTTTTATGGGAAAATCGTCCATTGATAAAATCATTGTGATATGATACTATAGAAAGGAAGAATGCGCTACAAGGAAAAGAGCTTGGAGTGGAGGTCATATCAGAGGATTTTAGGTTCAAGATTGGCAGAAATTGTAAAAAAAACCTTTGTTACAACCTCTTCCAATGGTAGGGAATGTTTTAACGGAGGTTATTATGAATATCTTTTATAACTAAATTTTTTTTATGGCCAAATGTCTTAGTGGACGTTTTTTACCAGTGCGTCGCTTTATTTAAATTGTGCGCATCAGTGCATGTAGTAAAAAAATGCACTAGTGATGTACAATGTAAAATATCTGCATCGATGCACTTAATCAGAACAAGCACTATAAAGAACCAAATTTCAACGCCGCACTGGTGCTTACATACACCATACATGGACTAATGTGATATGTTACATCATACGCACTGGATGATTTTTAATATTTTTAAACTGTATTGGTGATGTCTAGTTATTAGAGCGTATTGGTGCATTTATTGTCAAACACACATGTGCTTGCATATAGATTATACACACTGGTGCCTACGTACAACATAAACGCATAGATGTGAGCTGTTATATCATATGGATTGGACAATTTTCAATATTTTTAAATTTTACCAGTGTTGTCCATTTATTAGGGCACACCAGTGCATTTCATTATCAAATGCACTAGTGCTTACAAACTATTAATAAAACTCTGTGCAATTAAGCAACTCGATTTAATCGACACCCTTAAACACAAAAAGGCATTGGTCCATATAATCTTTGATAATACTTGGTGTGTATAACCCATTGACATGAACTAGTGCAATAAATAAACGAAAACACATCGGATAAGCCATCTGGCATATGTACATTCTTATTTGTTAAATTAAACGGTGTGCTTAATTTACATTGGAGTGTTGGGATTGTCATTTACATAAGCACACCAGTGTGTAGTGTTCAAGTAGACACACCAGTGCCATATCAATTATAAAAAGCACTGCTTATGGTTCTTTGAACAATGGCTACTAACATTGCAGTCATATATATATATATAATTCCATTATTCATCTGAAATTGAAAGTCTTTTTATAGTATTATTCATTTCAATTTTAATTATTACAATTATTTGAATTAATTTCTTATATCATAGATGCAAGCATCTATTGTAATATTTAATCATCCATACATTTAATTATTAATGTACCATTTGACAATAACATTGAAGAATGCAATAAAATAAAAATAATATTATTATTTTTTAACAGAAATGTGAAAGAGATTTTGTATTAATAAAAGAAGTATCGGATACATAGATAGTTCAAAGCTTTTAGCATATAAAAACCTAAGAGAGAGTAGTTCTCTGATAACATGATGCTATGGTGTTATATGGCAAAATCAGAACTATTGACTTGATAATTTCCTATACTTCTCCCTTTGGTGGACTAAATTTTGACATATTGTTTACAAAGCAATAGAAAAAAAGTATATTTAAAAATCCAAAAGAAGAGTACTATTTCTTCATTCCTGGTTTGGCAGATTCACTGCATCTTGAAGGTTCACTGCTTCCTGGAGAGCCGAAGATATTTTTTCCATTCAAGAGTCATGGTCCTGCTACCCATAAATGTCCAAGTTCCTCAGGATTCCATTCATGTCATCCTGAATGTCGTTTAAGTATGCTTGAAATTCCTTAATAACCTCCTTCACCTCATAATGCTCATTTGTAGCCAAGATATTATCCTAGATCATACTCTTCAAACCAACAAGAAATTTCCAAGTCTTCCCGAAATTATTATCCTCTGCTTTCTCTATTCTTTGCAAAATCTTCTTTATTTCTTATTTCTCACCCACTTGGACCTTGGAACTAATTTCGACATCCTCTAGCCTGGTATCAAAACATGATATTTCAAGCTTGATGTGACATTGCTCATTATAGATTGCAGAGGCCACCTCATATTGACAGGAGAACATTTTTTTGAAATCGACCATATAACACTTGAATTTTTTGAAAGCACCCAAAGACATCTTTAAAACCGAAGATTCAAATGAGTTTCCTTGCATTCTATTAATATCACAAGTTGAATCCGAAGCGCTTCTCGGACTGAAGAATCCAACCCTTAATACAACAATCTCTGCTTCTATCTTTTCATGGAAGCATCTAGAAGCCACCTTTAGTCTCAAATTTTTGTTATGAACACTATAAGCCATATTCTCAATCCTTCCTAAAATTACAAGGCTCAATACATGCGATCTTTCGAGATTACAACCCACATTAATCACTATCACATGGATCTTTACTTGTTTATTCAATGTTGAGGAGGGAGGTATATGGGACGTCGAGGAGGAGTAAATGCATGCACGCCCTATTTTCCACCACCCACCTGTCTCTTTACTCCTGTCCCTTTACTCAAACTCCTAAGGTGGCTTAATATTTCTAACATAAAACGAGGTGTTTAATGAGGAGTGAGAGGATTATCCTTCTTCCCTTTCAAACAATATAAATAATTGGTTAAGTAAAAAAGAAAGGTGTCCATTTAATCGTTTTGATGGAGTTGTTGACGACAAATTCTCCTTATGAAATCCTTGTTCCAATGTTAGCTAGATGGTCTGCTTCTTGATTGTTATGACACTTTATATGGAAGAATTAGATTTTTGAGAAGTATGGAATGTGAGCCAGAATCCTCTTCTGCACCCTTGTTGTTACTTCTTCTCTATTCATCTGAAGATTTCTCATCCTTTGAAAGACAATCGAGGAATCCCCAAAGACTTGAAAGGAGTCTAACCTTAATTATTTCAAGGCTTCTATTCCTAGCATTAAGGCTACCTATTTAGCCTAATTATTTGTTCTCTTTCCCAAACCCCAAGAGAAATATACTACCTTATTTCCTCTTGGGTAAAAAAGAACTCCTCCTGCACCGCTACCCCTAAAAAGTTTATTTTATTATATATCAGTAAGAGTGCCATTGTCATACAAAATAGGGCAACATAGAGATAGCAATAATCAAAATGTCAACATGCATGTAATTGTTACACTTATTGGTAACTTGTTGTATTTAGTGTATCTACATTGCCAGTAATAATATAAAAAATATATAGGAATGTAATTTGAAAAGAGACATACCATAGAAATAATTTAATCATGAATGATACACATTATTTAAAAACCAATTCTCATGCCTTCTATTAATAAGTCTTATGTTGGCTCCACTCCACACTTTGTTTCTTGCAAGTTTTATGCCCCATCACAAATCATAGACTTAATATAAGGATTTTGGTTGTTTTATTAATTATAAAATGTGTAATGTCCCCGACCCTCCGACCGACGAAGAGGACGCTACGATACATAAAATCATCCGGGCATCTAGCCCCATGAACATGAACATACATACATATAATGCTGAAGCATGATACTTAAAAACATAAAACATATTACGAAGCATAATCATTCATATACACAACAGAAGCAAAACATATCAATCAACACTCATGCATGAACAGATCAACATTTAACATGTATATCATCATTCATCAACGGTAAATATGATTGCAGACACAAGTTAGGTAAGAATACTTATCTTATTAAGAACTTGTTCCACAACTAGCTACGTCGCTGCAATGTTCCACCCAACCATAGGCCCGTGTGCTCCTTAATCTCTCAGTAACGCTGCCACCCCCGAGCCGGGCATGATTCCCCAAGGAATAAGGAACTAACAAGCTTACACATAGCCTAGGATAACAACACCACAAGGGTACACAGTTCAGCCAAGCCAACACAGTTGGGTTTATCAGATGAACATCAGATCAGCCAAGCCAACCAAGCTAGGTTTATCAGGCCATCCAGGAGCTGGGGAAGGCTAAATGCTAAGCTAGTGAGCTCATTGAAGAGCTACAGACACCAACACCAGATCTATCCTAGCTTCTAGAACACCCACACACACCCAACACAAGGAAATCAGTCCCTTCTCTGCAACGCTGTCCCTCAGACCCTGATCTCCATTCTAGTGCTATTCATGGGTTGTGGAGAAGAAAGCCAGCTCAATAGCTCTGTCTATGTGGTTCTCAACCCACCAGGTTTATCAAGCACCTCAGGCCCTCATTCACCACTCCAATGCAGTCCGAGGACAAAACCACTGCATGCAAGCAGCCAAACAGCTATTCAAGCTTTTACAGGGGAAAAACACAGTTCATTAATTGTGGGAAAACAACATCCCACAAACCACTATGAACCCACAACACCCGATCCTCAATGCAATCACTGGAGAAATTGCACAGGAAGAAAATGGGGAAAGAACAAACTCCCAAACTATGCGCGATGGAAAAAGACGCAGTCAACCAAAACTGTGAATGGAATTACGGTCATGACTCAACAATAGAGTAATAGAATCATTACAAAGGTCTGATGATGGTGGAGAAAGACACAAAAATCTGCGTGAACAGAGGAAAGAATTGATCCGCAAGCTAACAAATCCATGAGGCAAAGGAGAACCCACCACAAGCTAGCAATCCCAGTGAAAAGGGAGAACCAACGAACCCCTAAACATTGGAATGTGGAACCCTTTTAACTCAGTCCACATGAGGAAACTGAACAGACTCTCGATCCTCATAGTGGATAGACCATCCACACACAAAAGGCACATCATGAAGAGAGAGAGAGTAGGCGTGGGAATAGTAGTGGTCTTTTTGATAGCAAATAGATGCCCCAACTAATCAACAACACAAATGAAGGTGGTGGTTGGATGAAACAAGGGAAAATGAGAAAAACAAACAGGGTGGTGACACATGGCTTTTCCCCCATGGCTCAAGGTTCATCATTTCCCCTCCTTATCCTTAGGAATCATGCCCCTTCTCAATTTAGTTGCAATGAACATAGATGGTTGGGTTATTTAATTAAAATGCACATTTACATGATGTCACAATTTAATATATGTCGTATGTCCCGATATACCATCAGTGACCATTCCAATCCGAATCATAACATAACCAAATTGATGGTGGGGATTTTTCCCTTAGCTCCTCACCATGATTATTACAACATATGTATCATGTATATTTAATGCAAACAGGGTCAAAACCGGGGTGTTACATTCCCCTCCCCCTTCAATAGCACTGTCCTTAGTGCTTTACAAAATTTGAACAAAATGCTACATTGGTACCGCCTCAATGTTCCACAGGATTGAACAAAAATGGATGTGCCAATCGCATGGCATCCTCCAGCTCCCACATAGCCTCTTCAGGTCCGCAGTGCTCCCATTGCACCTTTACCTGCCCTATGGCTCAGTTTTGAAGCATTGTGAACTTCCTGTCGAGGATGCACATTGGCTCGATTTGGAACTCTCCCTTGGGTTCCACCTGAATCACATCCCAATTTATCACATGGTTAGGATCATGTACATATTTCTTAAGCAAAGAAACATGAAAAACATTATGAGCTCTAGTACTAGCAGGAAATGCAAGTCTATATGCAACATGCCCTATTCTTTCAAGCACTTCAAACGACCTACAATATCTAGGTGACAGCTTGGCACAAATTCCAAGATTCAAGGAAATTTTCTTTGCTTTCACTCTGAGGTAAACATGATCTCCAACACCCAACTCTCTGTTCATCCTATGCTTATCTGCATAGCTTTTCTGTCTGTCATGTGCTACTTTCAGATTCTGTCTGATCTTTACAACCTTTTGCTCCATTTCCTTGAGCAGTTTTGGTCCGAGCACAACTCTGTTCACTGGGTTATCCCAAGTCATTGGTTTCCTACACCTTCTTCGATACAAAGTTTCATATGGACTCATCCCCAAGGATGCCTGTTGTCCATTGTTGTAAGCAAACTCTACCAAGTGTACGTAATCTTCCCACTTGGTTGGTTTGTCCATCACATACATGTGAAGCATGTCTTCCAGCACTTGATTAAATCTCTCTATCTGCCCATGTGTCTGGGGATGGTATGCAGTGCTGAAGTTTAGCTTTGTACCCAAATCCACAAACAATCCCTTCCAAAAATTGGAAGTGAACTTGACATCTCTGTTAGAGACTATTGCCTTCGACAATCCATGCAATTTGAAAATCTCCTTCATGAACATCTTTGCAATGTCATCCGTCTTGTGCGTAGACTTCATTGGTATAAAATGTGTTGCTTTTGTCAACTTGTCTACCACAACCATGATGGAATCATGTTGTCTCCAAGTCATTGGCAATCCTGTAATAAAATCCATGGAAATAACTTCCCATTTCTATTCTAGAACAGGAAAAGGCTGCAATAGACCTGCTAGATGTTGATGCTCAAACTTTACCTGTTGACATTTCATGCACCTTGAAATGTACTCATCCATGTCCTTTTTCATTCCTGGCCAAAAGTACTACTTTCTAACTGTAGCAAGTGTCTTCTGGTACCCTAGGTGACCATAATACAGAGGTTGATGGATTTCATCCATAACAACTCTCCTCAAATATGCTACATCCGGAATATAAATTCTGCCTTTATAAGTAAGAATTCCATCTTCTTCCAATTTATATCCCTCATACCTCTTCTCAAGGTTTTTCTGCTGCAATTTGTCTTTCACCTGCTCATACAATTCATCTCCGACAACATGATTAACAATCTACTGCCTCAAATCTGATTGGAAAATACTAAGAGATGCCACATGCATTTCCTCTACCTTCCTGTTGAGTGCATCAACTACCTTGTTCCCTTTTCCTTTTATGTGCTTGATTTCAAAATCAAACTCACATAGAAATTCCATCCATCTCGCTTTCCTAGCATTCAGAGTAGGCTGATCAAGCAAATACTTCAGGCCACAATGGTCTGTCCTGAGCTCAAATATTCTACCCATCAAGTAATGTCTCTACATCTTGAGAGCATGCACTATGGTTGCAAGATCTAGATCATGAGTGGCATAGTTCTTCTCATGCTCCTTCAACTTTCTTGATTCATAACATATCACGTGGTTGTCTTGCATAAGGACTCCCCCAAGCCCTTGTCCGCATGCATTGGTACATACCACAAAATCTTTCTCTGGATCTGCAACCTTCAATATTAGTGCACTGGTGAGAAGATTCTTCAACCGCTGGAAGCTCTCTTCACACTTCGAAGTCCATTCGAACTTTACTCCCTTCTTTTGCAAAGAAGTGATGGCATGTGCAACCTTGGAAAATCCTTCAATGAATCTCCTGTAGTATCCTGCAAGTCCCATAAAAGATCTTACATCCGTCACATTTCTTGGAGTAGGCCAATTCATAATGGCTTCGATCTTCTCAGGGTCTACTGATATACCCTCTTATGAGATAATGTGACCCAAATACTGAATTCTATCTCTGTAGAAGTCACACTTTCTCAGTTTTGCATACAACTGATGTTCCCTGAGCAATTGCAATGTCAATCTCAAATGCTCTTCATGTTCTTCCTCATTCTTAGAATAAACAAGAATGTCATCAAGGAAAACAAGAACAAACTTGTCCAAATACTTGTTGAAGACACTGTTCATAAGGCACATAAATGTAGCTGGTGCATTTGTGAGACCAAATGGTACCACAACAAACTCATAATGTCCATACCTTGTCTTGAAGGCTGTCTTATGAATTTCTTCATCCTTGATCCTCACATGATGGTAAGCAGACCTCAAGTCAATCTTGGAAAATACCTTTGCTCCTCTCATTTGATCAAAGAGGTCATCAATCCTAGGCAAAGGATATTTATTCTTCATAGTAACCTTGTTCAACTATCTGTAATCAATACACAACCTGAGTGTACCATCTTTCTTCTTGACAAACAGAACTAGTGCTCCCCAAGGAGACACACTCGGTTGGATATACTTCTTTTCCAACAACTCTTACAGTTACATCTTCAACTCTAGAATCTCCAATGTACTCATCCTGTAGGGTGTCTTGGACACTGGTGCTGCTCCTGGCATAAGTTCAATTGTGAAATCAATGTCCCTCTTTGGAGGAAGCCCTAGAATCTCATCAGGAAACACATCCTTGAATTCCTGTAACACCTGATAGTCCTCCAAGCTAAGAGTTTCATCTCCTATTGGTTCCAAAATATGAGCTGCATACAACTGGCAACCTTTCCTACAGAACTTCTTCAACTGCATTGCTGAAACCTGTCTTACTGAAAAAACCTTCGGAATACCTTTCACAATTACTGGGTTTCCTTGTTCATCTGTGCCTTCAAAAGTCTTGTTAAAGCAATCAAGTTTCACTCTTTGAGCTTCTAACCAATCCATTCCAATGAGAATATCATAGGAACCAAGCGGTAGAACATTCATATCTACACAAGTGATCAATCCATTCATAACCAATGGACATTTCTCTACCAATTCACTGACTTTTATCTTAGTCCCAGTGGCTAGCTGAACTAACCAAGATTTTCCATGCTTTACCTTCTTAAAAGCACAAATCTCCACTACCCTAGGAGTGATATAACTGAGTAGAACCAGGGTCAATCAAAATAGAAATAGATTGTTCAACAATATTACCTACAACTTCAACCACAGTTGACTGGTGATCTACCTGGCGGTCCTCCAGTGCTGCATAAATTCTAGGGACTGCTCTTGCTACTTGACCCACTGTTTTTGCTTCCTGAATGTTATAAGTTGGCCTTGCATTTTCATTCTCAAGTGGACAATATCTGCGCAAGTGGGGTCCTTCACATTTCCAACATTTGAGTGGACCTTTATTCTGATGTGGCTCTTTAGGATTCCCACCTGTCACTCCAACTAGATTACTCGCAGCATGGGATGGCTGCTTCTGTTGATTCCTGAATCGAGAAGGTTTGAAACCTTTCCTTCTTTGTTCAAACTTCTCGTTCTTCTTGTCCTTCCATGCCTTATGGTAATCAGGTTTACCTTTGCTTTGCTCATAGCAATATTTAGCCTTTCTTATTGCTTCTTCGAGAGTTCTCGGTTCATAGAACTCAATTCTATCTTTGTAAGCTTGAGGCAATCCACTTAGAAACTGCTGGACCTTCACTTTTTCATCTCTGATGTACCGGACATACCTCAACAATTCCAAGAACTTATTTGCATATTCATCCATGGTCTACTGTCCCAATCTTAGCTCATGGAACTCCTTAATCTTATCATTATAATACCTATCAGAGAGGTATTTCTGCCTGAAATACTTCTTGAACTGTTTCCACTTCAGTTTCCTTTCACTGATCTTCTTTACTTGCTTGAAGTGTTCCCACCAAATGGATGCTTGTCCATTCAGATTCAATATGGAAACTCTTTCCTTCATGTTTCCTGAATAATCCTGTACTTGAAAGTACATCTTTATCCCAAGAATCCAAGCTTTAGCTTCTTGTCCCATCTTTATGTACCATCAAATGTAGGAGGTTTAGATTTTTTAAATTCATCTCGAGAGCGATCCCTATGGTGTTTTCTTCTTCTCCTTTTATGAGGAGATGAGCTTGTATCCCTGCTATATTCTTCAGAATCAGATGATCCACTGGAAGTCCTTCTCCTTCTCCTAGTGCTGCTCTTACTTCCTTCTTGTCCAGAGTCTATCTTCCTCTGCAAATCTGTCAAACTTTGCAACATGGCAGCATTCAACTGATGCTGCTCTTCTTGGGCATTAATCAAGCTTCTCATGGTGGCTGTAACCTCGGACGGTGTCTCTTGGAATCTCCTTCGATTAGACTCTATGTCATCATTTCCATTCCGGACATTTTCTCCCATGGCATCTCCTGCACGCTCGTAAGAATCCCGAGCATCATACCCATCATGGGTTCTCATGACTGAACCTCCTTTTGCTTTACCACACTGTTCTTTCTGGAGTACTGCTCTTGGAAGTTGTCTATAATTCTACAATGTGTTAGTAACAAACTGTTAGATGCATATCATTAATATAAATCAAAACTACTTACCTTCCTCTTTTGGAAATTCATAAAACACAAAATTTTCCTCTCTTTCTTTTCGGCCCTGTGACCGTTGATAATATGCCAAAATATACTGAAAGACAGTTAAAAACTGCTTGAAAAATTACTGATAAGTTCCTTTGAAAAACCCAAATCTCCTTGGGTCCAATCAGACCTCTTCTTAGCTATCTTTCTGATTCTTCGGTGATCAAAGCACCTAGTTCATCGGCGGTCTGTTTGCTTATTTCTTCCGGAATTTCGGTGGCAAACCAACTAAACTTTCGATTTGCATCAGTGAGGAAATCAACTATTGATCGGGTGCACAGTCCCTTGAGCAGTCGCAATGACGGAAAGTGTTCCTCCTATGGTTTCCGTGGACATCCTTCAGCTATCGGGCCGACTATCCATCGGGTGGATAGTGCTTTGGACTACCGCAACGACGGGTTCATGATCCTTTGATTCTATCCGATCGGCGGCCTGACCCTTAAAAATTTTCCAATGACCTTATACTTTTAAAATTTTTTCTTTTAATCAGGTCTCTTCCCTGCTAACTCTCTGCTATATCGGCGGGTTGTTCGTTTATTTCTTCCACCATATCGGGTCCGTAGTGGCCTACTGTCCCGAGTCTTATCAGTGATCCGTTTGTTTAACTTCATCTGTCTAACCGCTGTGTCAGTGGCCGGGTTCCCTATGCATTGGATGTTTAGTCCTTTTGGCTTCCGCAATGGTGGCCCACAATCTTCCTATGCCTTCCGCAGCTCACGACTTTGTCAGCAGTCGGAGCGACTAGTCTTTTGCGACATCGACGCTTGGATGCTCATCGGGTGATCAGTTCTTTAAGTGGCCACAACGGTGGTCCATGATCTTTCTATTCCTTCCACAGCCATGGGTCTATCGACGGTTGAAGCAAATATTCTCTTGCAGCATCGGCACTCGTCGGCGGTCGGAGCAGTTGTTCATTACGGCATCGGATGGATAGTGGACGAAGCAACTGCAACTACGGTTCACCTTCACTGAAACTTTTTCGATCGACAATCCGATCCACTAACATTTCTTGATGGTCGATGATCTCGTGCCTTAGAGAAAATTTTGAATTTTCTTCTTGCCTTGTCTTCTGCCACATCGTCTCTTCCATCTTCTATTCATCAACGATGACAACGACTGTTCTCCTTCGATCGGCGACTGAAACACAACCATCACGGCATCGGTAAACGGAACTTGTATCCGTCAGAGGATTAGTGCACTAGGATTCTACAACAACGGCACTTTGAACCACTAATTCCTTCTGATGTTCATCAATGACCTGGACAACTAACATTTCCCAATGGCTGATGAAGTCAACACTTAGAAATTTTTTGGAAATTTCTTCTTCTTCTTCCGCCGCATCGGCCATCGGATCAACTATCCGTCGGGTGGATAGTGTCTTAGACTGCCGCAACGGTGGGTGCACAATGAAATAAATGTTTTCCATGTAGTTCATTAGTAGTTCCCTCATCTAACCATCGACGATGAAAACAACTATCTTCCTCCGATCGCCAATGGTCGGACTTAGAAAAAATTTTCAAATTTTTTTCTCTTTACCTTCTTTCGCCACTTCATTGACTCGACCATCTCCTATCCATCGCCGACCAAATCAACTGTTCTCTTCCGATCGGCGAACTGAAGCACATCGGCATCGACAGTTGGAACTTTTTCCTTGTCGGAAGACTAGTGCTCTAGGCTTCCGCAATGGTGGGTGCACGAACTACTAACGTCTTTCGATGGCCGATGATTTCATTACTTAGAAAAATTATCTGAATTTTCCTGCCACAATTTTTTGATCGCTACTGGGCAGAAGGAAACCTGCCTCTGCTAACTATTTCTCATGGCCCTCTGAGGCCCAAATGCTGTAACATAAGCTCTGTCACTTCATCTTCATGGCCCATTCAGGCCCATGCTACAACCAGAGCTCTGATACCACACTGTAACGTCCCCGATCCTCCGACTGACGAAGAGGACACTACGATACATCAAATCATCCGGGCATATAGCCCCATGAAAATGAACATACATAAATATAATTCTGAAGCATGATACTTAAAAACATAAAACATATTGCGAAGCATAATCATTCATATACACAACAGAAGAAAAACATATCAATAAGCACTCATGCATGTACAGATCAGTATTTAACATGTATATCATCATTCATCAACGGTAAATATGATTGCAGACACAAGTTAGGTAAGAATACTTATCTTATTAAGAACTTGTTCCACAACCAACTATGTCACTGCAATGTTCCACTCAACCATAGGCCCACATGCTCCTTAATCTCTCAGCAACGCTGCCACCCTCGAGCCGGGCATGATTCCCTAAGGAATAAGGAACTAACAGGCTTACACATAGCCAAGGATAACAACACCACAAGGGTACATAGTTCAGCCAAGCCAACACAGTTGGTTTATCAGGTGAACATTAGATCAGCCAAGCCAACCAAGTTGGGTTTATCAGGCCATCCAAGAGCTGGGGAAGGCTAAATGCTAAGCTGGTGAGCTCATTGAATAGCTATAGACACCAACACCAAAGCCATCCTGGCTTCTAGAACACCCACACACACCCAACACAAGGAAATCAATCCCTTCTCTGCAACGCAGTCCCTCAGACCCTGATCTCCCTTCCAATGCTATTCAGGGGTTGTGGAGAAGAAAGCCAGCTCAGTAGATCTATCTGTGTGGTTCTCAACCCAGCAGGTTTATCAAGCACCTCAGGCCCTCATTCACCACTCCAATGCAGTCCGAGGACAAAACCACTGCATGCAAGCAGCCAAACAGCTATTCAAGATTTTATAGGGGAAACACACAGTTCATCAATCGTGGGCAAATAACAGCCCACAAACCACTATGAACCCACAACACCTGATCCTCAATGCAATCACTGGAGAAATTGCATAGGTAGAAAATGGGGAGAGAACAAACTGCCAAACTATATGTGATGGAAAAAGACACAGTCAACCAAAATTGTGAATGGAATTACGGTCACGACTCAACAATAGAGTAGCAAAATCGTTACATAGGTCTGATGATGGTGGAGAAAGACACAAAACTCTGTGTGAATAGAGGAAAGAATCGATCCGCAAGCCAACAAATTCGTGAGGCAAAGGAGAACCCACTGCAAGCTAGCAATCCTAGCGAAAAGGGAGAACCAACGAACCCCTAAACATTGGAATGTGGAACCCTTTTAACTTAGCCCGTGTGAGGAAATTGAACAGACTCTCGATCCTCATAGTGGATAGACCATCCGCACGCAAAAGGCACATCGTGGAGAGAGAGAGAGTAGGCGTGGGCGTAGTAGTGGTATTTTTTCCAGCAAATAGATGCCCCAACTAATAAACAAAACAAATGAAGGTGGTGGTTGGATGAAACAAGGGAAAATGAGCAAAACAAACAGGGTGGTGACACATGGATTTCCCCCCATGGCTCAAGGTTCATCATTTCCCCTCCTTATCCTTAGGAATCATGCCCCTTCTCAATTTAGTTGCAGTGGACATAGTTGGTTGGGTTATTTAATTAAAATGCACATTTACATGATGTCACAATTTAATCTATGCCATATGTCCCGATATACCATCGATGACCATTCCAATCCGAATCATAACATAACCAAATCGATGGTGGGGCTTTTGCCCTTAGCTCCTCACCATGATTATTACAACATATGTATCATGTATATTTAATGCAAGTAGGGTCAAAACCGAGGTGTTACAAAATGAGAGAAGTAAAACAATATAGATACTTACAAAATTCACAATTAGTTTTTGACACGCCGACATATACTCAAAACCCTTTCTTAATCCATTTTCAATCAATTCTTCTGATAGCTCCGCTTTGTATGTTAACACATGTTTAGACATCCAAGGATTTCTAGTGAAAAATAAATAAATTAAATATACAAATCACAACCACTACAAAATATTAATTTCTTATAAGGAAATCACCAATACTCACAAAATTTGATATCAACCCATTTTTTCCTTGTCGTCATGTCTTGTGTGCTGACTAAGTTCCATTTTTTTTTGCAACAAAACAATTGAAAATTAATATTTAATGTTGAATTAATTAATGAGATGTACATAATCCTAAAAATCAAAGATTTCATACACGTCAAACATGTTGTTGTTGAGATGGCTCCTTTTGCGATGCAATTATGTGCATTTCCTTGACCATCTCCTTGTACACTTTTTTTGGAATCCCTACTAGCACATTTCACATATCACCTCATTCATCCTTTGGGGTTTTCATAATCTTCCTGGAAATGTAAAATGACATTAAACTATTTTTTTGTTGATATGAAAAATAAATATAGTAGAATTAAAATTGTTGAAGGAATGATGTTTTGTAGTAGTTAAAGATACATATTCTACATAAACATGTTTAGGAATATAATTTTTTGAATGATTCTTTTTTCTTCTTGTATGTTTTTCCTATTGCAAGTTTGACAACTCTCATTGACCATTTCTCTAGGAATGCCTCTTGTAGTTAACATATGACCTGATTTTTTGAATCATTTGATTGGTTTCAGTATTGTAAGTGAAAAGTAATTTTGTACGTTCTTTCCACTATATCCATCATAGTATTATAAAATTATTTTCCCTTTCTATTAACTTCTAGTGCCACTCCAGATGATCTAAGGGCCAATTGATCTTCATTTGCATCTTCCATAATTTTTTCTTTCTTATGATAACATTAATATTTGTTGTTGTCAACCCCTACATAACATTCAACATATGTGGATTAGATTATTTGAAACATATTAGTGAATATTCTTAACTACATTATTACTCAAATTTGAAGAAATAATTGATAATGACTTATTTTTTATTCACCTTATTCTTTCCTTTGCAACTTTTCCATCAAAGTTTTATGCTCTTATGGGCTTAGATTGGTGAGAATATTATCGAGCTTCCTCATTTTTTGGATCTACATGTCACACATTAACCAATACATATTAGTTAAATTTACAAATAATTCAAACAAATTAATTTAAACACATAAATTAATAAAAAGCACTTGCCTTCTTCGTAATTATGGATGTGCTCCCATCATGTTGACTAAAGTTGTTGTTCATTGAACTCATACCATGCATTTTCTATCAATAAACAACATGGACCATTAAATCCATAATATATCAATATATTATACAAATAAATTACATGCCTTCAAAAAAGAAAACAAGTCTATTCTCAGTGTGTTTTATCACATAAAATTCCTAGATGTGTTTATCTATATAGACGCACCAGTGTGTTATATCAACACAGGTGCACCTTGAAAATTATGAAAATAAAAAATGTTGTGTTCCTAAAAAATTATTGAAGGTTTTATGAAAATAAAAAAATGATGTGTTCCTGAAAATTATTTAAGGTTTTATGAAAATAAAAAATGATGTATTCCTTCCATTAGTGGTGCAATATTTGAATAAATGCACCGCAAATAGAGAACTGAGAAACAAAAAAATTATTTTTGTGCTTTTATAAAATAAAACAGCGTGTGCCACATATCATATCTAATGCAGCTTCTTTATACCTACACCAATGCGCTCTTGTAATACAAACACACTGAATTGATGCATGTGTTTTTTTATTGAAAAAAAACTCTTAACACGGCCAACATGGTTACAGGTTTGACCCAAAAAGTAACCCCATCTCACCCTATGCTTTCTATATATAAACACAAGCTTAACAAATCTAAAATACCTAAAAGGTGAAATTGTAAGTTTGGATAACAATAGAGGGATTTAAACCCTAATGTAAAATTTTGTAGCCACATAAAACAAAAATAAGCAGTGAGAAAAAAATGGTTTCAACATTAAAGGTAAGTATGAAGTATTTTTTTAGTCTAGTTTAACTCTAAATAAGATAATAAGATCAACAGTAATATTTACATACTTGAAATTTTTACTAGGCAAGGTTTTGTTTAATTGACCATACTTAACAAATTTCGATCCTCAGAAGAATCCAGTTGCTCCAAAGTCCTTCCATGTAAGTCTTTTTTCCAAAACTCTCCCTTGTAATTTTCGACAAAACAATTAATTAATGTTTAGGTTTTTTGCTTTTAAATACTATTTAGAATTAGTTTTCAAACTTAATATTGTTTTCCTTTTATTCAGTTTAGGGGAAAAATAGCTTGTGCAATTTTTTTTAAGTTTTATTTCTCGGCATTTTGAAGCACTTATGGTCATGCCGCACCGGTGCAGTCATATTTGAAATGTACCGCACCTTTGAATTTCAATGCAACACTAGCAAAATGAAATTCAACAACTTTAAAAAAATCACATGTCGCGGTGCGTTTATAATTAGGAAGCCTTAGTGCGTCGATGTTTATGAAACGCACCGACATGAAATATGTTGCAAAATGCATGTATAAATATATTCTAGCAAATATAACACATATTTTCTACTACAAGAGCTTTTGCAGATGTTCTTTAATAGTGTGTTTATAGTTGTTAAGCACTGGTGTGTTTTGTAGATGCGAGGGCACTGGTGCATGTATATTTGAATAGATGCCTTGGTTTAATTTGTAAATCCTGTCGTTTTATGTGTCCACTTAAAATTATACATTCATCTCAAATGTTCTTTTAGTATTCAACCACACCAATTACAATATTTCATAGTATATATGTGTTGCTTAAACTCACCCTATTCTTACAAAATGGTTTCCAAACTATATTGGAAGTTAGATTATAAGATAGGTCTTGTTAAAATTTTAGGACTGTAGAGGCGTATATTGATTGTTGATTTGGTTCAAATGAAAGGATAAAATTTTGTAGTATCAAATGGTAAATCCTTTAGATTCTAGCTCATTACATCTTGTTCAAAGTTCGGTAAGTTCTTCCTTTCCATCCCCAATAAGTTCAGGTTTTATTTATATTTTGACTATACATTTAATTTATGTTACTTATCCATGTGAATATGAATATCAATTTATTTTGTATTGTAGGATCCCAATTCAGGATCCATTTTGGAATCACAAGACATTCCACCAATTTTAGAATTTTGTAAGCTCTTATTAGGAGCAAGATACCGCAAGAAATTCGTAGATGAAAATGGGAAACCGCTTTACCACTCCAATTGTAACATGCCAATTTCAAGCCGTAATACTGGTTCATCGACGATAATTTTTCGTGACCTAGAACTCTTTCATGACACCCCAATAGTTTGTGGTTGTTCAAAATGTCAAGGGTTGAAGGAGAACCCTTGGCGTGTAATATTCACCCATTACACCAATGACATATTACCCAATGTTGATGGTCTAAAACCCCCTACCGCGGTAATAAATTTAATAGGTGATATATAAAAGACATGCAGGAACATTTCCCTATGCTTATTTTTGAAAAATTTGGAAGCCAAAACAACTATGCCTCATCTTAAATTGACAAACCCCTCTACTTATGTTCAGTCAACTAGAAGTTCTAGTGATCCAAAGTATGATATGAGTGACACCCAACCCATATCTACTAGAAGCTCCAAAAATTTGCATGAGTTGAGAGAAAAATTGTCCAAGTACACACCGAGGTCCATCCAATTGTTGGAAGGTAGCGATGTGTAACGTCCCCAACCCTCCAACCGGTGAAGAGGACGCTACTGATGCTGCTATCTACCTGGGAAACTAGCCCCATGAACATACACATGATAAAAATTGAAATGCTTTGAACTAAAACATGCATAGATGCATAATTATTTATCATACAATGGAAGCAAACTACATTCCATTCAATCATTTAGCATGTTCATCATTATCATTAAACATCAAATACAATTGCGGAGATGAAATAGACAAGAATAATTATCTTATGAAGAAGCTCGTCCGTAACCAGCTATATCGCTGCAACGCTCCACCCAACCATAGGCCAATGTGATCCTTAATATCTCAACAACATTGCCACTCTCGAGCTCGGAATGATTCCCACAAGGAATAAGGAAACTAAGCAGGCTCACACATAGCCAAAGATATGTCAAAACTCAGTCAAGACAAAGCTATGTTTGGGTTTATTAGACTACTAAGGGGATGGAAAGGCTTGCTTTCTAAGCTAGTGAGCTCAACCATAGAGCCATGGATACCTACACAAGATATGACTTGGATTTTCCAACATGTACACACCCAACACAAGAAATCATCCCCTTCACTGCTGGACAGTCCCTCAGGCTATGCATTCCCTTCTAGTGCTATTCAGGATGTGCCGTAAGGAATAATCAGCACTCAAGATCTCTCAGTGAGGTTCCTCATGCACTAGATTTATCGAGCAACTTACCTCTTCTACTCCTAACTGGATTCAGACCAAATCAAGGAGCATAACAACTCAGACCAAAACACAAAGGCATACACAGTAATATACACAATTTCTAGGTTGAGGAAAATAGTTTGGCAACAAAATGAATATCCAAGGTAGGTGAAAACAACCCACTAACAACAAATCATATCCCAGCGATGTTTTGGCCCTAATGTGGCCAAAAATGAATTCAATACACAATAATTACAGTGTTGGGCATGGACAAGAACGTCCTGGAAGCTAAAATCGGAAATGGTAATTGGGTAAAATAATCCCATGAACCAAAATCGATTTTCAGCTTGGCCAACGGTGGAGAAACGCAACAAAATGTTGGGAAAGAAACCTAACCACAGATCAATACAAAAAAAAACAAATCCCCAGCCTAAGCAAAAGGAAGAAATGACTTCCCACGTGAGGGAAAAACACACACATAGCAACCCAAAAAATGAATTTCATACACATAAAATTCCCAGCCACTTGAGAGAGCCCCAACGTGGGTGAATGATGATGATGAAAATGCCCAGGAGCCAAAATCGTGAAGGAGAACATACCACAAGAAAAAACCTGGAGGTAAAAACAGCTCCCAAGCTTCCCTGCATGAGGAAAAATGAAGAACGTGGATGTATGGCCAAATGGGCATGCATTTTGGGTGTTTTCTTGCCACAAAAGTCAAAATTGATTTTCCCCAAAAATGGGTTTTCTCCCTTCCTATGAATTTGCAAAGTAAATATCAAACTTCTTACAGCCGTGCTTTGTATGGTGCTTGGCCATTTTCTCTACATGTGGCTGATGTTGGAACCAAATTATCCTTTTATGGTAATAGTTTTATGATTTCCAAGTCCATTATAGATGCTTCGAATCTTGATTTGTTCATCTTTTCACATGTACTTGTTCCTCCCAAATAGTCAGTAGCACTCATGCAATTTTGTGGTCCTATCTATTGTCGGTATGATTATCTTAATATTGTTAAATACCAGTATAAACCAATATTACTCCGGTTCTATGCAGCACCGAGAGGGATCAAATCCATTGAGGTGTAAACCTCTTTTTTTAATGAAGGAAAGGAAATGTTTTCACCTCAAGGGATTTGATCCCTCTTTGCGTTTCAGAGAACCGGTGTTATATGAGTCTATACTGGTTCCAATTGTTGATGTAATTGTAACTTTAGAATGTATTCACTTGTATTTCTTATGTATTGTAACCTAATGTTTATTTCGGGATGTATTGTAATGTAATTGAGTTATGTCATACCCCGATGTTTATTCCGAGAAGTTTCTATAATGTGAAAGTCATGTCAAGTCATTATGGGTAACCCTTCTATTGGTCAAGGGTTAAAGTCCCCGCAGTTGTGGGGCCCTAGGGTTATTAGACTATCCTATTGAAGTCGACCCTAGGTGAGTCATTATAAGTCAAGGCAATAGTCCACACCATTGTGTTAAGGATAAACCTCCTTGTTGGTCGGAGGAGGCAAAGTCCCCACAAAGTTGTGGGGCACTAGGGTTATTAGACACTCCTAGAGATGTCGGCTCTAGTAAGTTATTGTTAAGTGAGGCCAACATGATGGAGTGGGTTCCAAGTGAACGAAAGAATATAAATAGAGAGTGAGTTTCTCTATTTATAACACACACTCACTCATTGCGGCGCATGAGTGAGAGAGGAGAAGCTCTCTCAATGTGTGAGAGAGAGACATAAGCTGTGGAGATCATCTTACTGTTTTTGGGTTTTAATTTTGGTGCTGATTCTATCTCCGAGGAAGTTGCGGGGTTTTCTCCTTTATGGTTTCCCCGAGGAAAATTCTTTGTGTCTCTTGTCTCTTGTGTTTTATTGCTGTGCTTGTTATTCTCTCAGTTAAAGATCCTAATGTAATGCTAGCTTGAATGATGAAAAACTAACATGGTATCAGAGCTAACCTGAGAAGAAGACATTGTGTAGCTACAAAAGCTAGGGCTTCTTAATTTTTGGGTCTCTCACCACAATCCATCAGCAAAATTATGCTAGGCTGACTCTCCATTGAAGGGTGAATCTTTTTGTCGAAGAGGAATTCTATTCCGAGCATTTTCGGTTTTGGTGCGGAAAACTAGGGCTTTCTACAGAAGAGGAATTTTTGAGTGAGCCTAGAATAGGATTTTTCTCCTCATCAAAATCGAAGTTTAGAGACCTGGATCAATAAATTTGGTTGGGTGAAACTCCAAGAAATTCAAACCCTAGTTTGACCCTGAGCTAGAAAAACCCTAAATACTAAAACTGCTACGTTTTGGTACATTCGCTATATCCCAATATTTGTGAATGCTTAGGAGTTGAAAATTGTAGAGGCTGAAGACAACATATTTATTTACAATGTATCCAAAATTCAGCCTCAAATTCACTATATTCTGGGAGATATGATCCCTCCAAGTTAGGGTTCCAACCTCTTCCAGAATTCATCCCTAAATAGGACACCTGGGGAGAATTTCTATATCTTGGACTACAGAGATCCAAATGCAATTCCTGAAGCTGTTCCAAAAAGGGAACAAACATTAATTTTTTGGTCTGATTTTTTGACTCAGAAGATGAACCAGTGACACGTGGCAGTCCATACAACTTCGCTGTTCTGAACAGTCCTATAACAGGTCACCTTGGGAAAATGATCATAAGTACCAATTGGTAAAACAAATTCTGATGAAACCTATGGTGTTGGAACATGTCCATTCGAGGATACCTCAATGCAAAGTTTTAGACATAGAGGAGCATTAATTTCAGAGATAGTGTAGAAACAGTAACAGACATTTCTACAAGAGAAATTGGAAAACTAGGGCTTCCTGTTCCAGGAGCTTCCCTCCACTGTTTTCAGAAAAGGAGTACATTGGACAGCTCAACTTGAAGAGATATATATTTCTATCCAATCAGATATGAAAGATTCCAAGTTTTGAAAATTAGGGTTTCTTTGACAAACCCTAGATCAGCCAGCTCCAGAACCAGGACAGACACCTCAAATCGATAAGATCTAATATTTTGCTATTTTCATTTGAGGTTCTCATTTAAAAGTGATCTATCACATCAGCTTGATGATAAGCTTGGTGAAGTTGACAAATTCCAAGCATGGAAGTATATGATCTCTCTGAAGAAAATGAATTGGACACCTACATGAGTAGAGAGGTTCAAGTTCCAGAGGGAGATGAGGCTAGAAGCCTTACACAAGAAGAACTTGGTCAAGGCCAAGAAGATCATTGTTGATTCAATCATGGATCAACTTGTACCACAAGTATCTTCCCTAAAGACATCAAATATGTTTGATTCCTTGACCAAGCTATTTGAAGGGAAGAACATACATCAGAAGATGACCTTAAGAAACCAGTTGAAGAATGTGAAGATCCAGAATGCAGAGACCATGCAGTCATACTTTACAAGGGTCTCTCAAATCAAAGAACAATTTGAAGCGGTACAAGAAGAAGTGAAGAATGCAGAAGTGGTGATAGCCACCTTGAAGGGCCTCCCAGGATCATGGGATTCATTCATTCGAGGAATGTGTTCCAGAAGGAAGTGATTACTTTCAGTAGACTCTGGGAAGAAGAAGAAGCTCGACTCATAAGAAGAGAAGAGAAGATGGGAGCAATTGAAGATCAAGCTCTCACCATCAAAGGAAGATCCCTCAACCAATGAGGAACATGAATATCTCAACTCTTGAAGAACCTCTTATCCATCTTAGCATTTGGATAAGAAACGATGCTATTATGAATGAAGAAGACGATGAAGCTAAAGGCTCAAGAAGGATTCTACCCACAAAACAAATAAAGATAAGTATTCAATTGTCTTTTCATGATATTGTTTTGTTATGCATTTGTTTATATTTAGTTAATGTATTATGCATGATAGAATGTTTGCATTAACGACAATATAATACTAATATGCATATGATGGGTAAGTAGCTCATGGTGCAATACAACTCTCCATTGCTACTTATCTAGAATGAAACCTCTTTGCTGACATATTGGATTAGTGCACAATCTCAATGTTGTCCTGGTAGAGATGGAAGGCATCTAGAAAAGTTTCCGTGAGATATGGATGAATGTTGTATTGGCTAAAGTAGTTGCATGATCATATATTTATGCATAAGAATTTGCCAGTATGCATATTCCTTATGAAATGTTTCTAACCATACAACTAATGCATTTGACTTGTAGGAAAGATCACATACATAATCACTTACAAGCAAAGAAGAATGAAGACTTGTTCCGAAGAACAAGTGACGACAGTTCAAAGACAAAGAATAATATGATGAGTGCATTGACATCATTGATGCAAAACCTTCCAGCCATGAAGAAGTAACCAAGAAGAAAGGGAATACCAGTTCAAGAAGAATGATGTCTAGGATGCAGTATCGATACATGAAGGGAAGTTCGTAGTTCCATCATGTAGTAGATGGAAACATCGTTGGATATAAAGCAAGATTCATAGCACAAGGCTTCTCACGAAAAGAAGGCATAGACTACGAAGAGACATTTGCAGCTAGTAAGAATTGAAACACATACATGATGAGCTTGATGAATATCTTAACCTTTGCTACAAGGTTGATAAAGGATGACAAGCTCACAAATGGGTGTGAGAAGAATGCTTTCAAAGATAAGAGGATCTTGGTATCCAATGATCCTAGATGGATACATAGAATATTAGTAGCATAGGAAGCTACTTGTCACTCTGGTATAGAATGTTTCAGTGCATAGAGTACGGAAGATAGAGGGAGTATGATGCTCCGCTTTAGAGGGAGTGATTGTAGAAGATCCTGAGGTTCGACATGGTATGAAAAGATGGATAGATTAATGATGACTCTAGGCTTTACTGAGAGCAAAGTGGATTCCAGCCTTTGCTTCAAAGTTGAAGGCATAAAACCAGTGATGCTCCTGTTATGTGTTGATGCACTATTTTTCTAGGCATGGAGGTGTGGCAGAATGTGGATGGAATATTCCTTGGACAAAGGAAGTCTGCAGTAGAGATCCTGAAGAGGTTTAGTATGATGGACTGTAAGGCCATGACCACACCTATGGCATCGAACCTAAAGCTATTGAGTGATGCTTCATCAGAGATGGTTGATGCTACGATGTATCGTCAGATGATTGGGTCCTTGATGTACCTGAGACCAGATATTTGCTTTACTGTGAACACATTGAGACATGTTCACCTAATGGTTGCAAAGCATGCGGGGGTACAGTTGAGTATGGGCTCAAGTATGATATGAATCAGAAGATTAACCTGGAGGGTTATGTTGATTCAGATTGGGTAGGAAATGCCATCGATAGGAAGAGCACTTCAGGGTGTTGCTTCAGTATGGGATCAGGTGTGATCTCTTGGTTTAGCAGGAAGCAATCCTATGTGGCACTAAGTACAGCTGAAGTAGAGTATGTCGCAGCTTGTTCAGATAGTTGTGAGGCAGTATGGCTACGGAATCTACTGTATGATTTATTTGATTTCTAGATGGATGCTACTTGTATATATTGTGGCAACCAGAGTTGTGTGAAGTTGTTGGAGAAATTGATGTTCCATGACAAGTCAAAGCATATCGAGATCAAGTATCACTATACTAGGGATATGGTACAGAGGGTAGCAGTGAAGCTCCAGTATGTTGTGATGGAGGAACAGATAGCTGATGTGTTGACGAAGCCATTGGCTAGGGTGAAGTTCGAATGCTTCAGGGAGAAGCTTGGTGTTCTCCAGATCGAGGTTTCCTCCAAGGGAAAGTGATGATACCCATAGCCATTCTGACATGGTGAGAGGATTGGTTCCTTCCATGGTCAGATGTAAGGGCTGAGCCATTATGTCATGGTGAGAGGATTGGTTCCTTCCATGTCAGATATGAGTGCTGAGATCCATAGCCATTCTGACGAGTAGGTCAGATATAAGGGCTGAGCTATTATGTCATGGTGAGAGGATTTGGTTCCTTCCATGTCAGATATGAGTGCCGAATGCCATTCTTGGAATGGAGGTACCTGGTCAGTTACCAGGAACACTTAGTCTAGGACTGAGAGAGCCATTCTGACGAGTAGGTTAGATGTAAGGGCTGAGCCATTCTGTCGTGGTTAAAGGATTAGGTTCCTCCCATGTCATATGTGAGTGCTGTCCATTCTGTCGAGTAGGACAGATGTAAGGGAAACTACCATTCTCCTGGATAATGGAGGCACCTGGTCAGTTACCAGGTAGCTCAGTCTGGGACTGGGGGCCATTCTGACGAGGGTGTAGGATTTGGTTCCTACTAGGTCAGATGTGAGTGCATGCCTTTTCAAACATGCAGATGGATTGGTTCCTTATATGTGTCGAATGTAAGTGCAGAGCCTTTCTTCGATCATGTGTTGATCAGATATAAGTGCTGAGCCTTTCTTTGATCATATGTTGATCAGATATAAGTGTTGTTCCTTTCTTCGATCATTGGTTGATCAGATATAAGTGCAGGAGCCTTTTGGCATGGAGGATTGGTTCCTCACATGGCCAAGTGTAAGTGTTGGGCCTTTCTTCGATCATTGGTTGATTAGATGTAAGTGCTGGGCCTTTCTGACAGGGTTGTGGGATTTGTTACCACATGGTCAGATGTGAGTGCTGGGCGTGCCTTTCTGATATGATTATAGGTTAGTTCCTACATGATCAGATGTAAGTGCTGGGCGAAGACCTACATGGTGGCTAGGCCTACATCCAACATGAAAAAGGGCCGGCTCTGTAGAAATTCCTGTGATGAGAAGAATCATGATATAGAACCTGTGAAGATTCAGTATTGATGATCCAGTACAGATGATCCAGATCGAGTGATGATCCAGATCCAGAGATGATTCTCCAGATATGATCCAGATCGAGTGATGATCCAGATCCAGGAATGATGCTACAAAGATGATCCAGTGATGATGATCCAGATCCAGAGACGAACATGACTTGAAGACAAAGAAGACTTGAAGACAAAGAATACTTGAAGACAATGATGACTTGAAGATGCAGATGACAAGAAGACCCAGAGAAGAAGACCAGTGATGAAAATTGTGTCAAGAGAATACCTTCCTAGTTAAGAGGGAGTGTTGATGTAATTGTAACTTCGGAATGTATTCACATGTATTTCTTATGTATTGTAACCTGATGTTTATTCTGGGATGTATTGTAATGTAATTGAGTCATGTCATACCCCGATGTTTATTCCGGGAAGTTTCTATAATGTGAAAGTCATGTCAAGTCATTGTGGGTAACCCTCCTATTGGTCAAGGGTTAAAGTCCCCGCAGTTGTGGGGCCCTAGGGTTATTAGACTATCCTAGTGAAGTCGACCCTAGGTGAGTCATTGTAAGTCGGGGAAATAGTCCCCACCATTGTGTTAAGGATAAACCTCCTTGTTGGTCGGAGGAGGCAAAGTCCCCACAAATTTGTGGGGCACTAGGGTTCTTAGACACTCCTAGAGATGTCGACTCTAGTAAGTAATTGTTAAGTGAGGCTGACATGATGGAGTGGGTTCTAAGTGAACGAAAGAATATAAATAGAGAGTGAGTCTCTCTATTTATAACACACACTCACTCATTGGGGCACATGAGTGAGAGAGGAGAAGCTCTCTCAGTGTGTGAGAGAGAGACAGAAGCTGTGGAGATCATCTTACTATTTTTGGGTTTTACTTTTGGTGCTGATTCTATCTCTGAGGAAGTTGCGGGGTTTTCTCCTTTATGGTTTCCTCGAGGAAAATTATTTGTGTCTCGTGTCTCTTGTGTTTTATTGCTGTGTTTGTTATTCTCTCAGTTAAAGATCCTAATGTAATGCTAGCTTGAATGATGGAAAACTAACACCAATCACGGTGTGTGATTCAAAATGATGTGATTTTTTATAGGCCTTGCTTGAAGAAATTGTCGATAATACATTGTTTACATAGGTAACACACTATTCACACAGATGTGTGATTGATACCTTTTATATTCGCCAAAACTCATTTATATTATAGTCATATTTTACTTCTTATGTTTCTAGTTTTTATGTCGGCTATAATATTTTTTAACAAATCTCCTTTTTCTTGGAGTTATAGTCAGTTATCAAATCTACCTATTATTATGGATGTATTTTAATAAATTATTGATGCATTTTTTTTGTTGAAATAACAATTAAGGATGCATTTTAATATGGCAACATTTTTCTTGAAATCTGACTATATTTTTTTTACGACAAGTGAATATAAATTACTATATTTTTAAATATTTAAATCAATATTTTGTAATTCATTCACTACATTTAAATTCCTATATTGCAGATACATGAATATAATGTTCACATAGATGTGAGATTCATACCTTTTTTATTAGCCACATACACCATTCACTCGCTGCATTTTAATATATTTTTGTCAAGTCTAATTTATATTATAGCCATATCTTACTTATTACATTTCTACTTTTTATGTCGACTATAATATTTTTTTTTACTTCTTAAGTTTCTATTTTTTGTCGACTATAATATTTTTTAACAAATCCTGTTTTGCTTGGAGTCATAGTTAGTTATCAAATCTAACTATTATTATGGCTACATTTTAACAAATTACAACTATATTTTTCTATTAAAATAACAATTAAGGCTACATTTTAATATAACAACATTTTTCTTGAAATATGCCTATATTTTTTTAGGGCAAATAAATTTAACTTACTATGTTTTTAGATATATAATCAATATTTTGTAATTCATTCACTACATTTAAATTCCTATATTGTAGATACATGAATATTGAAGATTATAAATGCATACATTGTTCACACAAATGTGAGATTCATACCTTTTTTATTGGCCACATATAATAATACATTGTTCACACGCTGCATTTTAATCCATTTTTTAATATTGAAGATTATAAATGCATACACTATTCACACATATGTGAGATTCATACATTTTTTATTCCCAAATTTGATTTATATTATATCCATATTTTACTTCTTATGTTTCTACTTTTTATGTTGGTTATAATATTTTTTTTACTTCTTTAGTTTTTTTTAATTCTTTTCTTTCTAGGTTTTATGTCGGCTATAAGATTTTTTTTACTTCTTATGTTTCTAGGTTTTATGTCGTCTATAATATTATTTTACATCTTTTTTTTAACTTCTTTATTTTATGTCGGCCATATTTACATCTGTATTTTATGTCAGTTATAATATTATGTTTCTACTTTTCATATCAGTTATAATATTTTGTTTCTACTTTTCATATTGGCTATATTTTTTTTACTTCTTTATTTTATGACAACTATAATATTTGGGACAGATGGACACATCCCCCCATCCAGGCTGTAGAAATGCGTCGAGAATAGCATTTCCATGTATAGTATGTGAATGAATGGTTATGTTTAAGGAAACTTTAACATGAACCTGTTATATATATATTGTCATCCATGCACTCATGGGAACATTGCAGGGTTCATAAATAGTTCTAGGTGCTCTTTGTTTTCAACAAATTTTTCATCAGAGGATCACTTCAATGAGTATAAGTTCTTTATGAAAAGGAAAGTGTCCAAATTTTTTGATGTACATGCGGTACGTAGTTTGTCTCATGGTGATGAGTTGTTAATAAACTATAACTTTTGTAGACCACCAATTACTCATTAGATATGCCTTGCATTGGGATTACCCTTAGACGTTCCCTTGGGGTGTAAGACAAAAAAACATTGATCAATTGTATTTGTTAATTTTCAATGGGAGACAAGTTAATGTATTGCTCAATTTGAAATTAGTTTTATAAATTGTTAATTTAATTTATAAATTGAATTTGTATTGTTCAATATTTTTGGAATCGAGATTTTGATGATGAGCGACATGCCTACCTTATTTCGTTGCACCCTAGTACAATGTCAAATTGAGAGAATGATGAAAAAATGGCACAACTTGGAGAGGAAGCATACCAAGCATGGTTGAATCAACCACATATTCAATTTTCATTGCATCCATTCTCACCAATTAGGAAGTACTAAATTAATAGTAGTTCTTCACATGTTGGAAAAGAAGTAGACAATGGTATGGATGAGTTATTACGACAAAGGAGCGCTATGGAAGTAATGTTGTTACATACATTCCTGGAAAATGAGCTAGGGGATGCCACTCATATCACTGAAGAATTCTTTGAAATCCTTAAATCAGCTTCCACCACACCTCTATTTGAATCTGGATGGTCAAAGTATACACAGTTGGGGATAATAATGTTACTGTACAACTTGAAAGCAAAGTATGATAAGACACGTGTTTCTCAGCAATGTTGAGGTAATTGACCATCAACTACATTATATTTTGAGGAATCCTGTGAAACAATCATCATTGAAAATGGCCAATTTGATGAATGTTAAATGACATTGTACATTTGTATTTCCCACTTGTTGCAGGTTATTCAAAGATAACGTACTTCTGAATGATAATGTCTTGCCCGACAATTATGAAGAGGCAAAGCAAATGTTAAAAATGTTGGGTGTTTAGTACGTATCATATCATGTGTGTCCCAATGATTATATTCTATATAGAGGTGAATACATAGACAAAGAGATATGTACAAAATGTGGGCATGATAGGTACAAATAATCGAATAACACGGCTAAAGAACATGGTCCTCATAATATATTGAGGCACATGCCTAGCCTCTAATCCCAAGGATTCAAAGGACCTTCCGTTGCCAAGAATTGGCTATGTTGCAAAGATGGCATGCATTGCATTGAAGTGAGGAAGGAGTTACATGAATCCCAACAGATTCAATAGCCATTAATAATATAGATGGTACATGGCCCGATAAATTTAAGAATGAATTACATAGCCCCTGACTGAGTGTAGCCATTGATGGAATCAACCTATATTCCCAACCAAATAACATATATATTGTTTGTCTTGTAAATTTCAACAGGTTTATTTCAATTATATGCATTGCAAATGGTGCGCTTAAATGATCTAAACGCATTGCCATTTATTACATCAACTAGTTTTTATTGAAATTTATGCACGATGTGTCTATGGCACATCAGAGCTCCCAATACTGGTACACTAACATGCCAAAGGAGCATCGTTAAAATAAGCTTTTGTGTCATTCAAAATTTATATATTTAGATGCATGTGGGTCTAGATAGCGTCAATGCATCGTTAACGGTGCATTTACATGATCTAAGAGCACTGCTGTTTCTGAAATTTTAATGTTTTTTATGAGAACGTGTTAATGGTGTGCCTAATGCACATCATAGCACTGAAAAATCGGTGCACCAACAGGACATAGGCAGACCATATAATTTTTTTTTTCATTTTTAATATTTGTTTACCGGTGCGTTTAACAGTTCTCTTTAGTGTCCAACACACCAGTAAGTAGTTGAATGTTTTAAAAATATTATTTCATGATGGAGCAGTGCATTGAAGCCATTCGACTCACACTGCATGTGGTGCACACTGTAAAATTTTACAGGGTGCATCGTTAAGCGATGCGAGCCAAACGGCTCGAACGCATCGCACATTTTTTTAAAAGACACTTTCAAGATCATTTTTAAAAAGTAATTCGCTGAAAATTTAAAGTATGAAGTAAGAATCATTTTACCTGTTCAATGACCGCCAAGGAGGCATATTGGCAATGTATGGAGAATTTGAATTTTTTCTTGTTGTTTGGCATAATTTAAACTACTATAAACAACCAATAGGAGTGAGGAATTTGTCCTTGTGGACCATGAATGTGAGGGCGTTTAGGTGGGTGAAGTGCAACACCGATGTAGATGGGATCAAATGCACTGAAGAGGGTTAAAATGAGTTGGTTGACGTGGTTTTTGTTTTTATTAAACCTTGTTTTGGTGTGCTTGACGGAACATGGTTTGTATTTTTTTTATTAAACATTGTTCAGGTGCACTCGACACTCAGGCACACCTGTGCTCCCTACTGTCGAGCACACCGGTACGAGTAGGTGTTAAAATAAGATAATATTTTTTAACAAAATAATATGTGTGTGTGTGTGTGTGTGTGTGTGTGTGTGTGTGTTGGTGCATTTGTGTATATGACACACACTAGGGAGTTTAACAACTAATGCACAGTTTATATGCTTTACACAATAATTTGTGAATATATATATATATAGTTTGATGTGTTAGTGTTGATGGGACACACCAGTATAGTTATTGTTATTTAATGCACCGAGATGAGGTTTTATCTAAAAGTTAATGTGTTTTTAATAAAATAATGATTTTTTAATTTTTTTATTAAAATATTATACAGTGCGTTTGTTTCTACTACACACATTGGGGTGTTTTGGTGTTTGAAAATGCATCGCTCTGGTTCTTGAAAACTATTTTGTTTTTTCAATGAAGTTTTTCGATCGCGGTGTGACATGCTAGGAAATGGACTGGTGCACAATGTTTACAAATGCACTAGTGTGTTTAATGTACTAAATGCACAAAAATAAAAAATTCACTAAAACCTTCGCTAAAACCTTCGTACATTCACCTCTGCTAGTGACATTCTCTATACACAGATATTTGGGCTCTTTTGGAAGGAGCATACTCTATAACCTCCGTTAAAAGGCCTTTACCTTGTAGTGATGAAATAGTTAGTGGAGTAGAATAAGAAGTGCCCCTTTTCAAAGGAAAAAAGAAGAGATGAATAAAATATGCCAAACAATAGGAATGACACAAAAGGTACAATCAAATCAATGGGACATAATTATATAGCCAAGATAATGACCCATGATAAGTCGTAAAACCAAATACATTAAAAATGAAGTAATGGCATGAGTATTATGAGATTATTGCAACACGTTCTTATACTAGTATATGAAGACGAAAAAGTCAAAGGGAGCATGTAAACCAAAAGATCCATAATCCAAGAAGAACATGGATTATTTCCATAGACTCAAGCATTTATATGGATGTTGTGAAAGGAAAAGAAAAGAACAATGTAGAGGAGGTAACTTGATTGATAAAACATCAATAAAAAAGTATTTGCAATTTTTGAGAACGCAGAAGTTAAGCAAGTTGAGTAATCATCGTAGATATTGGGATAATAGATGCACAATGATGGAACCGAAATCTTGATGAAAGGACTAGAATATGAAAGGTTGATATTAGGGATGTTTGAGAAGAATCGAGAGACCATACAAACATTTTGGTCGAGAGAACCATGTTGCAATATGATGCGGCACACTATGATGACCATACCTATTGGTGGTCCCATTCCCATATTATGGGAGGGAAACATGTCTCTTCAAACCAAAAATCAATAATATCACACAAAATTTTAACTGTCATAATACAAACATCGGACATAACAACGTTTGGTTCACTGGGAAATTCCCAAGGGAATAAAATACAACATGGCACAATTTGTCGGCATCGAGTAATGGTAAAATTAATGACAAAATGCATGTCAATAGCAATAATGATGGAATGATAGGATGGAAACATACAAAAATAGGAAGAGATATGAGTGGGACATTGTTGACGATAAATACATAACAAACCAAGCAAGAAGATTGAAAATCTAGCATCGAATTACGACTAGATCCAAGTAGAAGAAGGAAAACTCAAGAGTATACAAAAAGAGAAACCAACAATGGTGATTATTGATATCGATAACCAATTTTTTTATGAGAAAATGTTCAGAGGAATAAGGAACACACAATGTAAAAAGAAGAATGAGCCCATGTTATGGTATGGACTGTACCAAACATGATGCATCCCTAGAGAAACATAATACTATACCTAATGCATGCAACAACTCAATTATTTAAACAACAAATCAACTCTCTAGTGGGTCATTACACAAGCACTTTTATCCCAATAGCCATTAAAACAATATGAAAGGATTCCAATATCCCAATGGGAACATGACTCTGGAATGCAACGAATGTGAATGAAAGAGAAAAGTCACGCCTATTCTAGCTCCATGGAAGGTTGGAGATGTGGACATGGACAAAAAATGAACTAGCCGGTGTATTCCATTATAGACTTGATCTATGCATATGATAAAACTCATCATTTAGTTGCTAAGTAGAAATTTTAGGAGAAAAAATGCAAACACATGGCCTAGGGGATGGCTCTACCTTCTTAAAAGAACTAACCAAGTTGGGAAGCATATTGAACTAACAAAATTCAACGAGGATGATCTCCATAACCAAATCATGGAGGTAATAATGAATACCCACATTGATTTTTATCATGTACAACAATCTATTTTGACTAGTTGTAGCATTGCTCCACCTAATGCAATTAAAAATGAACAAGAAAATAACCACATGCTATTCCCGTATCTCTATACAATAATGTGCATGAAATATCTCACATGATTCTATAGAGAGTTTCAGGATGTGTACTAAAGTGATTTCAAATAATAGAAGGGAGGGATAGTGATAAAACACTAAGTTTGGAACAAGAGGAAAGTTGTGAATACAATCCATTAGATATTTGTTTGAAATGGAACACCACCCATACATCATATTTTGGGGGTTTCACAAGCACCTAATGACCCTTCTGAAGTATGTAAAATATGAGGTATAATTGTGCGAATGGTACAATTCGTCCATGATTGTAAACATGTACTTCTCAGACAATAAGCATAAAGGTTTATTTTGGAAACCACCACAGGATAGGCATGTGACAAGTTCAAAGAAGACAACATAGAAAGGGTTTGACATAGAATCCTACCAGGCAAACCCAAATTTTACTATCCCAAATTATAGTTATATAATCCCACCATGTAGTAAACAAGAAGTGTATAAAAGGAAATTTTGGCTAGAAATGAAATCGTACTTGGTGGAAGAATTTAAAAGGGTACCAAGATAAAAAAAAATCAAGGAATAGACTTAAAATCCCATAACTCACAAATGATGAAATTCCAACATCATAATTGAAAGGATTAGAGGGGAATCCCAATGGGAAGGATAAGGATGATTATCAGTTCGATGAGTTGGAGCGAGATATAAGCCAACCACCAAAACACGAACACATGTAAACACTGATGAACCTAATAGACATAGAAATCCCACCATTGGAAGAGCTAGAGCAACGAAATGAGAAAATAATATGAGAAGTGCACATGTTCATCACCACACTCAAGCAAATGAGTCAAATAAGGGAAAAAGTAGGAAAGAATAAGGAAAAAAAAGGAACATCTAAGGGAAGAAACAAGATAGGAAAAACCGCCACCACTAGCCAAGGATAAGATAGGAAATCTGCAGACTAAAATAGAAAATATATAGAAGGAAGTGACAACTAATATGAAACCTAAGACAAGGGAAAAGAAAGAGGTAGGAAACACTTCCCCTAGAATAAGAACTTAGGGGTAGTGAAGAAGTGGGGGTAATAAACACACAAGATGAGGGCAACGACAAAATCCCAATGACTATATTGGATTCTCACCAAACAAAAGACACGAAAAAAACACAACCATAGGAAACATGGAATGAAATGGATGAAAAAATAATGTAAATGATAAAACTATATGCCATATAGAAGGTGAATGAAATAATGAAGGAACACTTGAAATTGTGGTATGGCTATGGAATACAAATCATATCCAGGGAAACTAGTAGGTTAGGGAACACTAAGAGTGATCAATATAGGCAATGACTATTGAACAAAAGAAAGAAACAATTCATGTACCAATTGGTGAACCAAGACAAAATCAAGTAAGTGGCATGGCAATAAAAGGAAAATAAATACAAACAAAGAATCCCAATCAATTCAATAAAAATAGAGAAGAACAACGCCTAAAAAGACTAGCAATGTAATAGAAATGATTGAACACTAGGATCAAATGATAGGGAACACTACAATAATCAACAAACTAGGGACAAAAAATATACCAACAACCATCCTCACAATCAAAAGCATAATAGAATACTCACACAAAGGTAGGTATTATCTAAAGAGCACAGTGATGGAAATGGGGAGGACACCTGATCCAGATGGATATTCCACTTGCTCAAAATGGTTTTTCAAGTTTGGTAGTTTTTTACAAATTTTCGCGTCCAAAATTTTTGGGGTTGTTTGAGTCCCTAAATGATTTTTTTTGGAGATTCCACAATTTAGTAATTTTTGAAGGCTATATTGGATTAGAGAAATATATACTTCTTGCTTAGACCTTTCCAACAAGATACTAAGCACCCTAAATGAATATTGCACGCAAACTTTATGCCCTTGAGAAGTTGACACCTCACTGTAACCACCTCGGGGCCCACAAACCTCTTTATGGTTCTTCTCCTAGGGTTAGGCTTTTTATATTTAGGGTTTTCACTCTCATGTTTAGGATAAAATGGCCCTTTGGACTCCTTTTGTAATCAACTTGTGATGAATGAGCGTAGCCCTAGATAAATGGTTGAGTCTGTTAGAAGGGTATTTCTCTGTCCACATTTTTTTTGATAAGGAAAAGATCACCTTTGCGCTCCTTAAGGTTGCCCCCCATGTCAAAAGTTGGCGGGAAACTTATTGTGAGAAAAAATTAATAGATGAATATGGAATGTTTGATGCCAATCCCACTTGGGCCTCTTTTATAGATATCGATAAAGAACATTGTTACTCTATGGGAAACTATGACAACCGGTACATTAGATGGACCACACTATGTGGAGAGAGGGCCCGACAATGCCAAATTTCACAAATAGATTCCATACCTTGTGCACAACGTTGGGTATCAAGGACTTTGAGCGACATTTGGTTCTAAAATACCATGGGGTACTACATAGGCACATCCAAAATGAAATGGTGTTTTTGGGGATCTTGTCACTGGGAACCACTTATTGATATGTTGTTAATATTGAGTAAAAATTCAATCAGAATAACAAACGAGAGTTTAGGTTTGCGAACTAGCCACATAAGCAAGGAAAGGTTAACCATAACTCATAGAACAAAGTATAGAGTAAGGACAACCTGTCCAAGCCACAAGCAAAGAAGGGTAACATAAAGACAAAGAATGATAGAGGAAAATGGTGTGAGTTTCATAAGAGTCCCTAGCACAACACTGATGAATGTTGCTCAAAGAAGTCATTGGTGGCCAAGATCAAATCTTCATAGTCATATCTCGGTTCCCACTCTTATTCAAAACCCAACATCATTGTTCCAGAAAAGGGGAAGAAAATCATTGATGCAAAACACAACATCACCATCTCTCCCACAAAGATCCAACATGATGATCTAGAGGAGCTAGAGTAAGGTGAGCACCTCTTCCACTCGTAGATGTGGGTAAAGGAAACTCCACTACATTTCATTGTTGATAGTGGAAGCCAAAATAACATGATTTCGATAGAGGTCATCAAATGATTGAAGCTGTCAACAACAACATACCTGAAATCATACAACATTGGGTGGCTAATTCAGGGATGGGACATCTGCATCAGTAAACAATGTCGCCTATCTTACGACATCAATCTCTTCAAAGATGAGTTAATGTGTGATGCTTCCCCAATCGAAGTTTGTGATGTTATTTTAGGATAACCATATATGTAGAAGCGTCATGCTATGCATGAATATAGACCTCATATTGTCATTATTACTTTGGGCAAACAACTCTACATGCTACTAGAGGTAGTTCCCACTACCGTAGTGTCTCTCATCATGGCTAAGCAGTGAAGGAAGGTAATCTACCAAACTGGGAAATATGTCCTTTTCATGATTCACTCTGAAGGAGAATGTAATATCACAACAACATCCACTACCTTCACACATGGTCTCTCTACACAACAGAAGCATGTGGAAAAGATCATGGAAGCACATACAGACATCTTCATGACACTTACTAGGGTGCCATTACATATCTAGGTAAAGAAATCAATTGGTTTGATACATGGGACACATATACCTAATGGGTTGGTATATAGGTGTTCCCTCATGGAAAATGAAGAAATCAAGTGACAAATTAGAGAATTAATCCAAAATAAATACATTTGGTCAAGGTCTTCACCTTGCGTGAGCCCAATTGTGTTGGTGTATAAGAAAGATGAGACTTTGTGACCCTATATTGATTACAGGGATCTAAAAAAATCACAGTCCAAAATTCATATCCCATTCTTTGGATTGATGACCTTCTCGACCATATCAACAGTTCCAAGTGTTTTAGTAAGATTGATATGAATTTTGGCTATCGGCAAGTATCAATTGAGCTGACCAATGTTTGGAAAACTAACTTCAAATCTTGGGAAGGCATTTTCAAGTGGTTGGTCATGCCTTTCGGCTTGACTAATGCTACAACAACATTCATGAGGATGATGGATGCTATTACATGTCCATTCACAATTCATTTGTGGTCATATATCCAGATGAAAGCCTCATCTAAAATAGAATGTGGGAAGAACATTTGCATCATATTCAATAGGTCCTCATCAACCTATGATAGCACAAGTTATACGCAAATCTAGAAAAGTGCTCATGGAGATAATTCATTATATGGGATTCATCGTGGATGACCATGGTGTGCATGTGGATTTGGCCAAGATCCAAGCCATTCGATACTTTCCAAACCTAATAAAACTCATATATCTTTGCAGCTTCCTAGGCATTTCCAACTTCTATCGCAAATTTGTGTTGGGATTCTCTCATATTGCTTGGTCCCTTAACCAGGTGACTAGAGGAGGATCTAAGGCCAAGTTTGTCTGGGCCAAGTCAAGTCGTAGATTTTCTCAATCGACATCCAGTAGCAGCCTTGACTACGACACTCAACTCTTGTGGCCATGAGACCTCCGATTTGTCTCAACTATATCATAGTGATATCGAGTTTTATTCCACCTATTGAGTAGTATGTGCAGGAACACCAATGGTAGAATTTCATCTCTATGAAGGACTGTGATTCTATCTAGGTAATCTTTGTGTTCCTTCAATAGAGCATGTGAAGATGATTTGGGAAGTGCATTATAGTTGGGTGGCAGGGTTCTTTGGCATAGAATGTTAGTTTTTCAACATTAAGCTAGCATTATTAGGATCTTTAACTGAGAGAATAACAAGTACAACAATCAAACACAAGAGACAATGAACACAATGTTTTTCCTTGGGGAAACCATAAAGGAGAAAACCCTGCAACTTCCTCAGAGATAAAATCAACACCAAAATAGTAAAATCCCAAAACAGTAAGTGGTCTCCCGACAGCAGTAATCTTCTTCTTGTCTAGCCCCAGTGTCTTCTCCTTCCTCAACTATGCACTACACTTGAGTGTGGATGAGTTGTGTGATAAATAGAGACTCCAGTTCTCTATTTATACTAATCCTGACATGACTAAAACCCTACCAGGGCTGACCTCTACTAGGAGAGTCTAATAACCCTAGTGCCCCGGAACTACGAGGACTTTAACACTTAGACAATCAGAGGGTTACCCATTATGACTTGACATGACTTGTTTACATTATTGATTCTCCTGATCGAAACATTGGGGCATGACAACATGACTCAATTACATTATAGATACATCCCAGAATAAACATCGGGTTACAATACATAAGATACATAGATGAATACATTTTGAAGTTACAAATACATCAACACTCCCTCTTAACTAGGAAGGTATTCTTTCGACACAATTTTCAGCACTGGTCTTCTTCTCTGTAACAATTGGATCATCTCCACATCTACATCTCAAGTCTTCTGAGTCTTCAAGTCATCTTCGTATTCAAGTCATCTTCATCTTCAAGTCATCTTCATTCTTCAAATCTAGATCATCTCTCGATCTGGATCGTCATGGGACATCATCACTGGATCTGGATCATCTCTCGATCTGGATCATCATGGGACATCATCACTGGATCTGGATCATCACTGGGCATCATCACTGGATCTGGATCATCACTGGTGCTATCTCATGATTCTTCTCGTCACAGGAAGTTCTACAGAGCCAGCCCTTTTTCATGATGGTTGTAGGCATAGCCTCCATGTAGGTCTTCTTCAACACTTATATCTAACCTACTCATCAGAAAGGCACAGTACTCACATCCATCCAGGATGGAACACATCCTACTCACAATGATGGAAGAGTTATGTACTTCCATCTAGGCTGGAACACATCCTACTCACAATGATGGAAGATTTTCTCACTTTCATCTAGGATGGAACACATCCTGCTCACAATGATGAAAGACTCTCATCCAGGATGGAACACATCCTGCTCACAATGATGAAATATTTCCGCACTTCCATCCAGGATGGAACACATCCTACTCACAATGATGGAAGACTCTCATCTAGGATGGAACACATCCTGCTCACAATGATGAAATATTTCTACACTTACATTCATCTGGGTGGGAACACATCCTGCTCACAGTGATGAAAAGGCTATGCACTTACATTCATCCAAGTGGGAACACAACTTGCTCACAGTGATGAAAAGGGTCTGCACTTACATCCATCTAGGTGGGAACACATCCTGCTCACAGTGATGGAAGGGCTTGCACTCACATATGATCTTGTAGGAACCAATCCTACAGTCATATCAGAATGGCCCCCAGTCCTCCTTGACTGAGCTACTTGGTAACTGACCAGGTGCCTCCATTCTCCTAGAGAATGGCATTTTCCCTTACATCCGATCTGCTCATTGGAATGGCCAACACTCACATCTGACATGGAAGGAACTTAATCCTTTAGCCATGACAGAATGGTTCAGCCCTTACATTTGATAAAGTGGGAACACATCCCTCTATCACATCAGAATGGCTACTTAGTCCTAGACTGAGTGTTCCTAGTACCTCACCAGGCAGCTCCATTCAAAGAATGGAATTTGCCCTTACATCTGTCCTACTTGATAGAATGGACAACACTCATATCTGACATGGAAGGAAGCAATCCTCTCACCATGACAGAATGGCTCAGCCCTTACATGTGACCTACTTGTCAGAATGGCTACTGATCTCAGCACTCATATCTGACATGGAAGGAACCAATCCTCTCACCATGACAGAATGGCTCAGCCATTACATCTGACCATGGAAGGAACCAATCCTCTCATCATGTCAGAATGGCTATGGGATTCATCACTTTCCCTTGGAGGAAACCTCGATCTGGAGAACACCAAGCTTCTCCCTGAAGTACTCGAACTTCACCCTAGCCAATGGCTTCATCAACACATCACCTATCTGTTCCTTCGTCGCAACATATTGGAGCTTCATTGCTCCCTTCTGCACCATATCCCTG
This sequence comes from Pseudotsuga menziesii, assembly GCA_001517045.1. Classification (NCBI taxonomy): domain Eukaryota; kingdom Viridiplantae; phylum Streptophyta; class Pinopsida; order Pinales; family Pinaceae; genus Pseudotsuga; species Pseudotsuga menziesii. The sequence continues at coordinate 148,578 of LPNX011051055.1, read as the reverse complement.
ATATATTGATACTTGATCTCGATATGCTTCGACTTGTCATGGAACACTGGATTCTCTAACAACTTCATGCAACTTTGGTTGTCACAATGTATACAAGTAGAATCCAACTGGAGAGCAAATAAATCAGACAGTACCTTCCGTAGCCATATTGCCTCACAACTAGCTAAACAAGCTATGACATACTCTGCTTCAGCTGTACTTGGTGCCACATAGGATTTCTTCATGCTAAACCAAGAGATCACACCTAATCCCATACTGAAGCAACACCCTGAAGTGCTCTTCCTATCGATGGCACTGCCTGCCCAATCTGAATCAACATAACCCTCTAGGTTAATCTTCTGATTTGCATCGTACTTGAGCCCATAATCAACCGTACCCCTTAGGTACCTCAGAACATGCTTTGTAGCAATCAGGTGAACATTTCTCGGATCTGTCAAGAACTGGCTCAAGGTGTTCACAGCAAAGCAAATGTCTAGTATTGTGTTCGTCAAGTACATCAATGACCCAATCATCTGACGATACATCATAGCATCAACCAACTTTGATGAAGCATCACTCAATAGCTTCAGGTTCGATGCCATAGGTGTGGCCATAGCCTTGCAGTCCATCATCCCAAACCTCTTCAGGATCTCTACTGCATACTTCCCTTGTCCAAGGAAGATTCCATCTGTACTCTGCCACACCTCCATACCTATAAAGTAATGCATCATCCCCAAGTCCTTCATTTCTAACTCAGCAGCAATATTTCTCTTCGTATCAGCAATCAACCCATCTGTACCTGTCACAAATAGATCATCTACATATAGTAGAAGCATCACTGGGTTGCCATCCTCAACCTTGTAGTAAAGGTTGGAATCTGCTTTACTCTTGGTAAAGCCGAAACTAGATAGAAAGCTGTCAATTCTACCGTACCAGGTCCTGGGTGCTTGTTCCATACTGTACAGGGCTTTCTTCAATCTGCACACATGAGACTCCCTGTCATGTGTCTCAAATCCTAGTGGCTATTCTACATACACTTCCTCTTCCACTACACCATTCAAGAAAGCAGTCTTGACATCCATCTGGTGTATCTTCCATTTCATCACTGCAGCCATAGCAAGTATTGATATGATGGAAGTGTATCTGGCTACAGGTGCAAAGGTTTCTTCATAGTCTATTCCTTCTTTCTGAGAGAAACCCTGAGCTACAAATCTTGCTTTATATTTCTCAATGCTACCATCTGCAGCATGCTTGATCTTGTAGATCCATTTGGAAGTTACAACTAACTTCCCTTTTGGTCTTGGGACAACATCCCAAACATCATTCTTCATGATCGACTGATATTCTTCGATCATAGCATCCTTCCATTCTTTCCATTCTGCCACTTCTTCATAACTGGAAGGTTCTTTATCAATGAAATCACATAGTAAGGCTACATACCCGGAGCAGGATCTGGTTCTCTTTCTTTCTCTGTGATTCTCTTCTGGAGCCCCATATCTTTCCGCACCTTGGATAAGTTCTCGTACCCAAGTAGGTTTCCTCTTATGAGGATTCTTCTCCAGAGGTGGATCTAAAGGTCTTTG
>LPNX011051055.1:31788-146961 GCA_001517045.1 Pseudotsuga menziesii | reverse complement strand
CATGGTTGTATCATGAATTCTGGGTGCTTCTGCTTCTGCTTCTTCAGGTTCTTCAGCAGGTCTCTTTCTGGATTTGTTGTAAGCTGTGTCTTCATCAAATTTCACATCCCTGCTGATGTCAATCTTCTTGTATCCTGGGAAATATATTCTGTAAGCCTTCGAGCTTTCAGAGTATCCCACAAATATACCCGTCTTTCCTGAAGGATCTAATTTTGTTCTCTTCTCTTTTGGAATGTGTATGTATACAGGGCAGCCTAATATTCTGAGATGGCTGAATTCTGGTTTCTTGCCAGAGAATACTTCTTCAGGAGTCTTGTTCTCGAGTACTCTATGTGGAGTATGGTTCTGTACATACACTGCTGTTCTGGAAGCTTCCTCCCAAAGATGCATAGGAAGATCTTGATCTTGAAGCATGGCTCTGGAAACTTCCATGATAGTTCTGTTCTTCTGTTCTGCAATCCCATTCTGTTGTGGATTATAAGGAGTGGACAACTCCCTCTTAATCCCTGATTCTTTGCATAGCTCTTTGAATTCATTCGAAGTGAATTCTCTACCATTATCTGATCGAAAAGTTTTGATCTTCTTTTAAGTGTGGTTCTCGATCAAGGCTTTGAATTCCTTGAATTTGCTGAATACTTTGTCTTTTTTCTTCATGAAGTAAACCCATGTCTTCCTAGAAAAATCATCAATAAAATAAACATAGTATGCAAACCTGCTTAGTGAGTTTGATGACATCGGACCACATATATCGGAGTGGATGATTTCTAGTATGCCTTTGGCTTTGCTTTCGGTGCTGGAAAATGTCTTCTTTGTATTCTTTCCTTTCGCACATCCTTTGTAGACCCCATCATGTTTTGCTTGGAATTCTGGAAGACCTTCAAAAGCTTTGCTTGCAATAGGTAGTGCTCTGTAATGCACATGTGCAAGCCTTCTATGCCAAAGCTCATTTGGATCTACTGTGTCATGGACCAAGGCTTGTTCTGGATGACCCTTCAATTTGTACAATCCTCCTTCTTGTTCTCCAATCACCATTGCATCATCGATAGTCTTTCCTCTTGGCCACATGATGACTTGACCATCTATGAATGCAACTCTCATTCCTTTTGCATCCAATGCTGATATGGAGAGAAGGTTCTTCTTGAGTCTTGGCACAAACAACACTTCTTTCATTGTTAGAGACTTACCAGAGTCTATTTTATATGAAGATTCCCCACTACCTTTTATTGGATATTGGTAGTCATCTCCTAGCTTCACCTTGTGAGGTGATTCATGTTCTGACAGTCTCACAAAGGATTCCTTGAATCTAGTCATATGTTTGGAAGCCCCACTGTCTATAAGCCAATCATCACTACCATGAGTAATGTTACCTGTGAGAGCGAAAATCAGAACATATTCATCCTCGCTTGAAGAATCTTCACTTTCATATCTGGATATCTTCTTGGATGGTTCATCATCCTCTACAGCATGAGCATGATGTCTTCTTTTGTTCCCCTTCTTCTTATGAGAGTGGACCTTTTTCTTAGGACAATCTTTTGAAAAGTGTCCTATTTCATCACATGTATAACATCTTAATCTAGATGGGTCCTTTCTATTGTTATCTCTATGATGATGATTCTTACCTTTGAAGTGATGAGTTTTTCTTTTGACTCTCTTGGAGTGAACTGTGAGAGCTTGATCTTCAATTCCCATCTTCTCTTCTCGAGCTACTATCCAAGATTCTTCTTGAGAGCACTCTTCCCATAGTCTGCTGAACTTGACTAACTTCTTTCTAGCATAGATTCCTTGGATGAAAGAATCCCATGACCTAGGAATGCCATTCAAAGTAGTCATCACAATCTCTGCATTTTCCACTTCTTCATCAACAGCTTCTAATTGTTCCTTGATCTGAGAAACCCTTGTGAAGTAGGATTGGATAGTCTCTGCATTCTAAATCTTCACTTTATTTAGTTGATTCCTTAGAGTAATCTTCCGGTTTATGTTCTTCCCTTCAAACAATTTTGTTAGGGCATCAAACATAGCTTTAGGTGTCTTGAGAGAGGATACCTGTGGGATAAGGTGATCCTTGATAGAATCAGAAATGATCCGCTTTTCCATAACCATCTTCTTCTTATGCAAGGCCTTTGCCTCATCTCCCTCTGGAACTGGAACCTCCTCATGGATGTAGGAGTCTAACTCATTTTCTTCTAGGACCAGGGAGATCCTATACTTCCAGGCTCAGAAGTTATCAGCTCCCTCAAGCTTTTCATCAAGCTTGCTATGATGAGACATCTTAATAGAGAACCTCAAATGGAAATACAAAATATTTTAGATCTTACCAGGTCAAGATGTCGGATTTGAAACTTGAGCTGAAATCCTGCAGAGCTGGTTTAGGAGCAAATTAGGGTTTTTCTTTTCCAGATTTCTATCCACCCAAATGCCTTGAAATTTATCCCTAAATTTTATTTTAGGGAGGAGATCAATCCAGGCATGGGCTCACTGAAAAATTCCTCTTCTGTGAAAATCCCTAATTTCTGGCAGTAGTGTCGGGTCCAAAACTAAAAAACCTCAGAATTGGATTCTGCTTCGACAGAAAGATGCGACCTAAGGAGGAGAGTTATTCCACCTTAATTTTGCTGAAAGTTTGTGGAGGAAGATCCATAAACTAGGAATCCCTAGTTCTCGCAATTGCACAATGTCTTCTTCTCAGGTTAGCTCTGATACCATGTTAGTTTTTCAACATTAAGCTAGCATTATTAGGATCTTTAACTGAGAGAATAACAAGTACAGTAATCAAACACAAGAGACAATGAACATAGTGTTTTTCCTCCGGGAAACCATAAAGGAGAAAACCCCACAGCTTCCTCAGAGATAGAATCAACACCAAAACAGTAGAAGCCCAAAACAGTAAGTGATCTCCCGACAATAGTAATCTTCTTCTTGTCTAGCCCCAGTGTCTTCTCCTTCCTCAACTATGCACTACACTTGAGTGTGGATGAGTTGTGTGATAAATAGAGACTCTAGTTCTCTATTTATACTAATCCCGACATGACTAAAACCTTACCAGGTCCGACCTCTACTAGGAGAGTATAATAACCCTAGTGCCCCGGAATTGTGGGGACTTTAACCCTTAGACAATCGAAGGGTTACCCACTATGAATTGACATGACTTGTTTACATTATTGATTCTCCCGATCGGAACATTGGGGCATGACAAAATGACTCAGTTACATTATAGATACATCCCGGAATAAACATCGAGTTACAATACATAAGATACATAGATGAATACATTTCGAAGTTACAAATACATCAACATAGAAAAGAGCATAGTGGTATTGTAGAATTATTTTTATTGGAAAAATATATGATAAGATGATCACAGGTATATCAGATCATGCACTACCTGCAATATTGTGAAACCTTCCATTAAGAAGCAAGGCTTGTACACCCCTTTTCCTACTCGCAAGACCCATTGGATTCCCATCTCCATGAAATACATGCTATGAATACCTTCAACAAATCATGGTAATGACTATGTGTTTGTGGCCATGGATTTCATTCTCTAAAATGACCATTCTAACAGCCTGTTGGATGAGCATCACTTCCAAATCCACTACTAAGATCTTATTCGAACGTTTTTGAGTTCATTTTGGGATACCATAAACTATCATTTCAGATCAGGAAAAAATATTCTTGAGTACATTCTGTTCTAGCCTATGGTCACTAATGGACACCAAACTCATCTAATCAACTTCTTTCCACCCCCAAACCAACAGATAGGAAAGGCGGTTAATAGGATGATTGTGCATATTGTGAGGATGTACAATTCTAAACATTGCTCCACATGGGATGAGAATATTCCATGTATTCAACATAGCTACAAAATAGCCCTTCACAATTCTATTGGACACAACCCTTTCCATGTGTGATTGGGATTCCAACCATTGGCCCTAATTGATGTAGCTTTTCCCATTTACTCAACACAAGAGGAATCTTCCCATGCTCACACTGAGCAAGACAAGGCCACTCAATCTGTTGAATTGTTTCAACACATTCGATAGCGAGTCCATGACATTTTTTAGAAATCCAATGCCAAGTACAATCAATGACATGGCCAACATCGAGTTCCTCACAAATTTTAAGTGGGTGATAAGGTTTAGTTGCATTTGCAAAAAGAGTAGCTCATGAGACCTCATCACAACACTTCCTCCACTTCAATATGAATTGTACACCATCACCAAGGAAGTTGGTGAGAATTCCTTCGAATTAAGCATTCATATCATTCTTGACTTGCACCTGATATTTAATGTGGATCTCCTTCATCCATATTTCCCACCATTATAGGACACCTCAAAAGATACATAATAGCTGGCACCATCAAAAATCAAACTTAACTATTTGGAGCAGGATACAATTGATTGGATCATGGATATGTAGGTGAAGGGCACTCACTAACACTGTGTTCATCTCTATCAGGTTCTCAAATCAGGGCAATTTCTCCATCAAGGTAAGTGGCTCACAAGGAGTCAAATTCAATAGAATTTTCCCCATATGATGCAGTGTTATAATGAAATGGATACAATTTATTCCTAAGGAGGGAGAACTGATCTAGAAATATATTAGTGGCCACCCACCTATTCCATTTGATCAAAACAATTTTCTAGTTTGACAGTTTTATTTATTTATTTTGTGTCCAAAAATTTTGGGGCCATTTTGAGGCCCTAAACGTCATTTTTTGGAAACTCCATAGTCTAGTCACATCCTAAGGTAGGAGTGGATGGGAGAAATGTGTACTTCTTAGCTATACCTTTCCAACAAGCTACTGATCACCCTAAACAAGGATTGTATGCAAACATTATTCCCTTGAGAAGTTGACATGTCAACTAACCACCTCAGGGCATGCGAACCTTTTTACGGTTCATCTCCCAGGGTTAGGTTTTTTTATTTTTAGGGTTTTTCTGTCATGTTTATGGTAAAAAGTCCCTTCAACCTCCTCTTGTAATCATCTCATGATGAATGAGCATAGTCTCCATATGTCTTCTCAGAGATATAACTACCACCATTCTAGTTACTTTTGTTTTACGGTATGTTCTGTTTCATTCATTTAATAGAATCTGAGTTTATTGTAGCACTGTGTTCCTTGAAATATATATGTATATGATTATATATTCTCTTTCATTTTGTTCTCACATAAATCTATATCAACGGTATCATAGCAATATGTTCTTAGTTGTCTCTCAATGCATGTCCCTAACAGGATCTGGATATTGTGAGTTGGGTCTTGAACTAGCTGAGCTATAGAGAAACCGCCCTTGATGGCCCAAAATTCCTTCCATGGATGAGGAAAAGAAATACGACAAAGTAGGATATCCTATCAAGTTGTTTCTCAAGGAATCCCTTATGTGACAAAGGAATGAGATGATAAATAATTCTGTCCATACCCTTCAACAAATGCCAACAACAACAAAGGGATCATCAAGAAGTGACTTCAAAGGAGCCACATGTTTCAAGGTATAAGTTAACTTTGATATCCCTTTATTTGAAGTCAAGATTGATGCTGATGCACTAGATAAATGGTTGAGTTTTCTAGAAGGGTATTTCTCTGTCCAAATTTTTACCAACAAGGAGAAGATCACCTTTGCACTCCTTAAGGTTGCCCCCCATGTCAAAAAGTGTTGGAAAACTTATTGTGAGCAAAATTTGGTGGAGGAGTCTAAAATGTTTGAGGAAAATCCCAATTGGGATTCTTTTATAGATGTTGTTAAGGAACAATAATACTCTATGGAAAACTATGACGACTAGTACACTAGATGGCCCGCACTGCATCGAGAGAGGGACCAAAAAATGGCGGAGTTCACAAATAGCTTCTATACCTTACACACCAAGATGGGTATCAAGACTCCAAGCAAAATATAGTTCTAAAATACGATGGGGGACTACATAGGTACGTCCAAACCAAAATGCAATTTCTGGACATCTCGTCACTAGGAGCCACTTATTGATACATTGTCAAGATCGAGAAAAGAATGAATCAAAAGAAGAAGAGAGATTTTGGGTTTGCTAATTAACTGAAGAAGCAAGGTAAGGGTAACCCTAGCTCACAGAAAAAAGGATAGAGTAAGAACCACTAATCCAAGTCACAAGAAAATAAGGGTAACCAAAATACAAAGAAGGACATTAGGAAATGGTGCGAGTTCTATAAGATCCCTTGGAACAACACTGATGAATGTCTCCCAAAGAATTCATAGGTGGTCGAGATCAAAGCTTTAGAGTCAGATCCCGATTTCAACTCTGATTCATAACCTAGCATTACAGCTGCAGACAAGGGGAAGTAGATCATATATGCAAAACCCAACGTCACCATGATACCACAAAGATCGAACTTGATGAGAAAAAAGGATCAAAAGGAAGGTGAGCACCTCCTACACTCATAGATGTGCGTAAAGGGAATTCCACTACATTTCATTATTATTAGTGGAAAACAAAAGAACCTAATTTCGATAGACTTCATCAAATGGTTTAAATTACCACCAACACCACACCCCAACCCTACAACATTGGTTGGCTCAGCTAGGGATGGTACATTCGTGTTAGTCAACAATGTTGCCTACCTTTTGACATCAAGCCCTTCAAATATGAGGTATTGTGCAAAGATTCCCCACTCGAAGTTTGTGATGTTATTTTAGGACAATCATAATTGTGGAAGTGTCATGCTATGTATGAATCTATACCTCGTAGTGTCATTATTACTTTGGGAAAACAACTCTACAAGATACCAGAGGAAGTTCCCACTACTTCAGTGTCTCTCATCAAGTCTAAGTAGTGCAAGAAGGTAATATCCCAAACTAGGAAAGATCACAACAACATCAACTGCCTCCACACAAGGTATCTCTACACAGCAGAAGTAGGTGGACAAGATTCTGGAAGCACACAGAGACATCTTCACTACACTTGTTGGGGTTCCATTACATTTCAGGTCAAGCACTCAATTGATTTGATACCTGGGGCACCTCTACATAATGCACCGGTGTATAGGTGTTCCATCGTGGAAAATGAAGAAATCAAGTAATTAATCTAAAAGGGGCACATATGTCCAAGCTCCTCACCCTGCAAGAGCCCAATTGTGTTGATGTAGAAGAAATATAGGACATGGAAACTTTGTAATGATTATAGGGTTCTAAAAAAAATCACAGTCCAAAATCAGTATCCCATTCTAGAATCGATGACCTTCTTGACCTTCTCAAGGGTGTCAAGTGTTTTAGTAAGATTGATCTGAAGTTCAGATATCATCAAGTGCCAATTGAGCCAACCAATGTTTGGAAAAATGACTTCAAATATTGGGAAGGACTTTTTGAATGGTTGGTCATGCCTTTTGGATTAACTAACACTCCAACAAATTTCATGAGGATGATGGATGATATTCTCTATCTATTCACAAATTCTTTTGTGGTCCTATATCTCAATGACATCCTCATCTAATATAGAATGTGGGAATAAAATTTGAAGCATATTAAATAGGTCCTCAACACCCTACAATAGCACAAGTTATAAGCCAATCTAGAGAATTTCTCATTTTGTATGGAGAGAATTCAATCTCTGGGATATATCATGGATGACCACGGTGTGCATGTGGATTTGGCCAAGATCCAAGCCATTACCGACCCCAATGAATCTCACAGAGCTTCGTAGTTTACTAGGCCTTGCTATCTTCTATCACAAATTTGTGATGGGATTCTCTCATATTTCTTGGTCCTTTAACTAGGTGACCAAAGGAGGATCTAAGGCCAAGTTTATTTGTTCCAAGTCACAACATCAAGAATTTGAGGAGTTGAAACAACAATTTTGTTCGACACCCGTCCATACCTTATGATATCTGCAACAACCCTTTGAAATTGAGATAAATTCTTTAAACTATGCTATTGGTGCAATTCTCACTCAACATGGCCATCCAATGGCATATCACAGTGAGACAGTCCCTTATTCAATCCACAAATACCCCACATATGACAAGGAAATGTATTCCATCTTCCAAGATTGCATCCAATGGAATCGTTACCTTCTTTCCAAAGAGATGATCATCCAGACTTATCATAATCCCCTGTAGTCCATGCAAACACAAGGGAAGTTTCTGAATGATCACCACTAAAATTGGTCCATGTACTTGTAGCAATTCCACATGAACACCAAGTATAATAAGGGAAGCACCAATCGAGTCATCAATTTCCTTAGTCGACCTCTAGTGGAAGCCTTGACTATGGTTCTCAACTCTTGTGTCCATGAGGCCTATGTTTGGTATAAACTATATGACAGTGATACCAAGTTTTCTTCCACTTAATGAGCATTATGTGCAGGTGCACAAGTGGTATACTTCCATCTCTAAGAAGGACTTTTATTCCATTTGGGACATCTGTGTGTTCCTTCAAACGAGCATGAGAAGGTGATTTGGGAAGTGCATTACAGTTGGGTGGTAGGGAACTTTGGCATATAAAATATTGTAGCAGTATTGCTTAAGCATTTTTATTTGTCAAAGCTCCAACAAGACATTGCTAGGTATATCAGATCATGCACTACCTGCACCATCGAGAAACTTTCCATTAAGAAGAAAGGGTTGTACACTCATTTTCCTACTCCTAATGAGCCTTGGGATTCCATTTCCATGGACTACATGACATAAGTACCTTCAACAAAGCATGGTAATTACTATGTGTTTGTTGTCCTAGATAATTTCTGTAAGATGGCCATTCTAACAGCCGAAAAAAAAAATCACCACCAAAGTCATTTCTAGTCTCTTCTTCGAATGTGTTTGGGTTCATTTCTGGCTACCATAGTCTATCATTTCAAATCAAGATAATAGCTTATGTAGTACAATATGGTCTATCCTATGGTCACTCATGGAAACCAAACTCACCCAATCAACTTCCTTCCACCCCAAACTGATGGACAAATAGAGGTGGCCAATAGGACGATTATGCATATTCCAAATATGTACAATTCTAAACATCCCTGCACATGGCATGAGAGTCTTCCATATATTCAACATTGCTAGAACAAATCCCTTCAAAACTCTATTGGACACAACCCTTTCTAGGTGTGTTTGGGATTCCAACCATTGGCCCTAATTGATGTAGCTCTACCCATTTCCTCAACACACTACTACAAAAAAAACCCTTAGAGGCAGACATTTTCCACCTCCAAAAGTGGAATTGGCATGGGTTTTAGCATTAATGACGGTTTTGAAAAAAAAACCCTTGAAGATAGTGTTTCTAAAGGTTAAGCCTTTTAGCAATGGTTTTTGAAGAGATACAAACCACCCACAAAAAATGAGTTTTAAGGGCGGTTCCAAACCGCTCCCAAAAACTGACTTTTAGCAATGGTTCTGAACTGCCCCTAAAAGTCACTTTTTGGGGGCAGTTCTAAACCACCCCCCAAAAGTCACTTTTTTGGGGCGGTTTATATCTCTTAAAAAATTGTCGCTAAAAGGATTGATTTTTAGCAGTGGTGCCTTTAGGGGGGTTTGGAACCCCCCTAAAAAAGTGGCTTTAGGAGCAGTTTAGAACACCCTATAGATGGATTCAGGGGGTGGTTTAAAACCTCTGTTATAGATACCTACAAAAGCAGTTTTGAACCTCACTCTTAGAAACCTATGGGGGTGGCTGAAACCCCCCCTCTAAAATCCTACAAGCGAAAATTAGAAGCGCCCTCTTAAAAACCTACAATGGCATTTTATAACCCCCATCTATTTCTCAACAAATATTTATCTTCTCATATCATCACCAACTATTTTATCTTGTCCTATGCTCTCTATGCATCTGTCTAAAGATTTGGATCATAGCTAGATTGGACTCAAAATGCATTTATTTGTAACTTGAGGGTGTATTCAGTTTCAAGGCTACTCTCCACACCTTCCATTGTTTTGGCCTACAAAAAACAAGAAACCATACAATCTAAGACCGAATTGATAATAACAAATACATAGTACCTAAGCTTGTATACACACCTTAGAATCTATCAATATTTTCTTTGAGCATGTATGTAGCACAATGTTAAACATATGAGCTTACTTTCATGAATTGGTCAATTCCTACCTCTAACAAAATCCCAACTTACTACTCTCTCCTAGCAAGCTATGTAAGAAATGCTACGAAAAAATGCACCAAGACACCTTGAGATTGTCATAAATGGCATTAATTAACTAGGTAAAACATAAGTCACTATAATAAATTGAAATTTAGATAGATTCCCACCATATATATCACCAACAACCTCACATTAAGAAAAGAAACCAATTTTTTCTCTATTCATATCTCCAACATGCAAGTCATGCTAGAATATGTAACTAGACATTTTATGAGGAACAAACTCATTGGGTCTATTCCCATAGTAAGTAATTTCTCTCGTCACTCAATCATAGAAAAATGGTAAAGTAAGTACCTTGTTTTATTACATTATATATGATACATAATGTTGATAAGAAATGATAGCAAAAAACTTTAACCTTCAATCCAAGGTCCAATTACCCATTCAAAGAAAGTAACGATGATGTCTTTCACGAAAACCCAGTAACAAAGTTATTCTAGATCATCAATGCAAAGACATGGTGTAAGTATTTACAATTGTTTTGAGTAAGACCTTTCAGGACCAACCTTTCTAGCCCATGCAAGAAGATCTTTCAAGGTCGAAGGAGACCTATGTACTATGAATAAAGGGGTTTACCAACCAAGATGTTTGAGAAATTAACACTAAATACGTCACAATTTTTTTTAGAATTAAACATTACAACTCCCGAAGCCCAAACTAACCAAACAAATTCACTCAAATTCTTCATCAAAATTAAATACATTAAATATCTCTTCAACAACCAAAAAAGACTCCACTAGTCATAAAACAACCACTCGAAATCAATATTGAATTGCCAATCACTAAAAACACTTATCTAAATAGTGGATCTCCAAAACAGATTAGGTTTCAAAACACAAAAGATAACACATCATAAGTGATCACACTCCTTGCTAAAAAGAAACAAATTAATTTAAATCTGCCTACTAAGCACTAGATGGCTAATAACCGACAGTTCATGGCATATAACAAGAAGAATGTGTGATAAAAAGAAAAAGAATATAAAAAATAATTGATAATTGGTAATAATAATAATAATCTATTTTTAAGGTCATCGCCAAGGGAGACACCAATTGGTGTATGAGACCCCCTTGATTTTGGGACAAGGGACCCCCCTCTCTACAGTGATTTAACTGCTAAAGTCTACAGAGGTGTAATACCCTACCCCCCTTTGGATTTGAACCTATGACCTCGTAGGAGGAAACACATGCTCTTAACCATGAGGCCCACTCTGGGTGTACTAACTCATGGACAACAAGAAGAATGGATAAATGATTAACAAGAAGAATGTCATTGATAACATGTAGCTAGACATGGATAACTCAAAGTTGAACCCGTTTAACTAGAAGAATATGAAGAATAAAACAAATTTCCAAACAGTTTTCCATTCCATAACTATCCCTTAACCACTTGATCCCTATTGACGTGATCCAGCCACAAACTATGTGGATGTACTAGTCATATATAACCCACATTAAAGACATTAAAAAATAATTTATTATTAGCTAGACTAACCACAACCAAAGATAGTGTACTCTATTAAGAAACAAACTCAACAAGATGTAAGAGTAGGAGTTAACAAGTTGTGAAACAAAATAATAATAATTTTAAAATAAACATTAGAGGAAATTTCAACTCAAAATGGGCCTCCTAAAATGAATTAATAAAATAATAGTTAAAATAATAAAATAATATTTATTAATTTTGGAGGAAGAAAAGAAAAAAACTACTTTTTTGTTTGTATTTTTGACATATCTCCCCGTGTTTTTACTCAAATTTCGATCGGGAGAGCTCGTTGGATGTGGAATTAAATTACGCACCCAACGAGTACCCACTCGGCATACTTTTGACAGACCCTGCTACCCCCAAAACAAGAAATACCTGAAAAAATGGAATGATGACATCATCATTCCATTTTTTCAGGTATTTCTTGTTTTTGGGGTAGCGGGGTCCATCAAAAGTATGCCGAGTGGGTACTCGTTGGATGCGTAATTTAATTCCGCATCCAACGAGCTCTCCCAATCGAAATTTGAGTAAAAACACGGGGAGATATGTCAAAAATACAAACAAAAAAAGTAGTTTTTTTTTATGATACCTATCCCCAAACTTGGAAAAACTATGGGGATAATAATCTTTCTCCCACTCTTCACTTTACAAAGCAGCATTCTGTAGACAACGTATGTGCAAACAACTGGCACAGTTTCGATTCAGCAGAAATATGAAGAGCTTGCCTTGCATGCATTTCAATCGAAGGTCGATTCTTGGGGACTTTTGCAAGCTATTGCAGACTATCACTCGCTTCATTAGAGACACTAGATAATAAGATAAATAAATTCTTCATGCATGATTTCTCCAAGAGAATTGAAGCTTGAAGAGTTTTCAAAATTCCACCATGATTTTCAAAAAGAAAAGAATGCCCAGAAAGCAACAGAAAATTGTAAACTAAACCGAAATGATCACTACAGCTAGTGGTTACTTTAAAAAAAGGTAAAAATTTGATACCCAGTTAAAAAAAACTATAACTTACAAGAGACGGTGTAAACATTGGGTTGTAGGGGCGTTATGGATGCCAATGAAGACCGTCGTATCATAACCTAAGAAACACCATCAATGGGGTTGGTTAAATAACCTGTAGAAACAAACAAACAAACTCATTTAGAAATTTGACAAAATGGCTTAAAATATTTACCTTCTTCCCAGACAAATTGATGAATTTCAATCCAAGTAACTCGTAGAGCTCCACAATAAATGGTTAGTAGACCATTGCAAATTGGTAACCATCAAAGGGATGCATTTATTCTTGTTATAAAAGGGTTCGACTCTGGTCTGGCATGGAGCAGGGTTAATTGTTGACTTTGGTCCTTGCACGTTGGATAGAGAGAATCAGCAATAGAGATAAGCTTAAATGTTTTCAATAAAAAGTAGAGAGAAGGAAAACAAACTCAGTGTAATGCTGAAAACCATTACTCCCCGACAACTAAAATTCTGTACAATTATTCCCCTGTACAGGAAAACAATTGCTGTACCACAACAACATCGAGTTTGCGTCCATTTCATGGCACTATTGCAACATTGAGTTATTTCTTAGGGATTCCCGAATGGCACTATTGCAACATTGGTTGTGGGTACGTGTGAATTCCCACTGAAATTACAACCATTGATTTATTATGTGCGAATGGCAAGGTTTTCCCCGTGCAGAACATATTATATGAGGATTTTCTCTTGACCCTCTACACCATCAATTAACCTCACATCTCCCGATCTATATTTAAGTGGGCATCACTTGAAAAACATTATGATGATGAAATCACCATCATTTGATTTGTCAAGCAACTATTTGAGGTTCAGGGATATGTTTCAAGGTTCACACATCAAGCACTGGAAGCATTGTGGAAGCATTAAAGATTACACTTCAATTTAATTACCCCACATGAAATTCATTCAGAATTTTAAGAAGTGAATACCATGGTTTTGATTTTTGGGATAAGCAATGGATTTAATGCAAGACGTGGCACCATCTTAAATGGATCCCTCTCCCTTTCCTAATGAGATATCAAATCTTTCAAAGAATTATGAGCTAACATTAATTTATAGGGAGAATTATAACTGTTATGGAGGAATTTATGAGGTGACCAATAATATTTGAAGGGGAAGCCAAGCTTTATACGAAAAAAATACTCCAAAGAAAGGGAATAGGACATCAAAGGAGTTTAGCGCATGAAGGGAGAGGAAGGATGTAGAGCTAGAGAAAAATAAGAGGTGGCTACATGAAGAGGATGAAAGGGAGTGGCTAAGAGATCGGAATTTGGACAGAGAAGAGTAGGGAGTAAGAGAAGGAGAGGAGATTTCATTTACAAAGAAACCAGAGGAGTTAGATATAGAGAGAACAAGAGGTTGAAGAAGTATTCTAATAGAGAAGAAGAAAAACACAGAGGAACCTAGTAGCAACAACGTCAAGCAAGTAGACTCGTATGAAAGTTGAAACCATTTTGGTTGTAGAAGTATGGAAGTAATTGTAAGCTTGGGTAAGACTTAGACCAGCGAGATTGGACTTTTTTATCAAAAAAAAGGGGTTTATGAAACTAGTTAGATTTACAATCCTGAATTCCCATTGAGGCACTCGTAATGAATTTTAAGTTTAATGAAAGGCTAGTTGAGCCAATTTTAATGTAGGAAATTCCCCTTTGATTGTGTTTAAGTTTTTGTGTGGCTAAGTGTTTAATGATATGCAATTGAGAGTAATTGTATTTGTAGGTTCAAGAGCCTGTTGTACTCCTCTTTTTTATGTTTATGTTCGTAGTTGTGGTTGAATAATTATAAGGTATTGAGGTCCTCCTTTGCATCATAGATTATAATACACATACCCACCCCACACACACTAAATTTCAAGGAAAAATATATATTTTTCAAATGTTTAAAATGTCCATGTACTGCACATTTTCCATAATGACCCAATAATACAAATTACATAGATTATATTAAATACTAGAAAATGCAATGAATTCTAGACAGTTTACAGTTCTACCAATGGTGTGTTGTGAAATTGGGTAAAAAAAACAAAAAAAATAATTTCTATTGGGTCTCTCTTTTATAGTCGACATGCCTTATGTTGGACTTGTTGGTTGTGGACCCTCATCTTCCAAATTCAGAAATGTTATTATTCAGCCATGTTTGTACCCCTGTTCTACTGTACACTCTTCCCAGCAAGGGGGCGCAGGCGCAACGTCCCTGAAAGAAATTTTTGGGATGTTTGTTTGCCAACAGTTTATGGGCCCATGGATTTTGGGTGACCCAGGGAATTTTCCCATGGTAATACCCCCATAAAAGGACATCATTGTAATATGGATATGTATTGTATTGTAGCATTGTAAAAACAATCTCTGTGACTATGAGAGAGTGAAGAGGAAGTGCAACGGGGTTACTACAGGCTGTATCCCTTCATCTTGTTGGATGGTATAATAATAAAGAACTGAAAATTTATGTGTGGATGTATCCCATATTGGGTGAACCACATTATATCTATGTCTCTCTTGTAATGTGTCTTAATATTTGCATATGGTTTATTGCTTATTGTTATTGCTTTGCGATCCTGTTTTTCTAACAGGACTTAGGAGCCTAATTCATAGTCATAAAAAAAATGAGTACGACTTGGGGTGTCTCATGGTGTTCACATAGGGATTATTTTTTCGATGGGTTTCAAAGAAACCATACTTGACATTTATCTGATTCTAGATTTGGTCATTTTATAACCAAAAATTAGCTAGCATTGGTTATTTACCTAGAAAAAAATTACTCACTAGCTTCTTTAGAAATTGTTAAATTTATTTTCCCCTAACCTTGAACTTCACATCCTCGAAATTAGTGTAAATCCCCCGCCTTCTCCATTAGAAAGTTAGATGAATTACCTATGATTGAGGTCATAACAATAGTGATGATATCTCAAGCTCAAACTATACACCCTTATCATCCTCTTCATGGCTAATATCCAACATGCTTATTTTCAAGCCCTTAAATCTAACCATTTTCTTCTATATATTTAGTGGGAAGCACCTCAAAATGTTTAATGGTGGGTTTGATGCTTCAAAGTTATTTTAGACCATATAGGCTGCACTGCATTTATAATTTATCTTTATTCGTTGGGATTGATCGAGATCATATGAGGGTACTTCTAATGTCATGTACACAATATTCACATCATTATACTCTTGTAGGTTGTCGAAATCATGGTGGAAATATAATACACTTTATGATTAGGTTAAATTACCTTAAAATATATTCAATAATTTGATTATTATATTTTACACCAAGGTTTTGGGAATTTGATTGAACATGATTAGGAGTTTGTAATGTGGGATTTGAAGCATTGCTAATTAGATCTAGGGTTGTAAATTATTTTTTGTGTTGTTTATTCTACTTGAATTGCAAGTCATCTTAAATTTGATAGAATCCTTGTTCTCTTATCTTATAGTGTGATAATTATATAGATGTAGACACTCTCCTAGTTGTTCTAATGAGAACCACAAATGTCATGATTGTTGGTAAGGTTGTTCTTGTGTGTGGATATGGAGATGTTGGAAAGGGTTGTGGTGTATCCTCAATGGTTGTTAATGGAGATAGGGTCATTGTTCTAGAAATTGATCCTTTATACACCCTAAAATATATTATAAAATCCTACTATATTAACCCTAAAGGATGTAGTTAGCATTGTTCTCAACCAATTGTTGGTTGTGCAAGCTCACAAGTTAGAGTGAAAACGATATTGCATTATGATGATAAAATATGGTAGACATCTTATTTTTGTTGATGTATATGCCCCTTACAGGTATCCTTTCTACCTATAAATTTGGAGAGAATGCTCTAGGATCTTGGGCCTCAATTATAACTGGAGTAGACCCTCCCCACATTTGGCATGGCATAGATAACTGGATACAAGGGAATTAAAACAATGCAAATATCTCCCTCTTATTATCATTTGGGATATCTGTATTTTAATAAACAAGGTATTTTTTCAAGAAAAAATATTAGTCCTAGAACAAATTGCATCACAAGGTGTGACAATCTTTTCCTTCTTTCCCTAGGAGAAAGGTTTAGTTGGATTCCATAGTATTGAAGAAGAGGAGATAGATAAATCCAATCCTTGGGGTTATTTTGATGGAGTCTCACAAGGATAAAATCCATCCTATGGAGGGGGGTCCTTCTATACCTAAGTGATTCACACTATTTCAAGATGAAAATAGGGTCGGGATAAGGCACAAATAACTATGCATGGTTATTGACCCTTTATAAATTCTCATCATTTTTTCCATTGAGAAAGGATGCAAGGACTTCAAATATTTTCAGTGATTCTATGCTTGTGATCAATTGGGCAATGGGAACACAACACTACCACAATTAATATTAGTACCACTTCCCGAGGAAATAAAGTTTGTGTAGAATTCTTTTCAAAATTTCTCTTGTCCCTGTGTCTACAGGGATCATAACAAAGAAGGAGACATAGGGGCATCGAAAGAGAGCCTCAAGATGGCATGGGGAAGTGGAAAATTATAGAGTTTAAATATAGGGAACAAACATAATTCTATAATAAGCCATTCATAGAAGGAATCTTCCCATTTCAAACAAATTGAAAAACAATCATCAATACTCTACAACATCATGGAACATCTTTTTAGTCGGCATCCCATACAACTTCAACTATTATTTTTTCTTTTTTTCTATGTACATGAACAACAAACTCTAGTTAATGTAAAAAGAATTGTAAACTTTCACATTGAAGATGGAAAGTCATTTTTTGTAATGTAACAACCACTATATGGATAAACAACTCTACAGAAATGCATTTACAAAATACATCTATGAAATGTAATTTTATTCACCTATGTTGAAGTTGTAATATCTCTACAAGGAGAAGTTGTAAAGTTCACCTTGACCTAGGATTTTGGCATGCATAATATTCACATAAACTTGATTAACTTTCTAATACGGTATCAAATTCATACGCTTCTTAGCTTGTCGAAAAGATTATTGTAAGGGCTATGTGATCCCATGCTTAAAAGGGGGATTTCTTTTGTTCTAATGGTTTTATATGCTATGATATGGGTTTCTCTCTGTTGTTGATGTCTTAATCATGACCAAGGGTTTATGCATGATTTTTGGGAAAAATACAAATGTTTTCGGATGGATGATTGCATTGTACCTTGAGGAGAATTTTGGAATGACAATGTTCATGAGGAGACCTATTAGAGTAGAAACTTCATTATTTTCTTGGGCTATGCATGACCTAGGGTTACATTATAGTGTGGCAACGATAATGTGTGAGAATGATAGTGACATGGAAAATGATAGGAAGTGACGGGGACAATGGAATGCAGTGATTGTGATAGGTTTACATTCTCTCATATATATTTATATTCAAGGGGTTGGAGCCTCAACTTCCAATTGGAGATGGAACATCTAGGGAGTTGCAACTCCCTTAAGGTTGGAGCCTAGTATTTAGGGTGTAGGAATTTCCTTCAATCATAGCTTGTAAACATTATAAATTTGAAGATAATTTTTCATGCTTTTTGTCCCTACTATGTTTCATATAGAGTTGCATGCTTGTAAAGATATGAATATAGAGTTGCATGCTTGTTTCATAATTATAGAGATGCATGATCGATTCATGAGATATTAATGTTGGGCTGCATCATTGATTCATGAGATATGAATGTTGGGATGCATGATTATTTAATTATCACATGTGTTTATAAAATCAGATTATGTTTTATTACAATGTGTATTCCTGGACTTGGAATTGTGTTTAGCATATACATTGTTGTTCCTATCTTTATTGGAATGTTATCAATCTCATGAGTCCAAATTTTGTGAGATGATATAAAGATTGATATAAGACTTATGTAGAAATGATACAATGTTGAAAACATCAGTCATAAGACATGAGATCTAGGGCAGCATGATTGTTTCATGAACTGTGAACATAAGACTACATGATTGGCTAGATAGAGGGCTTCATGCTTACGTCATGAGATATGAACACGGGACTGTATATTTCTTTCAGAAAATGAATTTTTGGACTGATATAGGGTTGCATATAAGTACATAATATTATAATGGGTTATGATAAATCGGTTGGTCAATATATGCACATAACTAAGTAAATCTTTATCAGTATATTGAAAGTATTTCATGTGAATAAAATTCATGCGTATGAAATAGTTCTAACCATGTGAATAATTTGTCTTGTAGGGAAAATTAATCTGCCATTACCTACAAGTAAAGAAGGACAAGAATGTGGAGTCATTCTGATGGCTGAGCCTAGAAGAGAATAGTTCGAGAGGTTTTTATGTCTCTTGGAAAGCAGACAAAATAGATGGTTTGATTATATTTTGATAGATGTGAAGACTCCTGAATATATTCTATCTTATTTAGATTCATGTGTCAAATAAAGATCTTCATATATATATGAGAATAAGTCTTCGTGATGGAGAACCCATATTATGATTCTCACATTTTGCATGGTGAGAGGGAGTTGCTAGTCTCACTAGCTCATGAAGAACAAGTGTAATTGGTTGATGTACCTCCTGTATACAAAAGGAGATATGCATGATGCTCATATTCAGAAGGAAGCTGAGAACTGTATTCAAGAATATTGTTATGATTCTTATGATTAGTGGTGTGGCAGCCACCAGACAAATATTTTCCCTAGTTAAGTCAAATGTGCAGTAAAAGAGCCTGAAGAGTTTCAGGATGATGGACTACAAATCCATGGCCACACATATGAAGGTAAATATGAAACTTATCTTATTTCATATTTGGAGAATCTCAAGTCAAATGAAATGTATTTGGTTAGTCACAGGTCCGAATATCTGTTATGTACTTTGCAGTTTGTACATAGACATGTACAAAGCATGTGTTGTGGTACCTACTTGGTACAAGTGTATGTGAACTCATATATATCTTGATCAGTTAAATAGAGTTTTAAAGATATATGAAATCTGACTAATATAGTGATCGAGGAAGATTGCATGTGTTGCTCTAGATAGACATGCTAAAAAGTAGTAAAACTTTTGAGGGTTCTAGTCAGTTATATTTGAGACATGGTACATATCCACAGATGAGCAGCATTCTTACTAATCTTCTGTCCAGGACAAGCTTGGTATAGTACATAATAAATCCTCTAGTTGAAGCGGGAGTATTGATGTGTCTTCATGGGAAACAATAGATAAAGGCCCCACAAGTTAGTCATCATACATGACTTAGGCAACCGAGGGCTGTGATAGCTTGTGGAGAGAATCCACATGAGAAGAGACATGGTCAAAAGTCTCAGAGACTATTTATAGTGTGGAATTTTAGAGAACAGTTACAACCTCTCGGAGAGGTAGTTGGGGTGCTGCAAATATAAAGAGAAGGATCACTGAGAAAGTGATCATGACTTGAAGAACATTACAGAATGGCATACTCACAAAGAAATTCTCCAGATAATAGAAGATTCAAGAAGTCAAAAAAATGTTGAAGAATGAAAGAAAATATAAGTATTTCTTTCTGCATGTTATTACACATTTGTTGTATAATGTTGTATGTGATGGATTTAAAAATCCATGGTTTCTAGTTTAGATAAACTTTATTCTAGATTGGATCCAGATGATGCTACTTTGTGTAACTAGCTAGTTGGTCTTTGAGCAGACCTGTTATGTTTTATGCTTACTACTAAGCATATGTTTGAGTACCTTTGAGGTACATTAGAATAGGCTCTTTATTGTATTTGATACATGGTAGACCTATTATTTTATTGTGCTATCCAGCTATTGTTTTATCCTGAGATAAGCGATGTAATTTAAGGCCAGTACTATAAAAGCTAAATGTATTACGGCTAGTACTATAGAACAAAGATGTATGTATGAGAGTACTACAAAATAAAAATGTGTTTTGTGTATAATACTACATACTAAGGAGTAGTGTAGCTTGGGAGGCTACCTATTAGGGTTAAAGACTTGATCCTACAGTCATTAGGTGTTAATAGTCAAGCTTTATCGAAAACCCTATATGTGTTTTATGATAAAACATATTCGAGATGAAGCTTAACTTCATTGAACTCATGGTCATGAGTTGTAGTACATAGGTACTCATGAGCAGATTGCAAATTTGTGTCAAGCCTCTATTTGTGACGAAGTTTAAACACTTCTGAGATAAGCTCGATATGGCAGAGAATGTCTCCCTCGCTGAGAGGGAGTGCTGAGATTACAGCATCAGGAGTCATTCTCCAGTCTTGTGAGTAATATCAAGACAGTAGACTTGTGTAGTCCTACAAATATCCTCATATGATTGAGGTGGTGATGTTATAAAGTCTTGTGAGTAATATCAAGAGAATAGGCTTGTATGTTCCTACGCATATCCTCATATGGTTGAGGTGGATAGTAGGGTTGTGTAGCCCTACGAATATCCTCATATGGTTGAGGTGGACAGTAGGCTTGTGTAGCCCTATGGATATCCTCATATGGTTGAGGTGGATAGTAGGCTTGTGTAGCCCTATGGATATCCTCATATTATTGAGGTGGATAGCAGGCTTGTGTAGTCCTACGAATATCCTCATGTTGTGAGGTGGTGTACTTTACTATGTAAAGCAAATATACTATGTGATGTATGGCTAGTCATGGTCAACAAGTGCTACAAGTCTCCTTTAGGGATTAGCTACCCCTAGAGTGATTTACTTTAGCATGTGACTATATGAGCCGAGGCAATACATATGATGATAGGATTGGAAACGATCTTATGAGTATGATATGATAAAGATGATTATTTAATGGAAACACATATGTACCATGCAGATATATTTAATATAAGCACATAGAAAGAGAGAGAACTCAAATTGCATATGTTTCCACCAAGTAAACTTGAATTGATTAGATATCAGTTGAGTATTAGTTATGGTAAACAAGTTTAGTTAATTTAGGAATCAACTCCTTAACTTATGGAAGTGATTGTTGGAAATAAAAACTGATGGAGAAGCACTAGTTCTATTTGGTTAGATTCAGTTACATTCCGTTCAGTTCAGTTACATTCAGTTACTGTTCAGTTACATTCAGTTCAGTTCAGTTACATTTAGTTCAGTTTAGTTACATTCACTTCTATTCAGTTACAATCAGTTCAGTTCAGTTACATTTAGTTCTGTTCAGTTCAGTTACACTCAGTTGTATGCAGTTACACTCAGTTCCATTCAGTTACATGTAGTACCATCCTGTTCAGCTTAGTTAACAACTTAGTTAGAGTTAGTTAATTAATGGAAGGCACATATCTTCTTGTGGGAGATAATTATGGAGTATCAGCTTCGCACCAGATCACGGGCATGCATGATTGAAGATGAATCAGTTTTCAAAGTGTTAACAGATTACTGATACATGCAACCATTCTATTTTTTTTGTAAAACCTAATTTGACTTGTTATTAAAGTGCTATGCACTTGGCAAGTTAGATATGCTGTTCCATTAGATATCCTCTCTCTGGTGCTCTCGGTGAAAGAAATCTGCTATTGTGTTGTAATCATTTTCTGCTAATAATCTATCATACTCTAATATCGTTTTCTGGGATTTTTATCCTCTAAATCTGTAGAGGGTTTTCCGAGGGTATATCCCGTGTTCTATGGTTTGATTTATGTCTTTGGATTATTGATGAGATATATATGCACTGTTATTATGGACTAAAGTTTTAAAGTTCAAGTTTCTTCATATTTTGCTCAATCACTAACACTTTTGGTCATGTGTCATTTGTTATGTCTGAATTTGTCGTAGTGTTGTTTGTTGTTCATCTTTTTTCCTTTTGTGTTCTCATTAGAGGAAATTTGGGGTCTAAAATGGGCCTTATAAGAAAACGTGCCAAAATAAGTTTTTGTGAGTTGTAATTCAAGAACCAATATAATTTCAATAAAATAAGTCAACCATAATGGTTGAATTGACATATTTGTCATTAAAAAAAACTACTTTTTTTTGTTCGTATTTTCGACATATCTCATTGTGTTTTTACTCAAATTTCGATCGGGAGAGCTAAAAAATACGAACACAAAAAGTAGTTTTTTTCTTTATTCCTCCAAAATTAATCAACATTATTTTATTATTTTAACTATTATTTTATTATTTTCCTTAGGAGGCCCATTTTAGACCCCAAAATTCCTCTAATGTCGTTTTGTTCATCAGTGATATCTATTAACTTATTTCTATGTCTCCTAACATGTTGTCATGCCTATCTTCTTACTTCCTCAACATGCACATAATCCATATATCCATTATGGGAATTCATGATATCATGAATTATTGTACCACAATCAAGAACCATAGATAATTTTATTAAATAAGATAAAACTAAAATAAATGCATCGTACTCAATCAAGAACCATAGTCAATTGTATTGAATTGGATAACACTGAAATCAATGTAATGCACTCAATCAAGAGCCATAGTCTATTGAATTGAATTAGATAACACTAAAATCAATGCACTATACTCAATAAAGAGCCGTAATCAATTGAATTGAATCAAATAACATGAAAATCGATGCACTATACTCAATCAAGAATCATAGTCAGTTGAATTTAATTGGATAACAGTAAAATCAATGCATCGTACTCAATCAATAGCCATAGTCTATTGAATTGAATCACATAACACTAAAATCAATGCACTATACGCAATCAGGAGCTATAATAAATTGAATTGAATCAAGTAACATTGAAATTGATGCATTGTACTCAATTAAGAACCATATTAAGTTGAATTTAATTGGATAACACTAAAATCAATGCATTATGCTCAACCAAGAGCCATAGTGAATTGAATTGAATTAGATAACACTAAAAACAATGCACTATACTCAATCAAGAGGTATAATCAATTGAAATGAATTGGATAACACTAAAATCAATGCATTATACTCAATCAAGAGCCATAGTCAATTGAAATAAATTGGATAAGCACCTATTACTAAACAATTACACACACCTTTTACTAAACAATTACCTAATATGTACGAGAAGCACTTCCTATAACTATTAATTTAGCAACTTTAAATTATATACAAACATTTTTATAATTTTTACAAAGGTTAATATCACGTTAAAGAAGTGAGAATGTGCCTTTAAAGAAATAATTACCCAACATGTACGAGAAGCACCTGCTACTAAACAATTGCCCGCACATTTGACTAAAAAATTACCCAATATGTACGAGAAGCACTTGCTATAAATCTTAATTTAGCAACTTTAAAATATATACAAACATTTTTCTGAATGACTCAAATTAACTTAAGAAATTATTAAATTCCAATTCACGAGAATTGGTTTTATTAAAGAAAATTTTAATTGTTCAATGGGCACTAATAATTCTCATATATTGATAAAACTTCACAATTTTTCTTTATTTACAATAGTAATAAATTAGAATTATTAGTGCACATTGAATAATTTATTTTGAAGTACTTTTTTGTATCTATCTTTTTCTGTCTATTTGTAATTGTCATTTAGAATAAGTAAAGAATAATATAAAAATAAAAAGTAAAAATAATACCTTTTACAAAGGTTAATATCATGTTAAATAAATCCTTTTAGTAAGACATCCCTTTAAAGAAGCACTTATAGAATTTGAGAAGCACTTGCTAATAAAAAATTACCCAATAAGTACATGAGAAACACTTGCTATAAACCAATTTAAGGTTGATTTATTTTTTGGTGCATAAGGCTACATTACGTGACATCTCCCTCATACTTGAATCTTATTTTTTACTTATTTTTATTTTATTTTTCTTTTGAGTCAAAATGTTCATGTATGTTACACGTTACATGACAACATCTCCCCCATACTCGGTTGTAGAGAACCTCTCGACGCAATGATAAATGTTGCTAACATAATTTAAAGTGAAGGATAAATTCGTTAAAACGTGATCAATACTGATTCACCCCCCTTTCAGTATTGGTGATATTTCCAACATAAAATAATATCACTATATATGTATATATTTCCCCCCTATAATCTCATACACATGATGCAACTCCCACAATTAAAAATGACATATAGAAGCCATCTCTAAAACATGGCTTTTGGAGATGGGTTTTTTTGTAACAGTATTAGATCGAAAAGTTCAATTCTCATTACTTTTAAGGGGTTTTTCAAAACACTACCTTGAAAATAGCTAGGAGTATTCTTTCTAACCCCTCCTAAAAGTAATGATAATTTCACTTATGGTGGTAGTTTTTAACAAACACCTCCTTAAAAAATATATTTAGGAGCAAATTCTTTTACCCCCTTCCCCCAAAAAAAGTTATGAGAATTGAACTTTTTAAGGAGGTGCTTTACAACTGCCTACACAAGTTCAATTCTCATGACTTTCAGGAGGGGTTTTAAAAAATGCGTCCAAAAGTTAAATTTTTATGAATTTTTGGGGGGCACTTGACAAAAATGCCTCCAAAAGTTAAATTCTCATGACATTTAGGGAGGGGATTGTCAAAGAACTGCCTTAAAAAATATATTTCATGGTAGTCTTGTTAAACCCCCCCCCAAAAGACATGAAAATTGAACTTTTCAAGTCAGTTGTTAAAAAAATTCCTCCAAAAGTTATATTCTCATGGATTTTAGCGGGGGTTTGTTAAAATACTACCTTAAAAACTACATTTAGGGGCATTCATTTCAAAACCCCCTCGAAAAGTCTAAAAATTAAACTTTTAGAGGTGTTTATTAAAAAAATGCCTCCAAAAATTCAATTCTCATGACTTTTAAGGGGGGTTGTAAACAAACCACCTTAACAAATACATTTAGGGGTGGTCATTTTAACCCCCCCTTCTAAAGGTCATAAGAATTGAACTTTTAGAGGAGGTTGTTAAAAAACCACCACCAAAATTTCAAGTTTCATTACTTTTTTTTTTGTGGGGGGGGGGGGGGGGGGGGGGGTGTTTAAAAACCGCCCTGAAAGATCTAAAAAAACTTTTAGAGGCGATTTTGGCAATACCCTCACAAGCCTAAACCCCTGCTAAAGGGGTAAATTTTTCTGGTGACACAAGAGGAATCTTCCCATGTTCGCACTGAGGAAGACAAGGCCACTCGATTTGTTGACTGAATTTAGCACATTCGACGACAAGTTCATGAAATTCTAGAGAAATCAAATGGAAAGTATTAATAGTGGCATGGCCAAGAACGAGTTCTACACAAATTTCAGGTGGGTGATAAGATTTGGTTACATTTGCAGAAAGGTCGGCTCACAGGACCTCATCACAAGATTCGTACACTTTGATATGGGTCATACACCGTCACCAAGGTAGTCGATGAGAATGCCTTCAAATTAAGCATTCCTCCCTTTCTTGGCATGTGCTCGGTATTTAATGGGGAGCTCTTTCGCACATATTTCTCGTTGTTGGAAACCTCAGAAGTGGCAGAGAAATTGACATCATCAGAACTCAACTCTTACTATATGGATCACTTTACAATTGGTTGGATCATTGATACATAGGTGAAGGGCACTCACTGACAACATGTTCATCTCTATCGGGTCATCGAAGTAGGGAAATTTCTCCATTAAGGCAAGTGGCTCACAAGGAGTCAAATTTAGAAAATTTTTCCCTATCTGATGCAAGAACTTAACGTAATGGATACCATTGCTTCCTAAGGGTGGAGGAATGATCGATATTCGTGGCCACCCACCTATTCCACTTGCTCAAAATAGTTTTTTTACGGATTTTTGGGTCCAAAACTTATGGTGTTGTTTTAAGGCCAAAACAACATTTTTTGGAAATGCCATAGTCAAGTCATGCTGAGAGGAAAGAATGGACGGGTGAAATTTGTACTTCTCATCTAGACCTTTCCAATGGGCTACCAAGCACCCTAAACATAGATCGTATGTTCTTGAGAAGTTGACACCTTAACTAACCACCTCGATGCCCACAAACCTCTTTATGATTCTTCTCCTACAGTTAAAAAAATCCCTTCTACCTCCTTTTGTAATCAACTTGTGATGAATGAGCGTAACCACCACCTATCTTCTTAGAGATATAGCTACCACCATTTTAGTTGCTTTTATTTTACAATATGTTATGGTTCATTGATTTAATATAATATAAGTTTACTATATCATTGTGTTCCTTGCAATATATATGTGTATGTGATTATATATATGCTCTTTCATTTCATTTTCACATAAATCCATATCAACACTAAGGAAGGAAACTTAAATGAATAAATATGGGAACCAAAGAATTGCTTTCAGAGTGAAAACACAAGGAAACCTAAAATAATAGACAAAGAGGAGGGAAGAAATAAGGAAGAAGTCATTGAGGAACTACAAGAAAAAAAGATAAGGAATTTGTTTTTTGGGAGAAACAATACCTAACAACCAAACCACTCAACACTTAAATAATGGGACAAGAATCCCAA
Organism: Pseudotsuga menziesii; assembly: GCA_001517045.1. Classification (NCBI taxonomy): domain Eukaryota; kingdom Viridiplantae; phylum Streptophyta; class Pinopsida; order Pinales; family Pinaceae; genus Pseudotsuga; species Pseudotsuga menziesii. The sequence continues at coordinate 119,966 of LPNX011051055.1, read as the reverse complement.
CTGAAGGAAAAGAACGAAGTAAGGAATTAGAATGAAGTACAAGAAAAGGATAATTTTCGGAGCATGTAAGTAAATGCCAATGACCAACTAAATACATAGGAACAAGCATGAAGTCAGACCAACCCAATAAAATCACACACATGCTGGATATAGGTAAAAAACATTAATTGTAGGTTGTAATACAAACATTAGCACAAGGTGTTCCTAAACCAACTAAGGAACAACTAAAATTTCTAGGGAACCATAAAAAGCAACTATATAAATGTATAATTAGGAAAATGAGGAAAAGGTTAATATACAAATGACAATGAAAAAGGATGAGGAGACATGACACACACAAAACTATCACATGACCCAAACAAAAGGGTATTGACAATAACTGTGGTAATCCCAGATGTATTGGGTAAACTACAAGTATTATTGGACACAAAAAATGACACATTTCACATGCTAAGGTCAAGACATCAAGGGTTGAAAACCTACAAATCATGATGGTAGAACACCAAATGATGACCAAAATATACAAGGATATTCATAAAGAAATCAAGGAAAAAAATAAGTAGATACAAGACCTACAAGATTGGATGAAAAGGCTAGCATAAGAAAAAAACTTCATGATTTCTAGGGTGAACATCCAAGGAGAAACAATAGAAGAGGAGAAAATTTGATTTAAAATGGAGATAGTGATTCATATGACACATTGGATAGAAGTTGGTGAATGGACAATAAATGAAGAAACAGAAGGGGAACAACAATGATTTGTAGGAAGTACGGCAATAAAAATGTGTAAGAAATGGATCATGTAAGTAAAGGAACTATACGCAATAGTCAAAGAGACAAAGGAGGAAGATAATAAGAGATGTGATATGGCAGAGAAGATATGCACAACAAGAAATGAGTTGGAAGGACTCTACCATATAGTGGAAATGAACAAAAAAATTGTGAATATGGGAGCATGAGATTTATAACAAGGATTAGTGCTTAGTAGGCATGTTCAAAACAAAAGCAAATATTATAGAACTAGTTGCACTACAATTGCATCAAACATAAGAACATATAATTGAAGCACTATAGAAATAGTTGAGTATTAGGAGGATTTAGGGGTAAAGTTGTTCAGTAAAAGAATTTAACCAACTAATCGAGTGGGTGGAGATTGAAAATGTCCTTGAAGCATAAAGAAGGAAACATTAGAAATACATAGAGAACCATGATGTCAATAACACAAGCTAGATAGAGGAATTCATTGAGAAGATCTCGAACAAGATTGAATTGATTTGAGAGTTTGGAAACCTATGTAATATTTGAAGTTCTCAATGCATTTTGAGAACTTCAAAATGAGATACCTTGTTCCAATTGAGAAATTCATTCTTCTAATGATGGAATCTACTCTTGAGTCTAAAATGAGTAAAGAACTTCAAATATCACACAATTTTCCAAACTCTGAAATGACTACATCCCTTAAAAGCCTAAAGAAAATGATTGAAATGGCATTAGAAGCAAAACTTGAAACCAGGTTGTCATAAGGAGAAATTAAAAACAATCTCTGATACGTATAAGAGAACCAAGGAACTAAAACCCTCATTGGAAACAATTAGGGAGGATATGAAGATTGGAAGGAAGCAAGTATAAAGGCACTAGAACAAGCAACCACACATATCATAAGCACCTCATAAAAATAAAAACTAGTACCACTATATAGATTCATGATGACAATGTAGAGACAACCTAAAAAACAAACATGGAGTAGGAATAGGACCCAACAATCCAATATTTCCTATCACACAAGAAGAATGTGAGGCCACACCAGATATGCATAAGAAAGTATCTCGAAGGAGACCTAGCATGTAAGGGTAAGATATTATTGGGGGTATACATCCCCAACCAATGACAAATTAAGTAGGAAAGAAGAAAGGGAGGGTCATGAAGGGGCTTGCTTGGTTATTAGAGTAACCAAGCAATCCCACATAATAGAATAAATAGGAATTGAAGAATATTATAAAGTAGTAGAGATTGTGAATGATTGTAAAATTAGAATAGAAGGTTATATGTAATAGAAAATAAGGTTTTTCTTTGGACGAGACTTTGGATTAATACTGCATAATGGTTTTTTTTGCCTCAGGGGAAGGATTTTTCCCACTATAATTTCTATTTCATTGATTGGAATAATTTTCTTTATGATTTTATCTTGAATTTATTGTTAAGGGTTAATTAGAGGTTAACATTATTTCAATGTAATTATGGGTTAAGTTCAGGTAAGACTATTGTGACTAAGTAAGTATCCAAAAACTATGATGTGTCCTAAATGTCTTTTGTAATAGTTGTTAGGATTCAAATAAAAGAAAAAGTATTTTATACCAGCTCATAACTCAACTTCTACATATGAAAGCAAATTTAATAAGTAAATCTTATTCTCTTCATTGACTTCAAGAAATCAAGAAATTACATTATAGATTTACCCACATTCACCATCGTACCAATGGCTAAACAATATAGGTTTAATATTTCTCTTTGTTTTTTGGCATACCTCTAGAGCTACCACATAAAAGTAGAACATCCCCAATAAATAATAAACGAGAAATATACAATATTCTACCCATATTTATTCCTTTCAAAAACCCAAAAGCTTTTACCTTATAATTCTATGTTCATTCCTTTATCCACTACAAGAAATAGCAAGGGTGACGGGGGGCAACCCTCTCCTATCTGTCTTCTAGGTTTGAATAATTATAAGGTTAAGCCATTAATAAGAACTACAATCGAGATTGTGGAAACATAACTTAAAACTCAATTGAAAAAGTTCATATTGAAACCCCACATGTATAAACATCAACCTTAAATAAATCCAGCTAACCTTACCATAAGATTTAGACAACTCAACTTTGATCACAATATTTTGTCTCTTTCTAGTTTTAGTATAATGGGAAACTTCTTGTGCCACACCTACTTCATCATTTATGTGTGTCAAAACTAGGAAACCAAATTGTTCATGAGAAATGATATTAGTATTGTTATAATGTGAAGTTCCCTACCAAGAAAACCTAGTAACCAAGAAAAATCGAAGAAGAATAAATAACCAAAACCAAAAGTTTTATGGTCATGTTTAGGAGGTTTAGGGTAGCCATGATAGGGAACTAACACTTTCAAGTCATGGAAGATTGGTATTCTATAAAACACTAGCCATGCTACACTATGAGAAGCTACTACAAAGATTCCTATCAAAAGGAAAATATCACCAAGTGACGGTGATCAATATCAAGGGATAAGGGAACCTCTAAGAGAAGAAGTAACCAATATGTCACACAAATTAATTAAGAGCGATTGTCGATGCAATTATTAATCAATTAAACTCATGGTTCCTTAAAGTTTCATTGTTAATTTAGTGCTGCAAAAATAAACTTACCATTACTTCACATAGTAAATTTTTAAGGAGAGAGATCATGAACCCCAAAGATAGTCTAATACAATATTGGTGTTCTAAACCAAAAGGAGGAGAGTATGTGTTACTTTATGAATATTAATTTTAAGGTTTGTCTCCAAATGAACGTTGTTGGCCCTATTTTTTCTACGCTATGTCATGTGGCTAATACCAACCATCATAAACCAATAAATATAAAAAAAAATGTTTCTTAATAAGATGTGCGAGATGTGTGCTTTTGATGTGAGATATTCCATAAAAATTGCACTTGAAAGTAAACTTATGTTGAAAAGGAAAAGTTATTCAAATTTTGGAAATAAAATATTTTGCTTTTATCTTAATCTTTAATTTGTAAAAAATCCTAAACATGCAAACAATATGGAACATAAGTAGACCTACTTCATAAAATAGAAAATTTTCCAAAGAAATATTTTTATTCCCCTTAAAAAATTCTTAGGGAACTTTTCTATTTTATGAAGTAGATCTAGCTATGTTCTGTACTATCTACATGTTTAGGAAAAAGAATCAAATTAGAGATTAAGGTATTAGTCAATTAATATGGGGTCATCTTTTTTGAATGCAACCCATTAGGTATTTCATGTCTCATTTTCAATGTAAAAGGTTCATCTTTATTAAATAAGGCCTACTAGGTGATTAGTAATGATGATGATATGATTGGTAGTGGTTAATATTTTACTAGTAAGGAATTATTTATAGAGGTAGAATGTTATGTAATGTTTTATTGTGTAATTTCATTGTATTGGAGATTGACTCATTTGGAGGTTTTCTCCTCAAAGAGTATCTTGGGAATTTATCTCTTTATAGTATTCTCAATATATATTAGGTGTATATTAAGTAGGTTTAATACTCTTGTTTCTCCTATTTTAATTTTTATAATTTATATTTCTTTTGATATTGCACATAATTTATTGTTGCTACACATTAATTACAATACAAGTGGTATCATGGTTCTTTACCGTGCTAAAATGTACCCAATTTTTTAAAATTTATTATTCTGATTATTTTATTTGTTTTTTTTCATGTTAGAGACACATCCAAACATCTTTAAACACGATATTTTTTGCATTCATAAGGTAAAAATGTGTCTTAGAAACATAGAAGTAAGAAATACAAGTGGGGTTAGCTAGTTGGAAACCCTTTCGTTCCTCAATTGGTAATCAACACTAAAACATTCAAGTATTTAGGAATCCCCTAGGTGCATCAAAACTATCCTATCAATTGGTTTATCACTATAGTACATTGAGTGCGACACTTGAGGACATCACTCACATGTACCAGGGAATCAGTAGTATGACTAAGGGTATGGTCTATCCTCCTTTGTTAGCATTGTGAAATATTTGATTGAGTAATACTATAACATATCTATAAAAATAGAAGCTCAAATGCTATCGGTAAAGATTCTAAGGAGAAGCAGAGGATGTAGATCTTGCTACTAAGATAATTCTCACAAGCATACACAAGAAAAATAGAGAGAAGAATAGAGACCGAATCACATGAATGAAGAGATGAATATTGGAGTGTATCTTTCCATTGAATAATGATGAATAATAGTGTACATAAATGGTACATCCCTCATAGGTAAAATCAAGGTTTATTGGAGACAACTCATCAAGCTCAGAAAGATAGACTTGCTAAATATGATAAACCCCCATTGGTGGCTAAAGCACTTCCCAAATCAGTCAAGGACCTCATGAATTAGAAAAAGAATTGGTGAGTTTTCATGTATGATGGAAAAACATGTTAATCCTGGAATATGGAGAGAAAATCATGGAGGATGGGTTGGAAACAAAAGATAGCAGTTTCCTAGTTGACTAGCTTTACCTTATCAACTGAAAAGATGGAATAAAGCACTAAAAGACAGAATCTACAGGAAAGTGTAGTTACTAATTTTGGCAGTCAATAAAGTAGACATGATCAACCCAAAATCAGGATTAAATATTTCCTTGGGTATATATGGCAAGTGTTGACCATGTGGTGCAAGTGGATGCCAACTATTTAGGCTAGTGGGTAGGAAATTAATCAAAATTGATTAAATATTTTATCCTAAGTTATGAAGTGGGTTTATTATATTCCCACAATATCCTCATCTATATAAGAGAGTTATAGAAATTGACACACATTTTCTCTTTGGACCCTACAAACCCTAGCCTATACAACACAAGTAGTGAAATTCCAATGTCATGATATAACATGAATTTGAGAATTGTGTCAATGTAATAAATCTCAGATAAGAGTAATACTTCGATTGGAGTAAAGAAACTTTAAAAAAGGAAAAAATATTGGGGAAAAACCATACCATTGTGGGACACTTATCTCAAAATAATCCTTATGCAAATATAATCACATAATTTGGTGTAAAATTTTTTATGGCCAATTAATGTTTTGTTGGGAATGTGACATTCTTTACAAGTAAATCAACAAGCAAAGTCGATAGTTCACTGGTATAAGTCAACTGGAGTTGGAGACGACATAAAGGGAAATTCTTGTCAGCTAAACAACCATAATAGTTCTTTGGTCAAAGGAAAATGACTAGTCGATGGGAAAATGACCAAAGTTCACCCAGTCAAGTTGACTATAATAGAATAATTAAAAGTGGTTAAAACCTTATGAATTGCCATTAATCAACAATTGCTTGTATTACATAAAAAAAAAGATATAACGTCTATGCATGATATATTACGAGGGAGTAGTAGTGTTTAGAATGATCATGTAATGAAGTGTGATTTCTTAATTCTAATTTTTTTAGCGGTGATCGTTCGATGAGTCGAGGCGGTCTCTCCAGCGGCTAGGGCCAACCCTAGCCGCCCTGCGTTCTCCTCCTCGCTGCCTCTCGTGCCAGCTGAAGATCCCGCGCCCTAGAATCGCGTCTTGCTGCGTTCTGGGGTTTCGTTTTGCAGCAATGGTTGCAGCTGCGCCCTCCTCCACCGCGGCCATGTTTTCTCCCTCCGGTGGACGCCCAAAGGACACGGATTCGCTGGAGGCTTTCAGAGCACTTGTTAAGTCTGCAGGCCCTAGGGCAAAGGCCGCCCCTCCTGCCAAGTTTGTCAAAAGATCGGAAGAGATCCCTTCTCTGGAGCTCTCCCCTTCTGATCCGTGCCGCATGGACCTTATGCTCTCAGAAAAAGCCCTCATAGGAAAGTTCACTGGTCTATGGCCCAGCCCCAAATCAGTGGAACAATGGATAGCAGAACGTTGAAGCTCCCTGGCACCCTCCCATATCTCTCTTTGTGCTGCAGGAAGAGGGTATTTTGTGTTTATCTTTGAGAACAAAGAAGAGCGGGATCTAATCTTTAGATCTGGACCATTCTTCATGGGATCAAGGGGGCTGTTCTTAGCTCCTTGGTCTTTGGACTTCAATCCTAAAGCAGAGATTTCCGCTGCCCCGGTTTGGGTCTGGCTCCCTCACCTTCCCCTTCACCTCTGGGGGAAAAGCTCCCTAGCTGATATAGGAAACAAGCTCGGCCGCTTCCTGGATTGTGCGGAGCCTAAAGGGGATCAATACACCTGTGCGCGCATCTGTGTAGAGGTCAATCTTGAGAAAGGGCTCCCGGAATCCCTTCAGCTCACCTTGGGTGATTGGAGTCATTTTCAAGAGCTGGACTATGAGCATATTCCCTTCAAATGCCTCCGCTGCCATGTTTATGGTCATTTCGCGAAAAGTTGCCCCAAAACCCCAGAGACGGTGGCTCCACCCCTGGGCAAAGGGGCAGACTTCCAGCCAGTTACTAATAGGCGAAGGGCTCCCCATAGAAAGGACTCCAAATCTGAGGTGCCCTCCGCAGAAGAATCTCCCCCATCAAATAAAAACAGTTTTGAAGCCCTTCAAGAACTCGATGCTCAGGAACCAGAAGCAGCAGTAGCAGTTGAAGAGACACTGGAGCCAAGCCGAGATCCCGAAGTACCAACAACAGAAGAGGTTTCAGAGGTGCGTGCCCCCCTTGGTCCCAAGAAAGGCCCTATGCCCGAGGCAGCTGAACAGGTGGGAGGCCCTCCTCCAGTTAGGGCAACCGATGGACTGGCATCCTCTCCCTCAGAGTCTTCCACAGTAAGGAGGGCCTGCTCCTCTTCGCGGACTTCTAGTGATTCCGGGTCAGAGAGAACTTCCACTACAACCCCCTCTCCTCCTCGTACCAGAGGGAGAAGATCCAACAAAGAACGAAGGGATCTCGAAGCAGCCTCCAACATTGCCGAGGGTTCCCAGAAACAGTTGGATAAGTTCATTTTACGAAATCTCCGATGTTTTTCTGCATATTTCTATGCTCACAATTTGTGAGGGTCTATCCTGTTAAGCATTATTTGAATTCCTCGAAGAATAGCTGTCGAAGTAAATGGGATCTTTATCCCAATAATTTCTTAAGAAGGCTGACAGAACTGTTAGAGGTCATCGGCCTTCCATTTTTCTGTAACCTTGGATTCTGGTTCGCCAGAAGGAGTAATACAAGAGTCCCATAACCGTTTCTGTAAAAAAAAATAAAAAAATGAAGTGTGATTTCTTGTGTTGCAAGTTACAATTCTAAACACCTATTTTGAGTGTGTATTTAATAGATGAATGAAAGCTCACTAGTTTGTTGGTTTTCCTCTAGGAGAGAGGTTTCTTGGGTGATTTTTGTGTAATTTGTTGATGTTGTTGTGTTCCATTGTCTTATGCGAATGTATTTAACTATATGAATCAATTTGAAATTTTTTTGTAATTAATATTAAACCCAACTTTTGGTATCATAATTATATTTGGATGTTGCGGGATGTCTTTGTTGTTGAGGATTTTAGCTTGGACCTAGATTCGAGGAATACCTATTTTAGTGGGAGTCTTTAGGAAGCATTGATTTATAGTTATAATGACTAACATGTCAAGGATAGAAACTGAAAGTTTTAATGCAAAACATTTGAGCTTTGGAAGCTTAAACCGGGAAGATCTCCTTATAGATCAAGAACAATGGATTGTAGTTGACCCAAGAATGACCTTGGTTGGAGTGTCAAAGGAGTATCGGTAGAATATTGAAATAAAGGAAAGGAGTACAATCTGAATTTGATTATCAAATTTTGTATTGTTGAATGTCTCAAAAAAGACACTACAAAGAAGTTGTGGGAAAACTTTGGGAACTTGTACCAGTTAAAATATTTGGTTAACAAGTTGTTCCTTCAGAATAAGTTGTATCTTTTGAGGATGGGTGAAGCTGACTTAGTTATAGATTACCTAAATTCATTCAACTCTATTATTAGTAATATTTTTTTTGTTGATATTAAAATCATTGAGGAGGAGAAATGCGTCAGTTTGTTGTTTTCGTTGTCGGATTTTTGGGATAGCCTAGTCATGGCTATTGGAAACAATAGTACCACATTGAATATATATGATGTAGTTGAATCTCTATTGTTATAAGAGATCATATGAAATAACATGGAATGAGTGGTCCATGAATCCTTGATGGTAAGAGGTCGACTAGTAGACAGAGGAAAAGGTAAAAAATCCAGTAGAAAGTCAAATCCAATAGGTATATCTAAGACTAGATCACCTGGTCCAATGAAAAAAAAATGTTGGCAATGCAACAAAGTTGAACATTATAGACATAACTACAAGTCGATGGAAGTCGAGAAAGGAAAATGATTTGAAGAAGGCTAGTTGATTGATGGTAAGTCTTCACCAGAAGAGAGGGGATATGTTTATTTGGAATCCAGAAGTACACAATCGGGTGGAAACCCTTAGTTTATCGACTCTTGTGCATCATATCATATGACACCATGCAGATAGTGTTTATATAAGTATTAAAATATTGATGGTAGTGATTTTCTACTAGGATATGATTCACTGACTATGATAGTCGGACGAGGCAAAGTTTTGACTAAAACCGAAAGATGGAAGAATAGGAACACTTCCATGAGTTGCATATCCTATGCTTGGATTGAAACCTGATATCAATCATTGACATGGGGAATGCATGTGTGTAGTTTCTATTTGAGAAATATACGTGCAAGATGGTGCGAGGAGTGATGGTATTGATGAGGGGAGTTCAAAATGGAACCCTGTATAATATATTGGGAATAATATACATTGAAGAAAGTGCTAATATGGTGTGTTCGGATTTTGAGAGCATATATTTGTGTCTAGTCAAATCGTTCATGTTGTGGCATCAACAGATGGGACATATAAGTGAGAAAGGTCTTCATGCTATACACAGTAAAGGAATGGTTGAAGGTATTTATGATTTCTTTGAAGAAGTTGAATTTTGTGAACATGTATTTAAGGTAAATAGAGACATTTAAGTTTCACATATTGTGTTATTAGGGATAAATAAATACTGGAATTAATATATAGTGATGTGTTTGGACTTGTGTTGGTCCCTTCACTAGGAGGATATTAGTATTATGTTTCTTTCATTAATGATTTATCAAGAATGACATGTTGTATTTTCTAAGGTATAAATATGAGGTATTTGAGAAGTTTCAAGAGTTTAAAGCTCTTGTGGAGAATCATATTGGTAAAAATATCAAGGAGTTGAGAACTAATAATGGAGGAGAGTTCTATGGAAAAGCATTCAACCAGTCATGTAGACACCATTGTATATCTTGAAAAAACAAACCTCCATACATTCCTCAATAGAATGAAGTTACTGAAAGGATTAACAAAAGTTTTATGGAGAAAGTGAGGAGCATGTTTAGTAGTGTAGGTGTCAGACAAGAATTATGGGAAGAGGTAGTCAACACATCATGTTACCTACTAAATAGGTCATCGTTGATGGATTTGGTCAATGAGACTCCATATCATGCATGGGCTGGTGAGAATCCCTCTCTTACACATCTTATAGTGTTTGGGTGTGAATCCTTTGTGCATGTTCCAAAGGATAAAATAACTAAACTTGATGGTGATTCAATGAAGTGCATATTTATCAGGTACAAGGATGGAGTGAAAAGATATAAGCTGTGGAACCCAATGACTAGGAAGGAAATTTATAGTAGTGTTGTGGAACAAAAATTTTGGAGAGGGAGAGTCGACCAAATCTGACGAAGAGGTGGAACAAAAAACTCTAAAAGTTAGGAGGTTTGGTTTAACAAGGAAACTACTATAAAGGTATAGCCCACCTGATGTCAAATTTGTTTCTGCATTATCTTCCATAGAAGACGATCTTAGGTCAGTAAAGGAAGCGATCGACTCGAGAGAAGGAAAATGTTGGAAAATGGTCATGGAAGAATAAATGGAGTGCTTGAGAAAGAATGAAACATGAGGTTAACACCAAAATTTTTTCACCTAGCTCTCTATGGTCCAAACCATAACTATACATCATTATCCCACCATTATTTCCTCCATTTTGACCTTCACAACTAAAATTCCACCAAATATGGTCCAAAACATTATTGTTCCTTCCCCCACAAATATAGGGAAGTTGAACATTTATTGTGACTTATCCCCACTCTCTCCAAAAAGGACCTAAAAACCCTAAAATGAGAATGGGTCAAAAACCATAGATAAATACCATGCACAATAAAAAACCATGGGTCAAACAACCTTGGATCATCCTATAAAAACATTGTGAAGGTCTCCCCCCAAACATTACATTCCTTGATTCTAGAAATCTTGTCCATTACATTACATTATTTTTCGCCATTGTCCCCATATTTTTCCATATCATTTCCCACGGTGTATGTTGAGCTTGCTCCATACCCACTTGGATCCATTCACCCTATTTGACAAACATTAGTCGAGACAACTAGAGAACCAAACCGTGGAGCCAGTGGACCATTTCCTCAAACGATTGCAGTGGCCCACTTTACATAAAGGTATGCATGTTGTTTCTTTTAGTTTGTTAAATAAAAAATATAAATAAATCATAAAATATTCTTATTATTGTCACTGTTCATTATTATTTTTTATTGCAAGTCGAGGTTGAGAAATCCCTCGTACCATGAACTCTACCCTATGATCCGGTTGATCTAGGGTAGGTTCTTTTGCACGCAGTAGGGGATAAATCCCCACTACACATGGGATCGAGTCGTATTACCAAATGGAAGGAAACCCATTGATAATAAATGGGTATTTAAGAAAATATTGAATGCAACAGGTCAAGTCAAGAAGTACAAGGCTCGACTTGCAGAGAAAGGATATTCCCAAGTCGATGGAGTAGACTTTCATGAGATTTTATCTCTTATTGCTAAGTTAAATTCCGTAAGGGTACTAATGTATTTATCTACAACATTTTATATTGATATAGAATAGATGGATGTAAAGACAACATTTCTTCATGGCAATCTTGAAAAAGAAATTTATATGAAGCAACGTGAAATATTTATAGTGGATGGAGAAAAAGAGTTGGTTTGTGAACTTAAGAAGAATCTTTATTGTTTAAAACAATCACCCAGGATGTCATATCGGAAGATTGACATGTATATCCAGCAGTTGGGGTTTGTGAGAAGTTAAGATGATCACTGTGTTTATCGAAAGAAAGTCGATGGTTATTTCATATATGTAGTTTTATATGTCGACAACATGTAGTTATACTCCAAGTTCTACATGAAGGATATTGGAGCAACAAATTTCATTAGTGGAATGGAAATAAGAAGAGATCGACCATGTTCAAGGCTCTGGTTAAGTCAAAGGAAATATTTTGAGATAGTTCTAAAACATTTCAACATGCAGGAGAGTAGACCAGTCAAGGTCCCAATTCTTGTGGGAGTCAATCTATCTATTGAACAATGTCCTAATACATAAGAAGAAATAGAGTACATGTGACATGTGCCCTATGTTATTGTTGTAGGTAGTATAATGTATGCTATGGCCGATACTCAACCCGATGTTTCTCATGCAGTGGAAGTATTGAGTAGGGACATGTTGACACCTAGAAAAGAGCATTGGACAATATTTAAGAGAGTATTCAAGTATCTACATGGAACAACGAATTATATAATCTATTATGGAGGAGTATCTAAGGACAAGAAGGAAATAAATGTACATGGTTTTGTCGATTTTGATTGGGATGTAGATATCCATTGTAAACGATCGACCAATGGGTATGTGTTCAAGTTATTTGGTGGAGCATTTAGTTGGATGAGCAGAAGAGATATGGTCATTGCACTATCTACTCTTGAGAATGAATACTTGGTAGCTACTCGTGCATGTAAGGAAGTTGTTTGTTTGTGTTCAAATGTTGTGTTTGGACAATATGTTGTTAGGTTGGATTGTGATAGTTAGAGTGCAATCTTCTTGGAAAAGAACCAAACATATCATTCAAAGAAGAAACACATTAATGTTAAATACCATTTTATGAGGGAGATAATGGAGAACCATAAGGTGTTACTAGAAAAGGCAGACACAGTAGAAAAATTTGTAGACTCATAACCAAGTCGATAAGTACATAGAAGTTTTTGTTGATGTATGGAAACGATGGGTTTGTTATCCCTACTAAAGTGAACTAAAGTTTGAAATATCATGTTTATACAAAGAAGAAAACAAGTGGGAGAATGTTGGGAATGTTGTATTCTTTACATGCAAATTGTTTGGAAAATCCAATAGTTCAGTGGAGTCAGAGACAATAGACAAAGGAATTATTGTCGGTCGAATAAAAAAAATAGTTGTTTGGTCGAAGGAAAATGGTTGGTTGATGAGAAGTTGACAGAATGACCAAAGATTAACAGGAAATTAACCAAAGTTGAACTAGTCAAGTCAACTATAACATAATAACTAAAAGTGATTAAGACGTTCTGAATTGTTATTAATGAGTAGTTAGTTAATATAGAGATCGCGGTCTCTATGCATGATATACTATGAGGGAGTAGTAGTATGTAGTATGATCATGTAATGAAGTGTGATTTGTGGTCTTGCAAGTCACAGTTGTAATAAATTGTTTTCAGTGTTTGATTAATAGATGAGTGAAAGCTCGCTGGTTTGTTGGTTTCCTCTAGGAGAGAGGTTTCTTGGGTGATTTATGTGTAATGTGTTGATGTTGTCGTGTACCATTGTCTTATGTGAATGTATTTATTATATGAATCAATTTGAAAACATGTTTTAATTAGTATTAAACCCAACATTTGGTAAATTTCTTGTATCTTAACCTTGAGAATTTGAGTCTTAGGATTATTGCAAAATAGTCGATAAAATAGTAATGGAAATGGTATAATTTCACTTCCAAATAGTAAAAACTTATAATTAATTCGAGGAGAAAAGATGTTAGATTATATGGATAAGTTTAATTCCTTACAAGGTAACTTATCCTTTATAAATTGGATCTAAATTTATATTTTACAACCATATTCTTCAATTAGAGGTCAAGTCAGTCAAAAAAGGGTTATTTTACTTATGTAAAATCAACAATACTTTTATTGTTATAAATAACAATGCATAAAGAAGATCTATGGCTAAAAATCAAATCTATAAATTGCACAAGTTTTGGATAGCTGAAATGTTCATTTATATACTCAAAATGAAGTACATGTATATAGCATATCCATGAATATCTCAAGGTTAGTATAAGTCCATTAGCTCTAAGAAACCCTAACTAGGGAAAACCAACAAAACCCTTAACCAAGGAATTCCAATATGCAAGAGTCACTCCAACACATCATCCATGGCAGGATTCCCTCTCCAACAAATTACCTAACGTCATCTTGATCCAAAGAAAAATGACCATCTATGCATATCAAGAAATGATAAACCTGGAATAAAAGTAACATGCTAAACCCCAAAATCCTCAAAGCTAGTATCATGGGCCAAAATCAATGGACACAACATAAAAAATATCCAATATGTTCTATGAACATAATCACATGTCCATGCAATATCAAGTCTAGTGCATCATATCTATCAAGGGAACAAAATAGTAATCTGAACAAGTCAACTCCTCAATCCTGCATTACAAGGATTGTGGTATAGGAAAAAACATTTACAAGGTAATCATCAACCTATCATCATGAGAATACCTCTCATGTACCTCAAATTCTTTGACAAATGAACCATCCTAAATTAGGTCAACTCGCTCACCCTATGACTTGGGAGCGTTGTGCAACCCAGGAGATATGAAGAGGCCTCAACCTTTAGGGCAGGTCTGGCAACCTAATGGTATGCTAGCATGGTGGTGGCTATATCATACACGCAACATACTGTGTGCATGTGCAGATGGGGGACCGCATTGTCCAGTGGAGTCCTACGGGTGCCGGGGCAGGGGTAATATCTACCTTCTCACGTGCAAATGATGTGATGGAGTTCTAGAATGGACTCACTATGACTAGAACCAGAACAACAACTGGAGGGGGTCACAGACTCGGGGTAAAATTGATGCAAAAAAGAAATAAAAATTATGCTATAAGTGAGTCATGGTGGTGGTATCAGGCATGGGATCTCTTGAGGTGAAGCCCATTGCGGGGATTCTTCAAGAGCCGATCATCTGAGTCAACGAAGAAATGTGTCCCCTTGCCAAGACAAAGGTTATTGGCAAGGCAGGGTGGCGAAATCTGGCCTTTTCTGGGAAGAACCGATTCCACACCATGGTTTAAAGGAAATGGGGTAAAACTGGTGGTGGTTTTATAGATCTCTCTATCATACTGACAGTGGCGCTGGGATAGATCAGGTGGATCTTCCATGGGCAAGGAGGCAGAGGGACTACTGGAGCTAGAGATCATGTAAATGGTTGTGGTGGTCGAGGAAGAAACCAGAGGGTGGATCTCCTCAATAGCAGTGACTTCAAATTCAAGGGAATGTTTCCGAAGTTGGCTAACGACAGACTGAAACTCGGCCAAGTCCTGGTAGTGGTGAGAATAGTGTCCATACAATCTGCAAAGGGCGCAAGCATGGTTGGTTCTCAATGACTTGTTTCTCACTATTAGCCCTATTGGGAATTCAACCACGGGGAGGTTTTCCGTTGTATCCATGGCATCCAAATGCGCACGAATTATGGGAATCTCAAGGAAGTTTTGGGTTGGATGCCCCTATTCTTCACAAATGGCGCAAGGCGGGTTCTGTTGAGGTTCAGCAGTAGCTTTTGTTTTTTTTCCCCTGGCCTTTTTTGGGTGAGGTGGTGCGGGTGTGGGTGTGGTGGTTGGTTTTTGCGGGCCGTGTGGAGGATGAGATTCGACCGCAATGGGTTGCACGGGGGTTAAGACTACCTGGCGCATTGGTGGTTGGGCCGGTGGATCAAGGTACCACACGGGATTCCCAATGTAAAATTGGGTCAGTTTAAGGTAGCCATTACTGGCTTGCTCATGACACCAGGCGGGGGAAAGAGGAAGGGAATTGTGTGGAATGGGGATGAGCCCATATAACTCCCTGAAGGTTGCATGTGGGGATGAGGTTGTGGTGGTAGCTGAGCATAATGCTGCGGCTGTGGATGATGCTGCGGTTGCTGATGATGCTACGGCTGCTGATGGTGTTGTGGCTGCGGATGGTGTTGTGGTTGTGATTGGGGATGTAGTTGCAGTTGTTGTTTGGGTGTAGTGGTGCTAGATGAGAGCATGCGCAAATCCGCAGTCTCACTTGGTGTCGGTGGTGGTGACACTAAGAAGAAAGAAGTCGTCATGGTGGTATCAACAAACAACCCAGGGACCACATTCAACAATGGGGAGGTTGGTATGTTGTAAACCATGGTGTTGACCGTAGGGATATAATTGGCGGGTGTGGTTAGCCCTTGTGGATCAATGGTGTTGATCGTAGGGATAACGTTGTCTAGTGCAGTTAGCCCTTGCGGATCCTGATAAGTCAGTTGGTCAACTGTCATGATTTTCCCTTCATGGGGGAACATCATGAGATGGAAAATAGTTGATGCTACGGCTATCATGGCGTACATATAAATTCTTCTGAGGAGAAGGTTATAGTCCAATTGAGAATTGACAACCTCTATGTCAATCAGTACTATTTGCCTGGATAATGTGATGGGGACATGGGGGAGGATTCCTTGGGCTTTAGTGGGATGGCCATCATAAGCCCACAGAGTTGTAGAGGATTGTTGCAAAATTGGGGATCCAATATTCTGCCAGACTAGGGTAGACATAACGCATGTGGATGCCCCCTCATCCACTATGCACCGGTGCACGACTAAATTCTGGATGGAAACCGAAATTTGGAAGGAGATGGTTGATGGCATCCATGGTTCTCCATTCTCCGTGTCAAATGTGATCAACTTGGAGTCAGAGGGGTCTATAGCACCAAGGGCGGCTAGTAAGGCTTTTTGCTGCGTTGGGAAAGTTTTGAGTGCCTCAAGAGCGGACATGGCGGTAGGTGTCTGGGCCAATTCATCCACGATGCTGTAGCTTACAACAACTCTAGTCGTGATGTTGTTGGAAACCCGTCGTATGGGGGGCCATGGAGGGAAAGGGGGTAGCTGAAGAGGTCCATTGGTTGTTTTTGATGTAGATGTCATTGATGTGTCAGCAGGTTCGGTGTTGGTTCTGTACTAATTTTGTCTGATTTGTAAATTGATTTATTCAGTTGTCATAGCTAGCAGGTGGTGAACACCTATTTTTGCTGTCGGAGGTGCCCCTGGGGCATTGGGATTGGGATGGGGAGTGAGTGCAGTTGCTACCAGTCCTTGGATTGGCAATGGGTTTTGGAGGACCATGGGTGGGGGCCCTGGTGGTGCCAAGTTGGGTTGAGCTAGTGTTGCTATATTGGTGGCATGCTGAACCTCGTTTTAAATGGCTTGCTTGGCGCGACCCATGAAGGGGCATTCGTGTGTGTAGTGCCTGTAGACCTCACACAACTTGCATGGCTGGTTTGTGCGCAACAGAGCATTGTGTCTAGGTGCATTTGGTTGCTGAGGATTTTGGGTTGGCCGGTTTGCCCCGACATTGTTGGGAGGGTTTGGTTGTTGACCGCCTCCCTGCGGTTGATTCTTGCCTTGGCTTCGTGCTTGGTTATTTCTAGCTTTCCCTTGTTGGTTATTTGGGGCTGGCTAGTTAAGATGGTTTTGTTGTGCAAACACCTATCCTAAAGGTGCTGGCGGAGTGGGGGCAGGGGCTTAAACGGCTTGCACTAGTGGTGCATAGTAGACTTGAGTGGGTGTTGGTGCCACACATGTGGGAATTTGTCTTGCTTATTGTTGTGCCAACCAAGCCAATGCCTGGGCCTACTGTGGTGGTGCAGGTTGTGCATAAGAAGTTGTGGCTCCGGACTGGGACACCATTCTTGCATAGTCCCGAGTTTGGTTTTGGTAAGCAACACTAGTGGTTTTGCTTGGTTGTGGCGGTATTGCAAGTGGTGTCGGACGGTGCGGTGGTTGGTGGGAGACAGAACCTATGATGCCATATATGGCATGGGATTCCGTCGGTGTATCTCAATAGGAGGTGCTTGCACAGGGAGAGTCTAGAATGACAGTGTAAACGTATCCAGACTGTGCATAGATCAGATCAAATTGCTGGGCTTTCAAGATGGCCTCCTCTTCAGATTGGGGACGTTCAGATGCGAGGTCCTTTGCTATAGGTGATAACAAAGTTTTTAGGAACCAATCCAGGAATATCCTCTCATCAAGTTGAATCTTTCACAAACTATGGGGTCGTCGCCACTCATGGACGTGGTCAGTTATGTGGGTTGCAGTATTCTAGCAGCAAGTTAACAAGATCTCCACCCCTTCGTCGTATCTAACGGGGATTTGGAAATATTGCAAGAACATGAAAGCCAAGGAGTTAAAATCAAGGTACTTGGCTTATGGTAGCTCAATGTACCACTTGGCTACAGCACCTGTGAGGGTGCGTTGGAATAGTCTGAGTCTGATCAAATCATCTACGATGTTGTTTGATTAGCACCATAGGTGAAACGTCATGATGTGGTTTTGGGGGTACTCCCCTGCCTTCCCTTCAAACTTGGGAATGTCTGAGGGGAGTTTGGTTGGCATGGGAGGCCAAAACGTTTGATGGCAGATAGGGTCATTTGTTGATCGTGCCAAGTCAGGCAGGTTGAGGCATGCCATGAAAGGAAGGTTTGACCCAAGGTTGATGTAAGATGGGGTAGCAATGGTGGTGGGGTTTGCATGGGACATGATGCACCTGCATAACTAGGGGTACTTGTGGCATCGTTATAGACGTGCCACTGCCCCCAAGTGTGGTAAACAGAACTGTGTGAGTGAAAGGGCCATTGCCCCCAAGTGTGGTAAACAGAACTGTGTGAGTGGAAGGGCCACTGCCCCCATGTGTGACAGGAGGGGCAGTGTAGGTGGAAGGGCCACTGCCCCCAGGCATGCCAAGTGGGAGAGTGTGAATGGTAGGGACACTGCCCCCATGTGTTACGGTTGGGACAACTTGACTAGTCAATATGGGTGGTGGTAGCTAGCTTATGACGGTTTGCAAGATCGTGTTGGGGCCACCAGCGGGGGTGTTAGTGGTGGTGTGGGGTGTGGACATGGGTCCATTGCCAATCACTAAGCTGAAAAATGGGTCTCGGTTTGTACCAGCCATGGGGCTAGATAGTGCAGTATGCAGGTCTGGCTCAAATTGGTATGATTCTGAGTCTGAATAGAGGCTATGTGGCCTTCTGATGGTGTAGAGGTTCGTCGAGAATGGTCTCGATGGTGTTGGTTCAAGGACCCTAACTATGGTGGATCACCTCTTGGGCGTGAGGAATAACGTGGGGGATCAATTGTGTCTGATTTGTATGTCAAGTGGTGAAATATGGTAATGAGTTTTGGACCCCAGTTTTAATGGCTTCCTATTAGCTTCAGGTGGTCACTCCGCCACCAAGACTGCCAGAAGACAGGGCTTGGATTTTTCCTCACGGGAATGCTAGTCAATCGGTGGGGGTCGTTGCCCGTTTTGCTTGGCAATTCCTCTCAACGACCAGCTACTTTGGGGTTCTTGTAGTACTCCTCACAATGAGTTTCTGGGCTGATCCCAAGTACTTCCCACGGTTAAGGCAGTTAGGGACTTATGTCCTCAAAGACTGTAGATGGTTGAATTAGTGTAAATTATAAGTTTTAATGGCTAGCTTAGCATCATGAACTAATTTTGGTTGTTTTATGTGGTATGGTTTGTGTGTATGTCTTTTATCTTTTTGTTGCACTTAGTGGCTGCTTATATGGTTTATGAATAGTTCACAGAGATTGTATTGCAGAACTTATAATGTGAATAGATTCTTTTAACATAGCAGTAAATTGTAAACAGAAATTTGAATGCATGCCATACCTGAATCTGAATTTAAACCTGACTAGGTGACTGCCTTACACTTGTATTTCTCTTCAACCAGGAAAGGGTGTTGGGCTCTCAAAACAATGGGACTAAGCCCATATGCAGATCCTCAGGTCACCCTCTAGATGTGAGGTTGGTCAACAGGGAGGATGTGAACGCCATGAAGCCCCCTGGGCCTACCACCCCCTCTACCTTCCAAGTCACCCGTTTTTAGTGATTTGGAAAAATGACATGTAAAGTGCCTATTACTATACGAGAGCCTACAAAGAACTTTGAGAGGTATGACCTAAAGAGGTACATGTATGTATTCTAATGCTATATATATCATGTGAATGAGATCTTGAAATGTTCATATGATTGATATATTAGGTTTATTGATCATATGTAAAATTTGGCATGTTCATTAACTTTACATACAAGAGAACTTTTGGCATATTTAGAAACAACATTATGGAAAATTTGGCATATCAAGAACACAAAATTGACATATTCATAAGAAACATACATGGGAAAATTAAAATTATGATACATACCTCATCATGCTAGATCCCACCTATTATCATACAACCAAGCCCTCCGGATCATCTCTTGTAATGATGGTCTCCATTAGTCTCTCATGCTCTGTATTTGGTAAGAAGTAGCGTACCTTCGATGAATTTCGGCTAGGCATTGTTCATACATGGAGGTTTGTACCAATGATTAAGTTGGTAAAGTGATACACACTTGCACCTGGTTTGTAATCCCTGTAAACATATCCACCCTTATTTCTTGCATTGTTGTCATGTGTAAGGTATTCGCCTTTAACAACCATAGACCCGATTGGGAAGTGGTTGTTTTCATCGTCAGTCATGGACATAATGAGAGTTTGCTTTCCCTCTATACAACATGCCAACCAGTAATCACCACCCCATTCACTATCTTTTGAGGCAACCACTACGTATATGTGTTCTGCATAATATGATTGTAGGTATATGATCAAATATTTTTCGTGTGATACAAGGCCATTAATGTGAGTTTCAATACTACATAAATAAACAAAAAAATGTTAAAGAAATGCATCATACTAGGTTGTACAAGGTCTGAGACATGATCAAAATCTATAGAAATATATGATTGGTCTTCTTTCAACGGAGTTAACTCAACAATTGGATGTTGATCAAGTGGAAGTGATATGTGATCCCATCCATCAACCCAATCCAATGATTCACACCCATCCCAGTCACCATCACAACAAGGCGAGAAAAAACAAGCGAGTTTTCTGGTCCAAATTTCAAATACTGGGTTATCAGAGCTTCGAAACGAATGAAAGCCACGAGTCCCAGGAACAGTCTTGCATTCCCATGCATGTGAATGATCTATGTCTACCACCTCCCAAAAAAATCTCTCCACATGTCTCTTTCTTGTGGATTCTACTTGCATAGTTTATTCCTCTCCAATTACTAACGTGCACCACCTGACTATAGATTGAGCATTTCGAATAGTAGATACTGTAGATAATTTCAATTCCTCTCTTCGTAGGGCTGTTTTGACACATGCTTCGGCTCCATCATGCTCTCCTTTACCATGCCTAGTCTCAAAATAGTTCCACATATGTGGAACTTTGTAGTTTTTATGCAATGAACACAACCATTGAAATATGCGTGCATTTTCTAACTGACTAGCACATCCATGAGACCAAATCCAGTGTCCATCCATCTGTATGTTCCTTCCCTTCAAATGATCATAGAACATGATGAAGCAATGACGTACATAGTGGAAGTCATGGCACCTATCATTACTTATGTAGAAGTGATATTCCTTTAGAATTTCTCTTTGATCTTCATTGCTATTTGGGCCATGCCTATATGTGATATGCACCATCAAGGAAACCTGCTCAGAGTGATAATACTGACTTTGGATCTCATTTTGAGGTTGCAGAGTGTAGTTCTCGGCAAAATCAACAACTGAAAGTAGAGTGTCAAGGGGAAATGTATCTCTGTATATTCTAAACTTCTCATCCTGCCATCGTGCCAAGTGGACATGTTGAACATATTGATGTGTCTTTTCAATAAATTCCTTGACGAAGTCACTAACTTGTACTTGTTGACACAAAATTATCTCAATATCAGTTTTTTTTTGTAAGTAAGGAATGAAATGTAACTGCTCAAACATAAATTTATAGATAAATGCATGTACCTAATAAACCGTGTTGGATTAATAGGATGAACCGTGGTATCCTCTATAATTGGATTTGGATTAGTTTCCAAGGAAAGTCTCCGATTCATCATGTCTGTTCTTTTCTTTTCTTTCTCTTCTTCAATGACTTCTTGAGGTCTCTTCTTCCTTGCTGATTTTCTTCATCAGTTACGTACATTCCCCATCACCACAATGATCAATTCAATATAGTTTGTTTTTGCTGCTCCTCAATTACAAGCTTTCAAACCTTTAACTTGATTTATAACTATTGATCCTTCAAGGTGCTTCAATCTTCCTTCTCAATTTTTCATATTTCCCATCAAAACAATGATGAATGAGAAAATTTACCTTTGGTTCTCTTGAATAATAAGCAAATGAAAGTTAAATCATAGATTGTTGCTCAAGTTGATTCTCTTGTACAATTGTGTATATCCACCATCACCATGAAATGATATTGAAGCTTGATATCTTATCATGTGTGCTCCTCAACCATAAAAGATGTCCTCAATGTTGCATCTGCATAACAAAAAGAATGATGGAGAATGTGTATTGTGAGTATTTCCATAGGCGGGCTCGTGCTCTTGAAAAAGAATGCGCGATAATCGAATTTTTGTAAAGACAGAGTAAAGTTGCTCTCAGACAAAAACAATCCACTATTTTTACAGTCCTAAAACGCGCACACATTATATAGAGCAAAAACGCGTACACGATTTGTAGAAGTAAAACGTGCACGCGATAGTTTTAAGCACAATTAATAGGTTAGGTGCACGGCTAAGGCAATGAATAAAATCATAAGAAAACAAATGTTTTCTATGGTTAGAAACAAAGCAAATGTTTTTAGTGTTCCCTTCTTTTCATGCATATAAATGTTTCTCTCTATACCCCCAAAAATCCCTAGATACCCCTATCTCTTTCTAAATATACCTCCCTCATTCTCTCTACATCCCGCCTTATATGTTTCTTTCTCTCCCTTACTCCATCCCTCCCTCTCTCACTGTGATGATGATGATGAACATGATGGTGATGATGAACATGATGATGGTGATGATGATGATGATGATGAAGACGATGGTGATGATACTGATGGTGATGAAGATGATGATGATTATCATGATGGTGATGATGATGATGATGACGACGACGACGGCGATGATGATGAAGACGACGATGATGGTGATGATGAAGATGATGATGGCGTCAATGATGATGATGATGAAGATGATGATGATCTGTTGATGATGATGATGATGATGATGATCATGGTAATGAAGACGATGATGATGAACATCATGATGAAGAAGATCAACATGATGGTTATGAAGAAGGTGATGATGATTATGATGGTTATGATGATGTTGATGAGGATGATGATGGTCATGATGATGATGATGATAATGGTGATGAAGACGATGATGATGAACATGATGATGATGCCGATAATGATGAACATGGTGATGGTGATGATGATGAACATGATGATGGTGCTGCTGCTGATGATGAAGATGATGACGACGACGACGACGATGATGATGATGATGATCACGATGATGATTATCATGATGGTGATGATGATGAAGATGTCGACAATGATGATGATGATGATGATGAACATGATGATGGTGATGGTGATGATGAACATGATGATGATGATGAAGACGATGATGGTGATACTGATGGTGATGAAGACGATGATGATTATCATGATGGTGATGATGATGATGATGATGATGATGATGACGATGACAACGATGATGATGACGTCGACGACGACGATGATGATGATGGCCATGATGATGAAGACGATGATGATCTGTTGTTGTTGATGATGATGATGATGATGATGATGATCATGGTGATGAATATGATGATGACGAACATGATGATGATGATGATAATGATGAACATGATGATGGTGATGATGATGAACATGATGATGGTGGTGATGATGATGAAGATGATGATGATGACGAAGACAATGATGATGATGATGATGATGATTATCATGATGGTGATGATGATGGTGATGACATTGATGATGATGATGAAGATGTAGATGACGACGACGACGATGATGATGATGAACATGATGATGGTGATGATGATGATGATGAACATGATGACGACGATGAAGACGATGATGATGATACTGATGGTGATGATGATGATGATGATGAAGATGACGACGATGATGATGATGAATATGATGATGACGTTGACAATGATGATGATGATGATGACCATGATGATGAAGACGATGATGATATGTTGTTGTTGTTGTTGATGATGATGATGATGATGATGATGATGATCATGGTGATGAAGATGATGATGATGAACATGATGATGATGATGATAATGATGAACATGATGATGGTGATGACGATGATGAACATGTTGATGATGATGAAGACGATGATGATGATGAAGACGACGATGATGTTCATGATCATGATCATGATGATGATTATCATGATGGTGATGATGATGGTGATAATGATGGTGATGATGATGAAGATGTCGACGATGATGATGATGAAGATGATGATGATGATGATGATGGTGATGATGATGATGAACATAATGATGATGATGAAGATGATGATGATGATATTGATGGTGATGAAGATGATGATGATTATCATGATGGTGATGATAATGATGATGATGATTATGATGATGAAGATGACGACGACGATGATGATGAAGATGATGAAGATGACGACGATGATGATGATGAAGACGTCGACGACAATGACAACGATGACGATGATGAAGACGATGATGATCTATTGATGATGATGATGATCATCATCATCATGGTGATGAAGACGATGATGATGAACATCATGATGACGATGATAATGATGAACATGATGATGATGATGATTATGATGATCATGATCATGATGATGAAGACGATGATGATCAACATGATGGTGATGAAGAAGATTATGATGGTTATGATGATGATGATTGTCATGATGATGATCATGATCATGGTGATGAAGACGATGATGATGAACATGATGATGATGATGATAATGATGAACATGATGATGGTGATGATGATGAACATGATGATGGTGTTGATGATGATGATGATGAAGACGACGACGACGATGATGATGATGATCATGTTTATGATGATGATGATGATGATTATGATTATGATGGTGATGATGAGGGTCATGATGATGATGATCATGATGATCATGATGATCATGATGAGGGTCATGATGGTGAAGACGATGATGATGAACCTCATGATAATGATGATGATGATGATAATGATGTTTATGATGATGATGATGATGATAATGATAATGATTATCGTGATGATGAACATGATGATGATGATGATGATGATGATGATTATGATGAACATGATGATGGTGATGATGATGATGAACATGATGATGATGATGAAGATGATGATGATGATGATGAAGACGATGACGATGATGATGATGATGAAGATTATGATGATGATGATTATTATGATGATTATGATGATGTTTATGATGATTATGATAATTATGATGATTATGATGTGGGTCATGATGATGATGATGATGATGATGATGATGAGGTTCATGATGGTGAAGACGATGATGATGAACATCATGATAATGATGATGATGATGATGATAATGATGATGATAATGATGATGATCATGGTGATGACGATGATGATCAACATGATGATGATGAAGATGATGGCGATGACGATGATGAGGGTCATGATGGTGAAGACGATGATGATGAAGACGATGACAATGATGATCATGATCACGATCACAATGAACATCATGATGATGATGATGATGATGATGATGATCATAATCACGATGGACATCATCATGATGAAGACGGTGATGATGCACATCATGATAATGAGGATGATGATGATAATGATCAACATGATGATGATGATGATGATGGTGATTAAGATGACCAGCATGATGATGATGATGATGATGATGACGACGATGATGATGATGACGATGAAGATGATGATGATGAAGATGACAATAATGATGATGATGATGATGAAGATTATGATGATGTTGACGACGACGACGATGATGAGGGTCATGATGGTGATAATGAAGACGATGATGATGATGATGATGATGAAGACGATGATGAAGAACATCGTGATAATGATGATGATGATTATGATGAGTATGATTATTATGATGATTATGATGAGGGTCATGATGATGATGATGATGATGATGATGATGATGATGATGAACATCATGATGATGAAGATGATGATGATGATGATGAAAATGACAATGATGATCATGATGATGAAGACGATGGTGATCAACATGATGATGATCATGATGATGGTGATGTGATGATGATGAGGGTCATGATGGTGAAGACGATGGTGATGAAGACAAATGTGCCTTACTCACTATCCCTCTATGACTTACTCACTGTGCATGATGATCATGGTGATGAAGACGATGATGATGAACATAATGATGATGATGATAATGATGATGATGATGATGATGATCATGATGATGATCATGATGACGAAGACGATGATGATTAACATGATGATGATGATGATGAAGAAGAAGATGACGATGATGATTAACATGATGATGATGAAGAAGAAGATGATGATTATCATGATTATCATGATGATGAAGACGATGATGATCAACATGATGATGATGATAAAGATGATTTTGATGATGGTGATGATGATGATGAATACGATGATGATAATGAGTGTCATGATGACAATGATGATGAACATGATGATGATGATGATGATGATGGTGATGATGATGATGATGATGATGATGAACACCATGATGATGAAGACGATGATGATGAAGGTCATGATAATGAGGATGATGATGTTCATGATGATGATGATCATGATGATGAAGACGATGACGATCAACATGATGATGATGATGAAGTTGGTGATGAAGATGATCAACATGATGAAGATGATGGTGACGATTGTGACACCATCCATATCTCTCTCTCTCTCTCTCTACATGTGTGAAATTGCACCTTTCTCTCCTTGTGTATGTTCCCCCATCAACCCTCACACACACACACCTTCTATTGCTCCCTCGATATCTCTTTCCTTCACTCTATCTTCATCCCTCCCTCTCCCCCCCTCCTCCCTCTCTATCTTATTCTCTCTCACACTCTCTCCACATCATTCTCTCTCTCTCTCTCTCTCTCTCTCTGTTTTGAACTTGTCCCTTCTCCTCAACCCCCTACCTTATTATGACCCCTATTATATGTTTTATTGCATCTCGTTCCCATCTCTTCAATTTTCCCTTCCTTCTCCTCTTTCCTCCAACACATCCTATTCCTCCTCTAATACTCCATATCCACTTTTCCATTTACCAATCCTCTCTCTCATCAAACCATCACCCACTTTAGCCCTCCACCTTATCCCCCTTTCTCCACTCAAATTTACAACATCCCACAAGGACCTTGACCATTCCCAACCCCCTCTCAACTATTAACAATCCCCACTTGAACTTCCAACATCCTCCTAGGCTCTTGACCCTTCCCCACCCCCTCTAAACTATTATCCATACATTTGATATATTATACATATTGCTAGATTTTTAGCTCTACAACACGCGTTCGCATCTTATAGTTACATAACGCGCACGCATTTTATAGTTATATAACGCGCTCATGTTTTGTAGTTATATAACGTGCACGCGTTTATAAATTCTACAATGCGAGAAATGTAATTTGAATTTAAACATACCAATTCACTTGCTCGCATGTCACCAATAGTTCTATGTGTATGGTTTGGAATTTTCTTCGGTAATACCAAACCTGTGCTATGCTACATGATAAACCATAGCTAATTGGGCATTTCCCCCATTTTCTGAAGAAATCGTTGTTTACACACTTGTTACAGTATGCTACACACAGTCATTTTTGATGAAATATTAAACATAAATAGTATTTTTTCAGCAGATTCTAAATATGTAATTTTTATTAAAAAATATTGTATTTTCTTATTTGTTTTCAATTTCTATTGTGTCCTAACTCAACTCAAAATACATGTCGTTAGTGTTATTCCCATAACTTTTTCAATTCATAATCATTTAAAAAAAATATATATGGTGCACTAGAAGACACTAACCTCTTCTTTCTATAAAAAAAACCCAATTCATGATTATTTCATTAAGACCTTCAAAGGCTGCACCTATAAAATATGTACCATTTTCGAGGAATGAACACTTAGATAATTATAAAAAAAATTAAAAATTACTAATTTTATTTAAAAAAAATAGCAGTGCACTAGTGATATATGTTCTCTACATGCTTGCAAAGTTTTTTATCCCGAAAGCATCATTTAGAACCTCAAAGGCTGCACCCACAAAAAATATACCTTATCATTTTCCTAAAAAAAAGTGACTATTAGAAAAAATGAAATTTGACATAGTTATTAAAAATTTCAATACATAAGCCTTATATATTTGGAAACGTGATTCAATTTCCTACATTTAATCTTTTTTACTCAAAGCAAGATATTTTGTGTAAGTATCTAAAAAAACAATTAAGTTGAGGGATTGCTGATTTTTCAATTTTCTATTGCATCTAACGTGCCAAAAGTGACCCTCATTAGCTTGGACAGTTCCACATGCTCTTAACCATGAGGCCCACTCAGGGTGTACTAACTCATGGATAACAAGAAGAATGGATAAATGGATAATAAGAAGAATGTCACTGATAACATGTAGCTAGGCATGGAGAACTCATAGTTGAACCCATTTAACTAGAAGAATATGAAGAATAAAACAAATTTCCAAAGAGTCTTCCATTCCATAACTATTTCTTAACCATTTGATCCCTATCGACCTATATATATATGGATAACTCACACTTGAACGAGTTTATTCCTCATATTCTTTTAGTTAAACTAGTTCAAGTGTGAGTTATCCACACACACACACACACACATATATATCACATAGTTTGTGGCTGGATCAGGTACATAGGGTTCAAATGGTTAGGAAATAGTTAATATCCAATGGAAGAAGTTTGGATTTAAGTTTAGTCCTCATATTCTTCACTTTAAACGGGTTAAGTGTGAGTTATCTATGCCTAGGTATATGTTATCCATGCATTGCTACATCACCTAGCTACGAGTTATTTTTTATATTCCTTTTTTATTATTGTTTATTTCGAATACACTTGTCTCATCCTTGTCCCTAGGTGAAAAAGCATAAAGTGTAGTCCACCCCAAATCTCAAATAAAAACGTCTATCAACATAATTATCAATTAATATTATTATTAATTTTTAAAATTAAAATCATATCACATTATTCTCCAATCAAATAAGAGATAAATAAATTTATAATATATTATAAATATATATTTTTTTACCTATAAAGTTTTACACTAACACATCCACATAGTTTGTGGTCTCGTCACCTGCCTCTTGAAAATAGTTTGAAATTTTTTTTATTCTTCATATTTTTCTAATCAAACGGACATATTTTTCTATGATTAATTATCCATTAATAAAAAAAAGTGACTAGAAAATTATTACAATATATTCTCTCCAAAACAAATATAATAAACTCATTTGATTAGAAATAATTTAATAAAAAAAATCATTCATAAATCTATTCTAAATATATTGCATTCACATTTTTAAAAACAAAAAATTATAATTTAAATAAATTTATTTTATTATGTATTAAGAATATAAGATATTAAATAGGATTTTTTTTAATTCCCTGATGAATCTATTTTAAATATTATATTCTTAAAAAGAAATTCAAAATTTAAAAATATAGGATATTAAATAGGATATGCATGGCAAACCTACTTTCCCATCAATCAACCGAGTTTCACTTCTATTCAAGAAGTGAACTCACGCAAATCTGAAGCTCACGTATTAGCTCCAAAAAATCTGAAGCAAAGTTCTACTTTGCCAATTTAGCAATGTATTGTGATAGATCTTCAATGTTCTTTTGCAGGACGAGACATGAGGGATCTCCTCTTGATCTCAACCATTCGCCTAAGCAGACAGCCAGACCTAATGGGCGGCCTGTTGCAACAGAATCTTGGCCTACCAGAAATATCAAAGGTGGAACGTCGGACAATAAAGACACAGGAGGATTTGATGAAGGATTTTATGATTTTATTGAAGAGACTGAAGATCCTCTCTCACAGGTGCAGCCACAGACTGAGTGGCCAGCATTACCTCATTCAAGTGTGTCTCAACTTGGTTCCGGTTCCGGATCGCCCTCGCAAATACCTGCTTCTCAATTGGATCCGTTGAACAGTTGCATCTCACCAAGCGGAAGACCAGGTTAGATCTTGTGACATCTAACTGAGCTTTGCATTAATATTATTTATTAGGCAGGGAAAGACTGTTTATCAATCAGCCAATCTAATATGTGAAACTAGAAAGCAGTCAAACATTCATATGACCAAGCCCTAGCGGATTCATACAATTAGAACAGGAGTCCCAATTCTGTGTCCAAGAACATGGAGTCAGCTTTCTTTTAAAACCCTTTTTCGGTTTTTGGTTTTCCCTCTCCATTCTCATTATTCTTTAATATTCAACTTCACTGCTAAATCTCTCACGAATTCGCAAAATATGTGGCCACATTTCCCTGGATTCTTGTCTCTCATGAATTCGCAAAATATCTGGCGACATTTCCCTGGATTCTCGTCTAAGAATTCATAGAAGTCTAAAGTACACTCTCTGTTCAATCTTGATCCGGAGTAAGCTCGACAGTTCTGCAAGCCTGTATAGATCCTTTTACTTTGTATTTATATACACCGGGGAATCTTGCTGGTTGCTTGAAGACTATGTAGATTTTTCTCATTTCATATTAGTTGGAAGCTTGAATCGTTTCCAAATTACTGTAAACATTTCTTCCCTTGTATTATATTGTAGATTTGTTCATTTATACTTATTTTCTTATAAATTTTCCCAAAGATTTTTATAAATTAAATTTTCCTGTTTAAATTCAACTTTATAATCTGCTCTCGTATTCCATTAAAGCCCTGCCGATTTTCGCTTATTCTGCTCCCTACTGTTTTCCTAAAGATTTCTTCTAAATTCTGCTCGCTTATTCTGCCCTTGCTGTAGCTGACATCTTTTGACAGGATTGTTTCCATTAAAGCCCTAACGATTTTCGCTTATTCGGCTAACTGCAGCTTTCCTAAGGATTTCTTTTGAGTGACCTTGCTGTAGCTGATCACTTCTTTTGACAGGATTGTATTAAAAAACTCTAAATCTAGCCATCTAATATATTGTGTTTACATAAATCCTTCTTGCATACAATTGCAAAATCATTCACCGCTCAAGTATTTTTGTAGGATCTAGATTGTAATTTCAATCGTGTAGTATGCCGATAAGAGAAAACGGACATAGAACTAGCGGAAGACGAAGATCTCGATTTAATCTAATCTATGTAGACAAATTTTTCCTAAATCTTAGACAAAGTCAGATTTTGTTTCTAAAATTTCAAAATCCTTTACCTTCTATGTTTTTTTAAATCTATATTGCAATTTCACTAACACCATAGCGTATTATGCAGATAAGAGAAAACGGACATCCCAGTCAGAATCAGGTGAAGACGAAGATCCCAATTTAAAACATTACCCATGCAAATTTTGTGGACAAAATTTTCTTATAGCTCAAGCGCTAGGAGGCCACATGAACGGCCATCGTAAAGGTCAGCCCAACCTTCTCTCCTTTACTGAGTTAAATTAATGCAGAATTTTAAAACATTTCCGCATTGTGGACAAATCCGAAACGTACTATGCTTATATTTTAAAAAGTAAATTGGCTCATGGAATTCGCCCTATTCATACAGTTATGAATAAACTATGCACATAATGCAAGTAATGAACAGATGTGTATATGCATCTGGATCTGTAAATATAGTTTTCTAACAAATTTAGAGATCTTAAAAACAAAATAGCTTTATCAATTTATGGGTATACTAAAATATGCAATATATATTTATGCAATTAAAGTTTATCTATTTATGGAATTAAAGTTTATTAACTGTGTTCACAATATGCAGAAAAAGAAGTGGAAGAAGTACAGCAAGCTTTACAGCTTGTTCGAGAGAGTGGAGTCCAGCAACATTTGTAAGATTCTTTAAAGCATATTTGTTCCTTGCTGTTTCAATCTATATTATCAAATTTAGCTACAGCTAAATATGATTTTGATTTTCTTTGTAAACTGTACAGCCCAACTCCAGACTCTCGATATCAAGGCTCCTTTATATCCAGGGAACTTTCTTCAGTTACATCTAACATTACTGGGATGCAAACCCACCAACAAAGAAATTTCAGTCATGCACCTTCACTAAATTTGAATCTAGGGTCTTCACAAAACAATCCATATGCATATGCACCGAACCACAACATCAATAATCCTAACTATGCAAACCCTGAATATTTGGCATCCGCTGCTAACCAAAGCGGACCACCTTATGAAAACATGTTCAATGGAATGGCATATGTCAGCTCCCAAAAGATGAATCAAGATACAATGGCAGGAATGCCTTCACATGGAGCCAAGGGCATGCAGCTAAACTATCTTCAGAAACAAACTGGGGAATCTACAAGTGTAGTCACACGCAGTCCGAGCTTTCAATCCCCAAATAGTTGTGTTCTGCAATCGGGAGTTTCTGGTTTCGAATTCTCAGGCCAAGGATCAATAAAACTCCAACAGTTCAACCCGCATTCTTCAATTCCAGTTGGTTTTCATGAGTTACCTTCATTAGGAATTGCCCACTTCAATGTGGAGGGAGAAAGTGCGCAGGGTAGGCAAACACCACGGAATAATAATATTCATGGGGGAAGTTATTTTTCCCAGTCTGATAGATACAATTGCAATCCAGTAGCAGAGATTGACAGCAAATATAATCAAGATTTTCCAGTTGGTTTTCAGTTACCTTCATCGAGAATTGCCCACCTCACTGTGGAGGGAGAAAGTGGACAGTGTAGGCAAACACCACGGAGTAACAATATTAACGAGGCAAGTTATTTTTCCCAGTCTGATAGATACAATTGCAATCCAGTAGCAGAGATTGACATGAGCAAATATAATCAAGATTTTCCAGCCGGTTTTCAGTTACCTTCATTAGGAATTGACCACCTCACTGTGGAGGGAGAAAGTGGGCAGGGTAGGAAAACACCACGGACCAACAATATTCATGAGGCAAGTTCTTTTTCCCAGTCTGATAGATACAATTGCAATCCAGTAGCAGAGATTGACAGCAAATATAATCAAGATTTTCCAGTTGGTTTTCAGTTACCTTCATCGAGAATTGCCCACCTCACTGTGGAGAGAGAAAGTGGACAGGGTAGGCAAACACCACGGAGTAACAATATTCACGAGGCAAGTTATTTTTCCCAGTCCGATAGATACAATTGCAATCCAGTAGCAGAGATTGACATGAGCAAATATAATCAAGATTTTCCAGTTGGTTTTCAGTTACCTTCATTAGGAATTGACTACCTCACTGTGGAGAGAGAAAGTGGGCAGGGTAGGCAAACACCACGGAGTAACAATATTCATGAGGCAAGTTCTTTTTCCGAGTCTGATAGATACAATTGCAATCCAGTGGCAGAGATTGACAGCATATATAATCAAGATTTTCCAAAAGGAAGCAGCAAGATGGAAGAGATGGTAAGAAGATATAATCAACTATTTACTCAAGTAAGTAACAAACCAGTTAGATTTTCATGCAACTTTAACTTCTGAAACGCATAGGTTTCGCACCTTTCGAATTTAAATTTACTGTACTTAAATGGATAAATATTTTGGGTTTTTTTGTTCGCAGGACCGGTGAGGTAATCTCTTTAAAGGTCGTTGTTTTCAAAGCAGAGTTGTTCCTAAACAGCTCTCGTATTGGCGACCAGCGTTCAAAATTGAACCCTTTCCAGCCCTTCCAAAGGGTTTAGTTAATTATCAAAAGTGTGAAAGGGTTTAGTTAATTTATACCTGTGGATTGAAATACAATTATTTATATTGGATTGAAATACAATTATTTATATTGCCTAGATGAAGGGCTTCAACAATAAACTCCTTTCCAATTGAAAATAAGACTCACTTTTCAAATTTGATCACTGTTGATAACGGAAAAAAAATTGAAAATAAGATTCACCTTTCAAATTTGATCACTGTTGGCAATGGAAAAAAAATAACTGATAAGAAATGGATTTGTAGAGATAGTACTTATAACTAGCAATTATACCAAAAGGTGCAATAAAAGGTTGAAGAGATTTGTGGTTATTTATGATACAAAACAAGATAGTGAAAAGGGTTTGATAGTAAACAACAAGTTTTATCAAATTTTGGGAGCAGTGTTGGAATTTGAATTTGAGGATGTTTCATGGGCATTTTTTCCATTAAATACTTCTAAATATTTTGGAAGACTTTGGGAGAAAGTCTGACAAAAAAGGTAAACAATTTTCCAAAACTTATTTTTGACTTTTAGTGATTTCTATACTTCTAAATATTTTGGGAGAAAGTTTGACAAAACAGCTAAACAATTTTCCAAAACTTATTTTTGACCTTTAGTGATTTCTATAAGCAGTTATTCATTTTTTTTTTTAAAGTTTTTTTAGAGGCTAAACTTTGAAACCTTTTCCTAAACACAAATTTTAATTACAAGTAATATGGATGCTCGTGGGTGTATTTGCATCATATTGGTGAGTGTCAATTATTGATTTGTGTTATTGTTGGTAAGTAATTTTGTTAGATTTTTGTGAAATATATAATAAATACTAATTAGCAATTTAACAAAAACAATGTTCACATCAACCCATTTTTCTTTTCAGTTTTAGCATTTGGTTTGTATCTTACTTTGTCTTTGTAAGATTAAATTTTGTTCTTTTTTCTTTGTTGCATTAACATGTGAGATTACAAATTATGCATCTAAGTAATTTAGAGTCCACTAGTCTTCCTTATTGTGTCACTTCATATCTTAATCAAGTTGATTGACATAACACAATAAAAAAACTTCATAGGTTCTTAACAATTTTTGTTGACATGTATTTGTATAGTTCTCTCTTTACCTTTTCTTTTGTTTGAATTCCATCTCTTATTGCTCATGCTTTTGGTTAAATTTGATGACGTGTGTATTTGTTTGTGATTTCATTGACCATACATATAAGAGTTTATTTTCCCAAATATAAAAAATAGAAATGTTAAGGGCTTAAATGCATTAAATTAAATTAATTGAGCATTTTCTCAATTTAATTACAAGTATTGATTTAAATATTTTTCCAACACAGTTTGAGCCAAAGGTTGTTTTCATTTGGGTTGGTTGGGATTCCATTGAGGGATTCCATTGGTGTTCTATACTTCCATAGTGTGATGACATATTCAATGAACCTCATGACCTTGATGTGGTAATTATGATGTGGTAATTAGTACTTTAAATTTCATTAAGGTCACTTATTTTATAGAGAATCTTCCCAAAAAATTGATTAACATCACTTATAATTTTATGGAAAATCTTCAAAAAAATTGCATAGAAATTAAATTAAAATACTTTAGCTACTACTTTAAAATGAATCATACCTTTAAACAATGTTATTGCCTAAAGATTCTTAAAAATCTATTTTAAAAGACCGGCATTATCTTATCTTATACTGGTTAATAAAAGAATGTGTATTATTTGAAAAGAAAACGTGAAAATATAAAAGAATAAATAAATAAAGAGTAATATCATAAGTATATTTATATAAAATATCAATTTGAAAATGGAGGACCTCACTAGGTTATGCATAAGAGAAATAGACTCGATTCAACATTCAATAAGAAGTTGTTTAAAGTTTAGTTTACTTTAGTGTATAAAATAAGGTTTGTATTTGAGAGGATTCAGATGAATCAATTAAATCACAATTCAAAAATAGGTGTGTCAAGATGGAAGACTAAGAACCAATGAACTTAGACTGAAGTCTAGTTAAAGTCCCATTTCGAGGCTTTTATTTTATTGTTTTGAGATCATTAAATTTGGCTTTGGCTTTTCCATTGATATTTATATTTTTTTCATTAAAAAAATTAGCAATTATCCCAAAAGATGCAAAAGAACATGTAAAGTGAAAAAAAAAGATAAATTAGATATGAAAGAGAGTAGTATTAAGAATCAAACTACATCTTTTGCATAATTGAATCCTAATAAATTAACAAATGATGTTAATCATCCATTCTAATTCAAGTATAAGTATAACTCATTAATATTGAAAGTATTACATAATTTTTAAAAATCATATATTGCTTAATTTAATTATGTATTTCTTTGACTTAGAGATCAATACTATATAAAGATAATTTTCAAGATATTGCAAGTTTTGAAGTGTTTTACAATGGTGAATAGAAATATTTTGTTTTGAAAAAAATGACAATAAAGTAAATTATTTTACAATAAATTGGCATTGAATATTAATAATCTTTTTAAAATTTATGCCCATGTAAGCTAGTAAAAATGTTACAACTTTGGTTGTAAATTATTATCTTATTAAATTACAATTCCTTTCAATATATATTAAGCAAGTTAAAAGAAGAGATGACATTGTTTATATGCTTGTTTGTGACATATAATGTAGTTATACTAATAGATACCCTAGCTCCAAAGGTTTCAATAAAAAATTAAACAATGTGGACAAAATTTCATGATTTTTTAAAACCTATGGTGTGAAAGAAAATAAGTTAAGGACATTGAGATAATAACTCAACTTCCAATTTTGGTCTAAAAAACTATTTTCCTCAAAATGAGAAAAATGCCTTTGGCATCTTAGAAAAGCTTGACTTTGGTTGTTGTTGTGGATGTAGTTGATTGTGGGGTGATTGTGGGGGTAGATATTGTTGTTGGTGAGTTATCTTGCAGCAGTTATAGGTTAAGTGTTCAAGTGGTAGTTCCTCCAGATTTTGCTCAACTAATTATAGTCATATGAAGATTGGTTGTAGTGGTGTTAATTCAATAGGAAACTCGATTCAACCACTTTAATAAAATGTGGTTGTGCTATTGATATTGATATATCAAATTGCTATGACAATTTCTATTTCAACATATAAAGAATATTGATATACTATATTAACATCAATCTATGATATAAACACTAACAAGTCTCAATGCACACTCATTTATTATGACATAATTTTATATTCTATTGTTACATTTAAGTTCATATTACCTCAATAATATGAAATTCTTGTCTTTCACTAAAAAAAAACCCACTACCATTATAGTTTTATTTCATTTACTTGAAGTTTGTATTATTTTAACTCATTGCCTAAGATGATTTCTTGTGTGAGAGTGGCAATATAATGTTGCACAACAACCTCAGATAATGCCAAATTTGTTGTTTGCAAGGAAATGCTAATGGTAAGGTTTTGTGCATATTTGCATTAGTTTTATTTGATGAAAATGTTTTCTTTAAATTTTCGCTGTATGCTTTCACATTTACAATTTTGAAGTGTAAGCGATGTTGAGCACTTTCAATAAATTAGTTTTCAAGGTTTCCACCAACCCTAGTTATAGGGTTTTATTTTCTATGTGAGAGGGATTTGTTGATGGTTTTAGTTCAACATTCTTTTAAAAACATTGTTTATGGGCTCTTTAAAAACAAATACACCACAAACCCTTAAACAAGCTTGGAAGATTAAACAAGGATCCCATTTTTAAATTAATTAGGGTAAGAATCT
Source organism: Pseudotsuga menziesii (assembly GCA_001517045.1). Classification (NCBI taxonomy): domain Eukaryota; kingdom Viridiplantae; phylum Streptophyta; class Pinopsida; order Pinales; family Pinaceae; genus Pseudotsuga; species Pseudotsuga menziesii. The sequence continues at coordinate 82,559 of LPNX011051055.1, read as the reverse complement.
CAAGAAACCCTTCTTGAGTTTTAAAGATAATCTCATAATGTCCAAATAATCCAAATCTATAATATTTGAATTATTTTTAAAGTCTAAAAAGTGATTTCTCTAGACTTCCTTGAACTATGTCAAGTCCAAAAACCAAAACAAGTAGAAACATTTAAATTTCAAAGAGATGTAACTCTTAAAAAATACATAATAAGGAAAAAAACCTTTTGGATTTTATAGATCACCTCATGAAAACACTTCATTGAAATGTTATGCAATGTTTTAGTTTTTTGTTGCTAAGTCAAATGGAATTTATTTAGAAAACTTCATCATTGTTTTCTAGCCAAACTAACAAACACACCCAAAAAAAAATCCTTAATACACTAGTTTCCAATTCATAAATGTAGCTATCAATAAAAGTGTTTTTTTATTTTCTCCTAGTTAATTATCTAACTTATGTTAACCTTCCACAAACTTTAACTAAAGTTTTCTATAAATACAATTATTCATGCACAAAATTTTAATTGTATAATACTTAAATTACACTTTCATATTATCATAAAATTCTAATTCTAATCTCTCTAATTGTTACAACTCACCTATCCAATTTTGCAAATTTATTCCTCTAAAACTCTCTAATTTTTTCATGTTCTATATTTGTTTAAGAAAAACTATACTTCACCTAACTCATAAAATTATAAATATTTCATTTTCACCCATGATTCCATTATTTCAAATTTAATTATTTGATGTCTTTCAAATTAAAAAAATATGAATAAATATAACTCCATGAAATTTGTAAAATCTATAGGACCATTACACTTTTAGGCTTCTTAAGATGGTTACATACCTATATCAATGCATAATTTTGAATAAAGTGAGTTGAGAGATGCTTTTGGTAATCATATTAATATCGACATTGAAATATCTTTTTAAGTAAAAATTGAAAAGATTACTTGCAATTTCATAAACCTTAAGTAAGAAACTTTTTTCAATAGAGTTGAGATATCTTTTTAGTAATGATGTTAATATTGACAATGAAATATCTTTTAATTAAAATTTGAAAGGATTATTGTGTCTCTTGCAATTTTGAAAATCTCCATTTGAAAAACTCTAAGGTAAAGGGAGATGTTAACACTTACTTTATTTTAGAGATACCGGACCCTCAAAGAAGTGAGATTTATTAGAAAAACTTTCTCTGAAACATTATGAGTCAATGGAGTTCTTAATAACATTATGTTTTCAATAGTGTTAGAGTAGCCACTTGTGTGTATAGCAAATATTTAGACAAATTTGGTTTGCTATCTTGAGTTTGATTTGCATTGGAAATACTTGACTTGATGGTTTCCATAGCAAAATAATATTTATTCTTATTGATATTCCACTAATAATTCTCTAAGAACCAGAAAAAATTATATTAATAAAAATATTGTTTTTGAGTTATATATATGAGATTAAGAATATAATAACATTTAGTATTTAGAATATTAATAATTTATTATTTTAAATAAAATAAAATAAATTATATTAAAAATGCCATAACCCATTATACCCCTTGCAATGGAAAGTAAGGATGTCATATATTCAATTACATCAGATCTGAAATTACAAAGTCACAACATAATATCACATTATTTTCTTAATAATATTTTAAATTTTTTTAAATAAACATGAATTTTTTTTCTATATTATTACTTTCACCAACTTTTATAACCATATAGTGCTTTTGAATTTGATAACTTCTTCATCTCTGTATACAATTTTCTTCAATACTGGAAACCCTTTAATCTTCAAAATGTAAAGCTTGAACAGTGCTCCTTCTTTGAACACATCCCCCTCACATAATAAGTGTGGCATACTTTGTAACTGCTCCATCTCTTGTAAAACCAAGATTTTTAGCCTGTAAATTCCATCTAGCTTTTGAGAACTTCATATCCACACGTCAATCATATCTTTGCATGTTGATGATTTTAAAACTTTAGAATTTGGCAACCTCTTAGTAAAGAAACACCTTGCCACAATTTCTCAACTCTAACCTCTCTAGTAAAGAGGCACCTTGCCACAATTTATCAAACTCTAACCTCTCTAGTAGCTCCTTATAACATGTGAAAGTGAGATTTCAAATTTCTTCATTTCATCTTATTTCGGTAATTACTTATTGCATTTGTAATTAGGATAGAGTATAGACAAACAAAATCCTCATTAACACATCTCAAGTTTCTTCATCTCATATTTCTATAACACTACAAATTATTCAACTAAATGTTAGGCAAGCATCTACTATCATTGTATAACATACCTGTAATGACAAAAAGATTCATAACATTTGGTTTAGGTTATCATTATCTTTCCCTTGTACTTATCATGATTGCATTTCTACAACATCTCATTATGTTGCCTTTGTATTTGTGCTACAAAATCCCACTACCAAATAAACAATCACGAACCAAATTAGATGAAAAACATATGCTATGTCTTTATTTACAAACCTGAAACTTTCTATGAAAAATTTCACAATAGTGTGAAGAAAAGATTCATAACAGCAACATTTCTTACTACCAATTCCCCCACAAACTTGACCAAGGCCCTTCCTTTAAATGAACCAAATTGAAAATATTTTACCCACTCATATTCAATAGACAATTTAAAACACTTTTCAAGACCAGAGTAAACACAAAACTAATACCTTGCTTCCTCTTTGCATAATGTGAACACGTTCTTTGATGATGCATGATGCAATCCCGGCCTGGTGGTCCCTTGATGCTTCACGCAGAACAACTCAAGAGCTCCACAGATGAGCCACCTTTTTTACTTAACTGGTTGTCATTATTAAAAGACAGGTTTTTTTTAAGGTTTCATTTCCAATTTAATGGGTTGAGCAACGAGCATTTTTTTTGCAAGCCGGCACCTCCCAATGGACAATGTGTACAATGTGTAGTTCCTTGCCCACTCTTGCTTTATCAACAGCAATGCAATGCAAGGCAATGACTACACTTCCAAATGGGCATCACCCTAAACCCCAGGGGTTCCTTCTCTCCTGAACCCGCCAACTATTTTTCTTCCTCAAGGCTTTTTATTCCATCCTGAAGCTTGGAAAAACTATGGGGATAATAATCTTTCTTCCACTCTTCACTTTACAAAGCAGCATTATGTAGACAACGTATGTGCAAACAACTGGCACAGTTTCGATTCAGCAGAAATATGAAGAGCTTGCCTTGCATACATTTCAATCCAAGGTCGATTCTTGGGGACTTTTGCAAGCTATTGTAGACTATCACTCGCTTCATTAGAGACACTAGATAATAAGATAAATAAATTCTTCATGCATGATTTCTCCAAGAGAATTGAAGCTTGAAGAGTTTTCAAAATTCCGCCATGATTTTCAAAAAGAAAAGAATGCCCAGAAAGCAACAGAAAATTGTAAACTAAACCGAAATAACTTACAAGAGACGGTGTAAACATTTGAGTTGTAGGGGTCTTACTTAAAAAAAGTAAAAATTTGATACCCAATTAAAAAAACTATAACTTACAAGAGACGGTGTAAACATTGAGTTGTAGGGGTGTTATGGATGCCAACGAAGACCGTCGTATCATAACCTAAGAAACACCATCAATGGGGTTGGTTAAATAACCTGTAGAAACAAACAAACAAACTCATTTAGAAATTTGAAAGGAAATTTTGTAATCATCGAACCTCTGGGTTCACACTCTTTACTGCTCAGCAAAACAAACAAACAATAAAAAGTAGAGAGAAGGAAATTTTGTAATCATCGAACCTCTGGGTTCACACTCCCCGACAACTAAAATTCTGTACAATTATTCCCCTGCACTTAAAACGATTGCTGTACCAAAACAACATCGAGTTTGTGTCCATTTCATGGCACTATTGCAACATCGAGTTATTTCTTCGGGATTCCCGATTGGCACTATTGCACCATCCTATCCTCTTCTGTTGTTGAGAATAATTTGGACAGTCATGTTTCTGATGATTGTATCGAGTCCCAAAATTTTGGAGGACACAAATATTCAAAGAGTCCTGGAAAATTTCACTCCAAAGATGCCCAACACACCTTTAAATTGTCACAGAGGACAAGTTGATGACACCCTTCACATTGCAGCAGTCACCCTTATGGAGGAACTAGAAGTTTTTATGTCCCTGAGAGCTATATTGCATATATCTTCTTCTCACTTCAATAATAAGAACGGTGATGATAAGGAAGATAGATTGACATTTGAAGCTAGGAATCTTCAGCGTGATAACAAAGAGGTTAAACAAGTGGCATTGCCGCATAATGATGAGGCATTGGTTAATGTTGCTAATCCGGTCGACCAAGATCGATTTGAATATGTTCTGGAGAGGAAAACGCTTGATCCATATTGACAGACCCATATTGAAGGTGACACAGAACTTTTGTCTCAGAAGTGTTTTTAGTACTGTTGTGCTTGAAGAAGACAACTTTATGGTATGGCATGGTATAATCAATAAAGTTCCAGTTTTTGTATACTTATAATGAGTTGTCCTTAATGTACAAGAGATTATTGTAGTTATTTTTGTCTAGTGATTCTCCCCAGTGCACTTGTCTCATAAACAATTGTTACCTGTCTAAGACTTGGGGACTGGGATTACTTGTGAGCATGGACACACCATTTTAGATTCAGTATGGGACATTAATAATAACTTGGTTAGATGAATCCATTACTAATTCAAGGTTAAAACTTCAAACTAATGATAATTGATGGGAGAATCATGTGCTTTATGTTAAAGTATTTTGTGTTATTTTGAAATTTAGGAGTATGTTCTTCCTTTGACTTCATTGATGGTTAGTCCTACTTATAAAATGGAAAATTTTCATGTTAACACTACCCATTATGATATTGGTTGATGAAGTACTAGATTGAAGTATTTGATGATAGGTTCTTTATCTCATTCATTTGCATTATGTTTTATATAACTTCCATTGGTAATCATTCAAAGTCTAATTTTATGAACTTATATGACCTAAGGGGGTATTGTTTTTCTTTGTGGATGGAGTTTCTATCCTTGCCATGCTTTATTCTAACATCAATGTTTATAAAATAGGTTTAAGGGAATGTGTTAGCTCCACTGATCCCAAAGAGGCTATTTAGCTACATGAAGTAGATTGAAAGAAGTTATCTCATTCTGGACTAGTTTCAACACATCTTTTCCAGTTGTTACAGGTAGTTTATGGTTAATATTTTGATGCAGACAACACTGCCTTGGGAGGAACATGGTGTATCTAAGTGTCTTTCTTTCAACCATGCATTCATGACAAGTAACAACATTACTCATTTCTTAAGAAACAATGTGTAACTTCTTACTTGTGGTTGAAATAAAGACAAAATATCATCATAATAAGTCATGCATGAGACTTGAGATTATACTAGAAGACATTTGTCGATTTTGATTTTCTACTTATGTTTTGAGTTATGTAGTTGAACTTGGTATTGTTTGTGAATTTGTTAAAGGAATCATCTTTCAGTTCACTATTTTGAATATAAATATGGGGTGTCAAATGTTGTATTATCATTTTTATGAGATGATACAATGAATTTCTACATAGAATGTGGTTTTATAACTTATATGGGTTACAAATGTCATTAGTATGTTTTTTGTGCACAAAATTGACTATATTTTGAGTTTTTTTTCTATTTGTCAAGTTTTTCTCAAGTCTTATCTGAGTCACTAGGTTGGCCAAGTCTCAAGCCAACCGAGTCTTTGCTGAGCTTGATTTTGACAACATTGGTTGTGGGTACGTGTGAATTCCCACTAAAATTCCAACCATTGATTTATTATGTGCGAATGGCTAGGTTTTCCTCGTGCAAAACATATTATATGAGGATTTTCTCTTGACCCTCTACACCATCAATCAACCTCACATCCCCCGATCTATATTTCAGTGGGCATCACTTGCCAAACATTATGCTGATGAAATCACCACCATTTGATTTTTCAAGCAACTATCTGAGGTTCAGGGATATGTTTCAAGGTTCACACATCAAGCACTGGAAGCATTAAGGATTACACTTCAATTTAATTACCCCACATGAAATTCATTCAGAATTTTAAGAAGAGAATACCATGGTTTTGATTTTTGGGATAAGCAATGGATTTAGTGCAAGACGTGGCACCATCTTAAATGGATCCCTCTCCCTTTCCTAATGAGATATCAAATCTTTCAAAGAATTATGAGCTAACATTAATTTATAGGGAGAATTATAACTGTTATGGAGGAAATTATGAAGTGACCAATAATATTTGAAGGGGAAGCCAAGCTTTATAGGAAAAAATTCCTCCAAAGAAAGGGAATAGGACATGAAAGGAGTTTTTAGCGCGTGAAGGGAGAGGAAGGATGCAGAGCTAGAGAAAAAGAAGAGATGGCTGTGTGAAGAGGATGAAAGGGAGTAGCTAAGAGATCAGAATTTGGACAGAGAAGAGTAGGGAGTAAGAGAAGGAGAGGAGATTTCGTTTACAAAGAAACTAGAGGAGTTAGATATAGAGAGAACAAGAAGTTGAAGAAGTATTCTAATAGAGAAGAAGAAGAACACATAGGAACCTAGTAGCAACAACGTTAAGCAAGTAGACTCGTATGAAATTTGAAACCATTTTGGTTGTAGAAGTATGGAAGTAATTGTAAGCTTGGGTAAGACTTAGACCAGCGGGATTGGACTTTTTTAGTAGAAAAAAAAGGGGTTTATGAAACTAGTTAGATTTACAATCCTGAATTCCCATTGAGGCACTCGTAATAAATTTTAAGTTTAATGAAAGGCCAGTTGAGCCAATTTTAATGTAGGAAATTCCCCTTTGATTGTGTTTAATTTTTTGTGTGGCTAAGTGTTTAATGACCTACAATTGAGAGTAATTGTATTTGTAGGTTCAAGAGTCTGTTGTACTCCCCTTTTTTATGTTTATGTTCGTAGTTGTGGTTGAATAATTATAGGGTATTTAAGTCCTCCTTTGCATCATAGATTATAATACACATACCCACCCCACACACACTAAATTTCAAGGAAAAATATATATTTTTCAAATGTTTAAAATGTCCATGTATTGCACATTTCCATAATGACCCAATAATACAATGTACATAGATTATACTAAATACTAGAAAATGCAATGAATTCTAGACAATTTACAGTTCTACCAATGGTGTGTTCTGAAATTGGGTAAAAAAAATAAAAAATTCTATTGAGTCTCTCTTTTATAGTTGACATGCCTTATGTTGGACTTGTTGGTTGTGGATCCTCATCTTCCAGATTCATAAATGTTATTATTCATCCGTGTTTGTACCCCGGTTTTACTGTACACTCTTCCCAGTAAGGGGGTGCAGGCGCAGCGTCCCCGAAAGAAATTTTTGGGATGCTTTTTTGCCAACAGTTTATGGGCCCATGGTATTGAGTGACCCGGGGCATTTTCCCATGGTAATTCCCCCATAAAAGGACATCATTGTAATATGGATATGTATTGTATTGTAGCATTGTAAAAACAATCTCTGTGACTGTGAGAGAGTGAAGAGGAAGTGCAATGGGGTTGCTATAGGCTGTATCCCTTCATATTGTTGGATGGTATAATACTAAAGAACTAGAAATTTATGTGTGGATGTATCCCATATTGGGTGAACCACATTATATCTATGTCTCTTTTGTAATGTGCCTTAATATTTGCATATGGTTTATTGCTTATTGTTATTGCTCTGCGATCCTATTTTTCTAACAGGACTTGGGAGCCTAATTCATAGTCATAAAAAAAAATAAGTACGACTTGGGGTGTCTTAAGGTGTTCACATAGGGATTATTTTTTCTATGGGTTTCAAAGAAACCATACTTGACATTTATCTGATTCTAGATTTGGTCATTTTCTAACCAAAAATTACCTAGCATTGGTTATTTACCTAGAAAAAATTACTCACTAGTTTCTTTAGAAATTGTTAAAATTGATTTTCCCCTAACCTTGAACTTCACATCCTCGAAATCAGTGTAAATCCCCCACCTTCTCCATTAGAAAGTTAGATGAATTACCTATGATTGAGGTCATAACAATAGTGATGATATCTCAAGCTCAAACTATACACCCTTATCATCTTCTTCATGACTAATATCCAACATGCTTATTTTCAAGCCCTTAAATCTAACCATTTTCTTCTATATATTTAGTGGGAAGCACCTCAAAATGTTTAATGGTGGGTTTGATGCTTAAAAGTTATTTTAGACCATATAGGTTGCACTGCATTTATAATTTATCTTGATTCGTTGGGATCCATCGAGATCAGATGAGGGTACTTCTAATGTCATGTATACAATATTCACATCATTATACTCTTGTAGGTTGTCGAAATCATGGTGGAAATATAATACACTTTATGATTAGGTTAAATTACCTTAAAATATATTCAATAATTTGATTATTATATTTTACACCAAGGTTTTGGGAACTTGATTGAACATGATTGGGAGTTTGTAATGTGGGATTTGAAGCATTGCTAATTAGATCTGTTGTAAATTATTTTTTGTGTTGTTTATTCTACTTGAATTGCAAGTCATCTTAAATTTGATAGAATCCTTGTTCTCTTATCTTATAGTGTGATAATTTATATAGATGTAGACACTCTCCTAGTTGTTCTAATGAGAGCCACAAATGTCATGATTGTTGGTAAGGTTGTTCTTGTGTGTGGATATGGAGATGTTGGAAAGGGTTGTGGTGTATCCTCAATGGTTGTTAATGGAGATAGGGTCATTGTTCTAGAAATTGATCCTTTATACACCCTAAAATATATTATAAAAGCCTACTATATTAACCCTAAAGGATGTAGTTAGCATTGTTCTCAACCAATTGTTGGTTGTGCAAACTCACAAGTCATAGTGAAAATTATATTGCATTATGATGATAAAATATGGTAGGCATGCTATTTTTGTGGATGTATATGCCCCTTACAGGTATCCTTTCTACCTATAAATTTGGAAAGAATGCTCTAGGATCTTGGGCCTCAACTATAACTGGAATAGACCCTCCCCACATTTGGCATGGCATAGATAACTTGCTACAAGGGAATTAAAACAATGCAAATATCTCCTTCTTAGTATCATTTGGGATATTTGTATTTTGATAAACAAGGGATTTTTTCAAGAAAAAATATTAGTCCCGGAACAAATTGCATCACAAGGTGTGACAATCCTTTCCTTCTTTCCCTAGGAGAAAGGTTTAGTTGGATTCCATAGTATTGAAGAAGAGGAGATAGATAAATCCAATCCTTGGGGTTATTTTGATGGAGTCTCACAAGGATAAAATCCATCCTACGGAGGGGGGTCCTTCTATACCTAAGTGATTCACACTATTTCAAGATGAAAATAGGGTCAGGATAAGGCACAAATAATTATGCATGGTTATTGACCCTTTATAAATTCTCATCATTTTTTCTATTGAGAAAGGATGCAACAACTTCAAATATTTTCAATGACTCTATGCTTGTGATCAATTGGGCAATGGGAACACAACACTACCACAATTAATATTAGCATCACTTCCCAAGGAAATAAAGCTTATGTAGAATTCTTTTCAAAATGTCTCTTGTCCTCATGTCTATAGGGATCATAACAAAGAAGCAGACATAGGGGTGTCGAAAGAGAGCCTCAAGATGGCATGGGGAAGTGGAAAATTATAGAGTTTAAATACGGGGAACAAACATAATTCTATAATAAGCCATTCATAGAAGGCATCTTACTATTTCAAACAAATTGAAAAACAATCATCAATACTCTACAACATCATGGAACCTCTTTTTAGTCGGCATCACATACAACTTCAACTATTATTTTTTCCTTTTTTCTATGTACATGAACAACAAACTCTAGTTAATGTAAAAAGAATTGTAAACTTTCACATGAAGATGGAAAGTCATTTTTTGTAATGCAACAACCACTATATAGATAAAAAACTCTATGGAAATGCATTTACAAAATACATCTATGAAATGTAATTTTATTCACCTATGTTGAAGTTGTAATATCTCTACAAGGAGAAGTTGTAAAGTTCACCCTGACCTAGGATTTTGGCATGCATAAGATTCACATAAACTTGATTAAATTTCTAATACGGTATCAAATTCATACACTTCTTAGCTTGTCGAAAAGATTATTGTAAGGGCTATGTGATCCCATGCTTAAAAGGAGGATTTATTTTGTTCTAATGGTTTTATATGCTATGATAAGGTTTTCTCTCTGTTGTTGATGTCTTAATCATGACCAAGGGTTTATGCACGATTTTTGGGAAAAATACAAATGTTTTGGGATGGATGATTGCGTTGTACCTTGAGGAGAATTTTGGATTCACAATGTTTATGAGGAGACCTATTAGAGTAGAAACTTCATTATTTTCTTGGGCTATGCATGACCTAGGGTTGCATGATGGTGTGGCAATGATAATGTGTGACAATGATAGTGACATGGACAATGATAGGAAGTGACGGGGACAATGGAATGCAGTGATTGTGACAGGTTTATATTCTCTCATATATATTTATATTCAAGGGGTTGGAGCCTCAACTTCCAATTGGAGATGGAACATCTAGGAAGTTGCAACTCCCTTAAGGCTGGAGCACTAGAATTTAGGGTGTAGGAATTTCCTTCAATCTTAGCTTGTAAACATTATAAATTTGAAGATAAGTTTTCTTGGTTTTTGTCCTTGCTATGTTTCCACATAAAATCCTTGTGTTATGTGCATTGTTTACTTTATGTTTATGTTATGTCTATACATGAGTGATAAGTACCAGCCTAGATCCATCTAAACTATGGATCTACCATGCGTTGAGAGGGCTCAAATCTCTTGAAGTGAAAACCTTTTATTTTTATTTGCAACCACTTATTGGATATGTTTGCACCTCAACATATTTGATCCCTCTCGAGGCATGGTAAATCTAGATTTTAGATGGATCTAGGTTGGTTGCAGTCCAGGACAATCAAATTAAATTCGTAGATGATCATGATTATGCATATGAAGTATCTAACTGCTATCCTATATGAATATTTATAGCAAGTCCAAGTATCTAACAATTATCCTATCCAACAGTTACATGTTCAAATCTGGGATAGATATCATAATCTGTCATTTCTTGTTCTTGTTTTTAGTCAAATTCCATTTATTGTGATAATTTTTAAAAAAATGCTCTCTGTTTCTCATAATATTTTTTTCTCTCTTCCTTATTTTTGTTAAGATTACAGTATCAAGAGTCATTCTCCAGTCTTGTGAGTAATATCAAGACAGTAGACTTGTGTAGTCCTACAAGTATCGTCATATGATTGAGGTGGTGATGTTGTAAAGTCTTGTGAGTAATATCAAGACAATATGATTTTATAGTCCTATGAATATCCTCATATGATTGAGGTGGAAAGTAGGCTTGTGTAGCCCTATGAATATCCTCATATGGTTGAGGTGGACAATAGGCTTGTGTAGCCCTACGAATATCCTCATATTATTGAGGTGGAAAGTAGGCTTGTGTAGTCCTATGAATATCCTCATGTTGTGAGGTGGTGTACTTTACTATGTAAAGTAGATATACTATGTGATGTATGGCTAGTCATGGTCAACATGTGCTACAAGTCTCCTTTAGGGATTAGCTACCCCTAGAGTGATTTACTTTAACATGTGACTATATGACCCGAGGCAATACATATGATCATAGGTTTGGAAACGATCTCATGAGTATGATATGATAAAGATGATTATTTAATGAAAACACATATGGACCATGCATAGATATTTAATATAAGCACAGAGAAAGAGAGAGAACTCAAATTGCATATGTTGCCACCAAGTAAACTCGAATTGACTAGATATTAGTTGAGTATTAGTTATGGTAAACAAGTTCAGTTAATTAAGGAATCAAATCCTTAACTTATGGAAGTGATTGTTGGAAATAAACACTGATGGAGAAGCACTAGTTCTATTTGGTTACATTCAATTATTGTTCAGTTACATTCAGTTCAGTTCAGTTACATTCAATTACTGGTCAGTTACATTCAGTTCAGTTCAGTTACATTCAGTTCAGTTCGGTTACATTCAGTTCAGTTCAGTTCAGTTCAGTTCAGTTACACTCAGTTGTATGTAGTTACACTCAGTTCCATTCAGTTGCATGTAGTACCATTCTGTTCAGCTCAATTAACAACTCAGTTAGAATTAGTTAATTAACGGAAGGCACATATCTTCTTGTGGGAGATAATTATGGAGTGTCAGATTCGCACCAGATCATGGGGTGCATGATTGAAGATGAATCAGTGTTCAAAGTGTTAACAAGTTGCTAATACATGCAACCATTCTATTTTTGTTGTAAAACCTAATTTGACTTGTTATTAAAGTGCTACGCACTTAGAAAGTTAGATACAGTGTTCCATTATATCTCCTCTCTCTTGTGTTCTCGATGAAAGAAATCTACTATTGTGTTGCAATCATTCTCTACTAATAATCTATCATACTCTAAGATCGTTTGCTGGCTTTTTTATCCTTTGAATCAGTAGAGGGTTTTCCCAGGGTATATCCTGTGTTGTATGGTTTGATTAATGTCTTTGGATTATTGATGAGATTTATATGCACTGTTATTATGGATTAAAGTTTTAAAGTTCAATTTTCTTCATATTTTTCTCAATCACTAACATGGTATCAGAGCAAGGGCATGCAAGAGCTTAGTTTGCACAAGCAACTAAAGCCTATGTGATCTTGAGAAGAATTGAGCAAAGAGCCTGGAGCCATAGCATCAATCTCCATCCAACCGGAAGACCAATTTGAATATACTTCCAAATTGAAGGCAAGAGTGTGAATATTTAGCTTACTCGTGTGAATATTTCAAAAATATGCAACTGTGTGAGGGATATGATCTGGTATTTGAAGATGAAATTCTCAGAATTCGTGTTATGGCCATTTTCTCGAAGTGGACCAATTGATGGAACAACCCCAAGAGTTGTAAGTTGGATATTATCATTATTCATTGGATCTTGAGTATAATGAGATCCTAATAGAGTTGAGATATCATCCAAAGAAGAGGATGATCATTGGAATAAGTTTTCTTTGAAAGAAGAACATTTGCTTCGGGCTGCATGGGATCCAGTTTCTCCATGTAGAGATTTTCTACCTCCTGCATGCACTCAAATTTGCAAAGAGATTAATAATGAGGGACTATAGTAATCTCCACAAGGAAGCAGAGATCAAGAGGGAGCATGCAAAACAATAAAAAGATAAGTACCCAAATTTTTTATTATATGCTACTTAGATCGATATGCTTTTGAATGGTTTCATTACAATCATATAGAGGATGCATGATTGTTCATAAGATATGAAAATAGAGCATGCGTGATTATTTTATAAAATATGCATATAGAAGATGCATGATTATTCTTAAGATATGACTATAGAGCATGCATGATTATTTTATAAAATATGAATATAGAGCATTCATGATTATGAATATAAATGATGCATGATTGTTTCATAAAGATATGAATATAGAGTTGCATGCTTGTTTCATAATTATAGAGATGCATGATTGATTCATGAGATATGAATGTTGGGCTGCATCATTGATTCACGAGATATGAATGTTGAGATGCATGATTATTTAATTATCACATACATTTATAAAATCAGATTATGTTTTATTACAATGTGTATTCTTGGACTTGGAATTGTGTTTAGCATATACATTGTTGTTCCTATCTTTATTGGAATGTTATCAATTTCATGAGTCCAAATTTTGCGAGATGATATAAAGACTGATATAAGACTTATGTAGAAATTATACAAGGTTAAAAACATCATTGATAAGACATGAGATCTAGGGAAACATGATTGTTCCATGAACTGTGAACATAAGACTACATGATTGGCTAGATAGAGGGCTTCATGCTTATGTCATGAGATATGAACATGGGAATATATATTTCTTTCATAAAATGAATTTTTGGACTAATATAGGGTTACATATAAGTACATAAGATTATAATGGGTTATGATAAATCGATTGGTCAATATGTGCACATAACTAAGTAAATCTTTATCAGTATATTGAAAGTATTTCATGTGAATAAAATTCATGAGTATGAAATAGTTCTAACCATGTGAATAATTTGTCTTGTAGGGAAAATTAATCTGCCATTACCTACAAGTAAAGAAGGTCATGAATGTGGAGTCATTTTGATGGCTGAGCCTAGAAGATAATAGTTCGAGAGGTTCCTATGTCTCTTGGAAATCAGACAAAATATATGGCTTGATTATATTTTGATAGATGTGAAGACTCCTAAAGATATTCAATCTTATTTAGATTCATGTGTCAAATAAAGAGCTTCATATATATATGAGCATAAGTCTCCCTGATGGAGAACCCATATTATGATTCTCACATTTCGTATGGTGAGAGGGAGTTGCTAGTCTCACTAGCTCATGAAGAACAAGTGTATTTGGTTGATGTACCTCTTGTAAAAAAAAGGAGATATGCATGATACTCATATTCAAAAGGAAGCTGAGAACTGTATTTAAGAATATTGTTATGATTCTTATGATTAGTGGTGTGGCAGTCACCAGACAAATATTTTCCCCAGTTAAGGAAAATGTGCAGTAAAAGAGCCTGAAGAGTTTCAGGATGATGGAATGCAAATCCATGGCCACACATATGAAGGTAAATATGAAACTATTCTTATTTAATATTTGGGGGATCTCAAGTCCATTGAGATGTATTTGGTTAGTCACAGGTCACAAGATCTATTATGTACTTTGCAGTTTGTACATAGACATGTACAAAGCATGTGTTGTGGTACCTACTTGGTACAAGTGTATGTGAACTCATATATATCTTGATCATTGAAATAGAGTTTTAAAGATATATGAAATCTAACTAATATAGTGATCGAGGAATATCGCATGTCTTGCTCTAGATAGACATGCTAAAAAGCAGTAAAGATTTTCAGGGTTCTAGTCAGTTATATTTGAGACATGGTACATATCCACAGATGAGCAGCATTCTTACTAAGCTTCTGTCCAGGACAAGCTTGGTATAGTACATAATAATTCCTATAGTTGAAGAGGGAGTATTGATGTGTCTTCATGGGCGACAACAGATAAAAACCCCACCAGTTAGTCATCGTACTTGACTTAGGCAGCCGAGGGCTGTGATAGCTTGTGGAGAGAATCCACATGAGAAGAAACATGGTCAAAAGTCTCAGAGACTATTTATAGTCTGTACTGTTAGAGAACATTTACAACCTCTTGGAGAGGTAGTTGGGGTGCTGTAAATATAAAGAGAAGGATAACTGAGAAAGTGATCATGACTTGAAGAACATTATAGAATGGCATGCTCACAAAGAAATTCTCCAGATAACAGAAGATTCAAGAAGTCAACAAACATTGAAGAATGAAAGAAAATATAAGTATTTCTTTCTACATGTTATTACGCATTTGTTGTATAATGTTGTATGTGATGGATTTAAAAATCCATGGTTTCTAGTTTAGAGAAACTTTATTCTGGATTGGAACTAGATGATGCTATTTTGTGTAAGTAGCTGGTTGGTCTTTGAGCAGATCTGTTATGTTTTATGCTTACTACTAAGTATATATTTGAGTACCTTTGAGGTACATTAGAATAGGATCTTTATTGTATTTGATACATGGCAGACCTATTATTTGATTGTGCTATCCAACTATTGTTTTAGCCTGAGATAAGCGATGTATTTTAGGGCTAGTACTACAAAATCTAAGTGTATTGCGGCTAGAACTACAGAAGAAAGATGTATGTATGAGAGTACTACAAAAGGAAAATGTGTTTTGTGGATAATACTACATACTGAGGAGTAGTGTAGCTTGGGAGGCTACCTACTAGGGTGAAAGACTTGAGGCTACAATCATTATGTGTTAATAGTAAAGCTTTATCGAAAACCCTATATGTGTTTTATGATAAAACATATTCGAGATGAAGTTTAACTTCATTGAACTCATGGTCATGAGTTCTAGTACATAGGTACTCATGAGTAGATTGCAAATTTGTTGCAAGCCTCTATTTGTGATGAAGTTTAAACACTTCTGAGATAAGCTCGGTATGGTAGAGAATGCCTCCCTTGCTGAGAGGGAGTGTTGAGATTATAGCATCAAGAGTCATTCTCCAGTCCTGTGAGTAATATCAAGACAATAGACTTGTGTAGTCCTACAAATATCCTCATATGATTGAGGTGGTGATGTTGTAAAGTATTGTGAGTAATATCAAGACAGTAGGCTTGTATAGTCCTACGAATATCCTCATATGGTTGAGGTGGGCAATAGGCTTGTGTAGCCCTACGAATATCCTTATATGGTTGAGGTGCACAGTAGGCTTGTGTAGTCCTACGAATATCCTCATGTTGTGAGGTGGTGTACTTTACTATGTAAAGTAGATATACTATGTGATGTATGGCTAGTCATGGTCAACAGGTGCTACAAGTATCCTTTAGGGATTAGCTACCCCTAGAGTGACTTACTTTAGCATGTGACTATATGACCTGAGGCATTACAGATGATCATAGGTTTCGAAATGATCTTATGAGTAAGATATGATAAAGATGATTATTTAATGAAAATACATATGGACCATGCAGAGATATTTAATATAAGCATAGAGAAAGAGAGAGAACTCAAATTGCATATGTTGCCACCAAGTAAAATCAAATTGATTAAACATCAGTTGAGTATTAGTTATGGTAAACAAGTTCAGTTAATTAAGGAATCAACTCCTTAACTTATGGAAGTGATTATTGGAAATAAACACTTATGGTGAAGCACTAGTTCTGTTCGATTACATTCAGTTACTGTTCAGTTACAATCAGTTCAGTTCAGTTACATTCAGTTACTGTTCAGTTACATTTAGTTGTGTTTAGTTACATTCAGTTCAGTTCATTACATTCAATTCTATTCAGTTTAGTTCAGTTCAGTTACACTCAGTTGTATGCAGTTACACTTAGTTCCATTCAGTTGCATGTAGTACCATTCTATTCCACTCAATTAAAAACTCAGTTAGAGTTAGTTAATTAATGGAAGGCACATATCTTCTTGTGGGAGATAATTATGCAGTGTTAGCTTTGCACCAGATCATGGGGGTGGATGATTAAAGATAAATCAGTGTTCAAAGTGTTAAAAAGTTGCTGGTACATGCAACCATTCTATTTTTGTTGTAAAACCTAATTTGACTTGTTATTAAAGTGCTATGCACTTGGCAAGTTAGATACGGTGTTCCATTAGATCTCCTCTCTCTTGTGCTCTCGGTGAAATTAATTTGCTATTGTGTTGTAATCATTCTCTGCTAATGATATATCATACTCTAAGATCGTTTGCTGGTTTTTTATCCTCTGAATCAGTAGAGGGTTTTCCGAGGTTATATCCTATGTTCTGTGGTTTGATTTATGTCTTTGGATTATTGATGAGATTTATATGCACTATTATTATGGATTAAAGTTTTAAAGTTCAAGTTTCTTCATATTTTTCTCAATCACTAACATGGTATCAGAGCAAGGGCATGCAAGAGCTTAGTTTGCACAAGCAACTAAAGTCTACGTGATCTTGAGAAGTATTGAGCAAAGAGCTTGAAGCCATATCATCGATCTCCATCCAATCGGAAGACCAATTTGAATATACTTCCAAATTGAAGGCAAGAGTGTGAATCATTCTTGAGGAGAATGATCTAGATTTTTACTTGACCTCATTGAGTGAGGACTCTTTATGCAGGGTGAAAGACCAAGTCAACATGCACCATTTCCGTCACTTTTCAGGAGACAAATTTTGTGCAAAATTTTTGATCAATCAGCCTGGAATCAGACAAAAAGGTTGAAAACTCATTTCCGAAATTGGCCAATTTAGCTTAATTGTGAGAATATTTCACAAATCCACAACTATGTGAGAGATACGATCAGGTATTTGAAGATGAAATTCTCAGAATTCATGTTATGGCTGTTTTCTCAAAGTGGACTAATTGATGGAACAACCCCAAGAGTTGTAAGTTGGATATTATCATTATTCATTGGATTTTGTGTATAATGAGAGTCTTATAGAGTTGAGATATCATCCAAAGAAGGGGATGATCATTGGAAGAAGTTTTCTTTGAAAGAAGAACATTCGATTCAGGTTGCATGGGATCCAGTTTCTCCATGTGGAGATTTGCTACCTCCTGCATGCACTCAAATTTGCAAAGAGATCAAGACTGAGGGACTACAGTAATCTCCACAAGGAAGCAGAGATCAAGAGGGAGCATGCAAAACAATAAAAAGATAAGTACCCAATTTTTTTTATTATATGCTACTTAGATCTATATGCTTTTGAATGGTTTCATTACAGTCATATAGTGGATGCATGATTGTTCATAAGATATGAATATAGAGCATGCGTGATTATTTTATAAAATATGAATATAGAGGATGCATGATTGTTCATAAGATATGAATATAGAGCATGCATGATTATTTTATAAAATATGAATATAGAAATGCATGATTATGAATATGAAGGATGCATGATTGTTTCATAAAGATATGAATATAGAGTTGCATGCTTGTTTCATAATTATAGAGATGCATGATTGATTCATGAAATATGAATGTTGGGCTGCATCATTGATTTATGAGATATGAATGTTGGGATGCATGATTATTTAATTATCATATGCTATTATAAAATCAGATTATGTTTTATTACAATCTATATTCCTGAACTTGGAATTGTGTTTAGCATATACATTGTTGTTCATATCTTTATTGGAATGTTATCAATCCCATGATTCCAAATTTTGAGAGATGATATAAAGACTGATATAAGACTTATATAGAAATAATACAAGGTTGAAAACATCATTCATAAGACATGAGATCTATTGCAGCATGATTGTTTCATGAACTGTGAACATAAGACTACATGATTCGCTAGATAGAGGGCTTCATGCTTACCTCATTAGATATGAACATGGGACTATATATTTCTTTCATAAAATGAATTTTTGGACTGATATAGGACTGATATAGGGTTGCATATAAGTACATAATATTATAACGGGTTATGATAAATCGGTTGGTCAATATCTGTACATAACTAAGTAAAAATTTATCAGTTTATTGAAAGTATTTCATGTGAATAAAATTCATCAGTATGAAATAGTTATAACCATGAGAATAATTTGTCTTGTAGGGAAAATTAATACGCCGTTACCTACAAGTAAATAAGGACATGGATGTGGAGTCTTTTTGATGGATGAGCCTAGAAGAGAATAGTTTGAGAGGTTCCTATGTCTCTTGGAAAGCAGACAAAATAGATGGCTTGATTATATTTTGATAGATGTGAAGACTCCTGAAGATATTCTATATTATTTAGATTCATGTGTCAAATAAAGAGCTTCATATATATATGAGCATATGTCTCCATGATGGATAACCCATATTATGATTCTCACATTTTGCATTGTCAGAGGGAGTTGCTAGTCTCACTAGCTCATGAAGAACAAGTGTAATTGGTTGATGTAACTCCTGTAAAAAAAAAGAGATATGCATGATGCTCATATTCATAAGGAAGCTAAGAGCTGTATTCAAGAATGTTGTTATGATTCTTATGATTAGTGGTGTGGTAGTCACCGGACAAAGATTTTCCCCATTTAAGGAAAATGTGCAGTAAAAGAGCCTGAAGAGTTTCAGGATGATGGACTACAAATCCATGGCCACACATATGAAGGTAAATATGAAACTATTATTATTTCATATTTGGAGGATCTCAAGTCAGTTGAGATGTACTTGGTTAGTCACAGGTCCCAAGATCTATTATGTACTTTGTAGTTTGTACATAGACATGTACAAAGCATGTTGTAGTACCTAATTGGTACAAGTGTATGTGAACTCATATATATCTTGATCAGTGAAATAGAGTTTTAAAGATATATGAAATCTGACTAATATAGTGATTGAGGAATATCACATGTGTTGCTCTAGATAGACATGCTAAAAAGTAGTAAATTTTTTGACATTTCTAGTCAGTTATATTTGAGTCATGGTACATATCCACGGATGAGCAACATTCTTACTAAGCTTCTGTCCAGGACAAGCTTAGTATAGTACATAATAAATCCTCTAGTTGAAGAGGGAGTATTGATGTGTCTTCATGGGTGACAACAGATAAAGGCCCCACCAGTTAGTCATTGTACATGACTTAGGCAGCTGAGGGTTGTGATATCTTGTGGAGAGAATCCACATGAGAAGAGACATGGTCAAAAGTCCCAGAGACTATTTATAGTTTGGACTATTAGAGAATAGTTACAACCTCTCGGAGAGGTAGTTGGCGTGCTGAAAATATAAAGAGAAGGATCACTGAGAAAGCGATCATGACTTGAAGAACATTATAGAATTGCATGCTCATAAAGAAATTCTCCAGATAACAGAAGATTGAAGAAGTCAAAATGTTGAAGAATGAAAGAAAATATAAGTATTACTTTCTGCATGTTATTACACATTTGTTGTATAATGTTGTATGTGATGGATTTAAAAATCCATGGTTTCTAGTTTAGAGAAACTTTATTCTGGATTGGATCCAGATGATGCTACTTTGTGTAAGTAGCTAGTTGGTCTTTGAGCAGACCTGTTATGTTTTATGCTTACTACTAAGTATATGTTTGAGTACCTTTGAGGTACATTGGAATAGGTTCTTTATTGTATTTGATACACAACAAACCTATTATTTGATTTTGCTATCCAGGTATTGTTTTAGCCTGAGATACACGATGTAATTTAAGGCTAGTAGTACAAAAGCTAAGTGTATTGCGGCTAGTACTACAGAAGAAAGATATATGTATGAGAGTACTACAAAAGAAAAATGTGTTTTGTAGAAAATACTACATACTAAGGAGTAGTGTAGCTTGGGAGGCTACCTACTAGGGTGAAAGACTTGAGCCTACAGTCATTAGGTGTTAATAGTCAAGCTTTCTCAAATACCCTATATGTGTTTTATGATAAAAAATATTCGAGATGAAGTTTAACTTCATTGAACTCATGGTCATGAGTTGTAGTACATAGGTACTCATGAGCAGATTGCAAATTTGTGACAAGGGAGTTGCTAGTCTCACTAGCTCATGAAGAACAAGTGGAAAGTAGACAAAATAGATGGCTTGATTATATTTTGATAGATGTGAAGACTCCTGAAGATATTCTATATTATTTAGATTCACGTTTCAAATAAAGAGCTTCATATACATATGAGCATAAGTCTTCGTGATGGAGAACCCATATTATGATTCTCACATTTTGCATACTGAGAGGGAGTTGCTAGTCTCACTAGCTCCTGAAGAACAAGTGTAATTGGTTGATGTATCTCCTATTAAAAAAAATAAGATATGCATGATGCTCATATTCAGAAGGAAGTTGAGAACTGTATTTAAGAATATTGTTATGATTCTTAGGATTAGTAGTGTGGCAGTAACCAGACAAAGATTTTCCTTAGTTAAGGAAAATGTGCAGTAAAAGAGCCTGAAGAGTTTCAAGATGATGGACTACAAATCCATGGCCACACATATGAAGGTAAATATGAAACTATTCTTATTTCATATTTGGAGGATCTCAAGTCAGTTGAGATGTATTTGGTTAGTTATAGGTCCCAAGATCTGTTATGTATGTTTTAATTTGTACATAGACATGTTCAAAGCATGCATTGTGGTACCTACTTGGTGCAAGTGTATGTGGACTCATATATATCTTGATCAGTGAAATAGATTTTTAAAGATACATGAAATCTGACTAATATAGTGATCGAGGAAGATCACATGTGTTGCGCTAGATAGAGAATGTTGAAAATCAGTAAAGATTTTGAGGGTTCTAGTTAGTTATATTTGAGACATGGTGCATATCCATAGATGAGCAGCATTGCCAGCATTCTTTCTAAGCTTTTGTCCGGGACAAGCTTGGTATAGTACATAATACCTCCTTTAGTTGAAGAGTGAGTATTGATGTGTCTTCATGGGAGACAATAGATAAAGTCCCCATCAGTTAGTCATCATACATGACTTAGGAAGTTGAGGGTTGTGATAGCTTGTGGAGAGAATCCACATGAGAAGAGACATGGTCAAAAGTCTCAGAGACTATTTATAGTCTGACTGTTAGAGAACAGTTACAGCCTCTCGGAGAGGTAGTTGGTGTGCTACAAATATAAGGAGAAGGATCACTGAGAAGGTGATCATGACTTGAATAACATTACAGAAGGCATGCTCACAAATAAATTCTCCATATAACAAAAAATTCAAGAAGTCACCAAATGTTGAAGAATGAAAGAAAATATAAGTACTTATTTCTGCATGTTATTAAACATTTGTTGTATAATGTTGTAAGTGATGGATTTAAAAAAATCCATGGTTTCTAGTTTAGAGAAACTTTATTCTTGATTGGATCCAGATGATGCTACTTTGTGTAAGTAGCTGGTTGGTCTTTGAGCAGAACTGTTATGTTTTATGCTTACTACTAAGTATATGTTTGAGTACCTTTGAGGTACATTAGAATAGGTTCTTTATTGTATTTGATACACAGCAAACCTATTATTTGATTTTGCTATCTAGGTATTATTTTAGCCTAAGATACGCGATGTAATTTAAGGCTAGTAATACAAAAGCTAAGTGTATTGCGTCTAGTACTACAGAAGAAAGATGTATGTATGAGAGTACTACAAAAGAAAAATGTGTTTTGTAGAAAATACTACATACTGAGGAGTAGTGTAGCTTGGGAGGCTACCTACTAGGGTGAAAGACTTGAGCCTACAGTCATTAGGTGTTAATAGTGAAGCTTTCTCAAAAACCCTATATGTGTTTTATGATAAAACATATTTGAGATGAAGTTTAACTTCATTGAACTCATGGTCATGAGTTGTAGTACATAGGTACTCATGAGCAGATTGCAAATTTGTGACAAGGGAGTTGCTAGTCTCACTAGCTCATGAAGAACAAGTGGAAAGCAGACAAAATAGATGGCTTGATTATATTTTGATAGATGTGAAGACTCTTGAAGATATTCTATATTATTTAGATTCACGTTTCAAATAAAGAGCTTCATATATATATGAGCATAAGTCTCCGTGATGGAGAACCCATATTATGATTCTCACATTTTACATGCTGAGAGGGAGTTGCTAGTCTCACTAGCTCATGAAGAACAAGTGTAATTGGTTGATGTATCTCCTATTAAAAAAAAAGAGATATGCCTGATGCTCATATTCAAAAGGAAGCTGAGAAATGTATTTAAGAATATTTTTATGATTCTTAGGATTAGTGGTGTGGCAGTCACCAGATAGATTTTCCTTAGTTAAGGAAAATGTGCAGTAAAAGAGCTTGAAGAGTTTCAGGATGATGGACTACAAATCCATGGCCACACATATGAAGGTAAATATGAAACTATTCTTATTTCATATTTGGAGGATCTCAAGTCAGTTGAGATGTATTTGGTTAGTTACAGGTCCCAAGATCTGTTATGTATGTTGTAGTTTGTACATAGACATGTACAAAGCATGCGTTGTGGTACCAACTTGGTGCAAGTGTATGTGGACTCATATATATCTTGATCAGTGAAATAGAGTTTGAAAGATACATGAAATATGACTAATATAGTGATCGAGGAAGATCACATGTGTTGCGCTAGATAGAGAATGTTGAAAATCAGTAAAGATTTTGAGGGTTCTAGTCAGTTATATTTGAGACATGGTGCATATCAATAGATGAGCAGCATTGCCAGCATTCTTTCTAAGCTTCTGTTCGGGACAAGCTTGGTATAGTACATAATAAATCCTCTAGTTGAAGAGGGAGTATTGATGTGTCTTCATGGGAGACAATAGATAAATTCCCCATCAGTTAGTCATCGTACATGACTTAGGAAGTTGAGGGTTGTGATATCTTGTGGAGAGAATCCACATGAGACGAGACATGGTCAGAAGTCTCAGAGACTATTTATAGTATGGACTATTAGAGAACAGTTACAGCCTCTCGGAGAGGTAGTTGGTGTGCTACAAATATAAAGAGAAGGATCACTGAGAAGGTGATCATGACTTGAATAACATTATAGAATGGCATGCTCACAAATAAATTCTCCATATAACAAAAGATTCAAGAAGTCACCAAATGTTGAAGAATGAAAGAAAATATAAGTATTTCTTTCTGCATGTTATTACACATTTTTTGTACAATGTTGTATGTGATGGATTTAAAAAAATCCATGGTTTCTAGTTTAGAGAAACTTTATTCTTGATTGGATCCGGATGATGCTACTTTGTGTAAGTAGCTGGTTGGTCTTTGAGCAGAACTGTTATGTTTTATGCTTACTACTAAACATATGTTTGAGTACCTTTGAGGTACATTAGAATAGGCTCTTTATTGTATTTGATACATGGCAGACCTATTATTTGATTGTGCTATCCAACTATTTTTTTAGCCTGAGATAAGCGATGTAATTTAAGGCTAGTACTACAAAAGCTAAGTGTATTGCGGCTAGTACTACAAAAGAAAGATGTATGTATGAGAGTACTACAAAAGCAAAATGTGTTTTGTAGAAAATACTACATACTAATGAGTAGTGTAGCTTGGGAGGCTACCTACTAGGGTGAAAGACTTGAGCCTATAGTCATTAGGTGTTAATAGTCAAGCTTTCTCAAAAACCCTATATGTGTTTTATGATAAAACATATTCGAGATGAAGTTTAACTTCATTGAACTCATGGTCATGAGTTGTAGTACATAGGTAATCATGAGTAGATTGAAAATTTGTGACAAGCCTCTATTTGTGACGAAGTTTAAACACTTCTCATATAAGCTCGGTATGGCAGAGAATGTCTCCCTCGCTGAGAGGGAGTGTTGAGATTACAGCATCAGGAGTCATTCTCCAGTCTTGTGAGTAATATCAAGACAGTAGACTTGTGTAGACCTACAAATATCCTCATATGATTGAGGTGGTGATGTTGTAAATTCTTGTGAGTAATATCAAGACATTTGGCTTGTATAGTCGTACGAATATCCTCATATGGTTGAGGTGGACAGTAGGCTTGTGTAGCCCTACGAATATCCTCATATAGTTGAGGTGGACAGTAGGCTTGTGTAGCCTTATGAATATCCTCACATGGTTGAGGTGGACAATAGGCTTGTGTAGCCCTATGAATATCATCATATTATTGAGGTGGACAGTAGGCTTGTCTAGTCCTACTGATATCCTCCTGTTGTGAGGTGGTGTACTTTACTATTTTAAGTAGATATACTATGTGACGTATGGCTATTCATGGTCAACAAGTGCTAGAAGTATCCTTTAGGGATTAGCTACCCCTAGAGTGATTTACTTTAGCATGTGACTATATGAGCCGAGGCAATACATATGATCATAGGTTTGGAAATGATCTTATGAGTATGATATGATAAAGATGATTATTTAATGAAAACACATATGTACCATACAAAGATATTTAATATAAGCACAGAGAAAGAGAGAGAACTCAAATTGTATATGTTTCCATCAAGTAAAATCGAATTGATTAGATATCAATTGAGTATTAGTTATGGTAAAAAAGTTCAGTTAATTAAGGAATCGACTCCTTAACTTATGAAAGTGATTGTTGGAAATAAACGTTGATGGAGAAGCACTAGTTCTATTCGGTTAGATTTAGTTACATTCAGTTCAGTTCAGTTACATTCAGTTACTGTTCAGTTACATTCAGTTCAGTTCAGTTCAGTTACATTCAGTTCTGTTTAGTTACATTTAGTTCAGTTCAGTTACATTTAGTTCAGTTCAATTCAGTTCAGTTCAGTTACACTCAGTTGTATGCAGTTACACTCTGTTCCATTCAGTTGCATGTAGTACCATTCTGTTCATCTCAGTTAACAACTTAGTTAGAGTTAGCTAATTAATGGAAGGCACATATCTTCTTGTGGGAGATAATTATGGAGTATCATCTTCTCACCAGATCATGGGGTGCATGATTGAAGATGAATCAGTGTTCAAATTGTTAACAAGTTGTTGATACATGCAACCATTCTATTTTTGTTGTAAAACCTAATTTGACTTGTTATTAAAGAGCTATGCACTTGGCAAGTTAGATATGGCGTTCCATTAGATCTCCTCTCTCTGGTGCTCTCGGTGAAAGCAATATTCTATTGTGTTGTAATCATTCTCTGCTAATAATCTATCATACTCTAATATCTTTTGCTGGGATTTTTATACTCTGAATCAGTAGAGGTTTTCCCAGGGTATATCTCGTGTTCTATGGTTTGATTTATGTCTTTGGATTATTGATGAGATTTATATGCACTGTTATTATGGATTAAAGTTTTAAAGTTCAATTTTCTTCATATTTTGCTCAATCACCAACACTTTTGGTCATGTGTCATTTGTTATGTCTGAATTTGTCGTAGTGTTGTTTGTTGTTCATCTTTTTTCCTTTTGTGTTCTTCCTTTTATTCATCAATGATATCTATTAACTTATTTCTATGTCTCCTAACATGTTGTCATGCCTATATGCTTACTTCCTCAACATGCACATTATCCATATATCCATTATGGGAAGTCATGATATCATGAATTATTGTACCGCATTCAAGAACCATAGATAATTTTATTAAATAAGATAAAACTAAAATAAATGCATCGTACTCAATCAAGAACCATAGTCAATTGTATTGAATTGGATAACACTGAAATGAATGTAATGTACTCAATCAAGAGCCATAGTCTATTGAATTGAATTAGATAACACTAAAATCAATGCACTATACTCAATAAAGAGCCGTAATCAGTTGAATTGATTCAAATAACATGGAAATCGATGCACTATACTCAATCAAGAGCCATAGTCTATTGAATTGAATCACATAACACTAAAATCAATGCACTATACGCAATCAAGAGCTATAATAAATTGAATTGAATCAAATAACATTGAAATCGATGCATTGTACTCAATTAAGAACCATAGTCAGTTGAATTTAATTGGATAACACTGAAATCAATGCATTATGCTCAACCAAGAGCCATAGTGAATTGAATTGAATTAGAAAACAGTAAAAACAATGCACTATACTCAATCAAGAGGTATAATCAATTGAAATGAATTGGATAACACTGAAATCAATGCATTTTACTCAATCGAGAGCCATAGTCAATTGAAATAAATCGGATAAGCACCTGTTACTAAACAATTACACGCACCTTTTACTAAACAATTAACTAATATGTACGAGAAGCACTTCCTATAAATATTAATTTAGCAACTTTAAATTATATGCAAACATTTTTATAATTTTTACAAAGGTTAATATCATGTTAAAGAAGTGAGAATGTGCCTTTAAAGAAACAATTACCCAACATGTACGAGAAGCACCTGGTACTAAACAATTTCCTGCACCTTTCACTAAACAATTACCCAATATGTACGAGAAGCACTTGCTATAAATCTTAATTTAGCAACTTTAAAATATATGCAAACATTTTTCTAAATGACTAAAATTAACTTAAGAAATTATTAAATTTCCAATTCACCAGAATTGGTTTTATTAAAGAAAAGTTTAATTGTTCAATGGGCACTAATAATTCTCATATATTGATAAAAATTCACAATTTTTCTTTATTTACAATAGTAATAAATTAGAATTATTAGTGCACATTGAATAATTTATTTTGAAGTACTTTTTTGTATCTATATTTTTCTGTCTATTTGTAATTGTCATTTAGATTAAGTAAAGAATAATATAAAAATAAAAAAATAAAAATAATAACTTTTACAAAGGTTAATATCATGTTAAATAAATCCTTTTAGTAAGACGTCCCTTTAAAGAAGCACTTATAGAATCTGAGAAGCACTTGCTAATAAACAATTACCCAATAAGTACATGAGAAGAACTTGCTATAAACCAATTTAAGGTTAATTTATTTTTTGGTGCACAAGGCTACATTACATGACATCTCCCTCATACTTGAATTTTATTTTTTACTTATTTTTATTTTATTTTTCTTTTGAGTCAAAATGTTCAGGTATGTTACACGTTACAAGACAACATCTCCCCCATACTAGGTTGTAGAGAACCTCTCGACGCAAAGATAAATGTTGCTAACATAATTTAAAGTGAAGGATAAATTTGTTAAAATGTGATCAATACTGATTCACCCCCCTTTTAGTATAGGTGATATTTCCAACATAAACTAATATCACTATATATGTATATATTTTCCCCCTATAACCCCATACACATGATGCAACTCCCACAATTAAAAATGACATATATAAGCCATCTCTAAAACATGGCTTTTGGAGATGGGTTTTTTTGTAACAGTATTAGCTCCAAAAGTTCAATTCTCATTAATTTTAAGGGGGTTTTCAAAACACTACCTTGAAAATAGCTAGGAGTATTCTTTCTAACCCCTCCTAAAAGTAATGATAATTTCACTTATGGTGGTAGTTTTTAACAAACACCTCCTTAAAAAATATATTTAGGAGCAAATTCTTTAACCCCCCTCCCAAAAAAAAACGTTTTGAGAATTGAACTTTTTAAGGAGGTGTTTTACAACTTCCTACACAAGTTTAGTTCTCATGACTTTTGGGAGGGGTTTTAAAAAAAGCGTACAAAAGTTAATTGTTTATGAATTTTTTGGGGCACTTGAAAAAAATGCCTCCAAAAGTTAAATTCTCATGACATTTAGGGATACGATTGTCAAAGAACTGCCTTCAAAAATATATCTTGGGGTAGTCTTGTTAAACCCCCCCCCAAAAGACATGAAAATTGAACTTTTCAAGGAAGTTGTTAAAAACTTCCTCCAAAAGTTAAGTTCTCATGGATTTTAGCGGGGGTTTGTTAAAATACTACCTTAAAAACCACATTTAGGGGCATTCATTTCAAACCCCCCTCGAAAATTCTAAAAATTAAAATTTTAGAGGTGGTTGTTAAAAAACGCCTCCAAAAATTCAATTCTCATGAATTTTAGGGGGTGTAGTAAAAATCACCCTAAAAGCTCTAAACAAAATTTTAGAGGTGATTTTGGCAATACCCTCACAAGCCTAAACCCCTGCTAAAGGGGTAAATTGTTCTAGTGACACAAGAGGAATCTTCCCATGTTCGCACTGAGGAAGGCAAGGCCACTGGATTTGTTGACTGAATTTAGCACATTCGATGACAAGTTCATGAAATTCTAGATAAATCAAATGACAAGTATAAATAGTGGCATGGCCAAAATTGAGTTCTACACAAATTTTAGGTGGGTGATAAGATTTGGTTACATTTGTACAAAGGTCGGCTCACAGGACCTCATCACAAGATTCGTACTCTTTGATATGGGTCATACACCATCACCAAGGTAGTCGATGAGAATGACTTCGAATTAAGCATTCCTCCCTTTCTTGGCATGTGCTCGGTATTTAATGGGGAGCTCTTTTGCACATATTTGTCATTGTTGTTGGAAACCTCAAAAGTGGTAGAGAAATTGACATCATCAGAACTCAACTCTTACTATCTGGAGCACACTACAATTTGTTGGATCATTGATACATAGGTGAAAGGAACTCATCGACAACATGTTCATCTCTATCTGGTCATCGAAGTAGGGAAATTTCTCCATTAAGGCAAGTGGCTCACAAAGAGTCAAATTTAGAAAAAGTTTCCCTATCTGATGCAAGAACTTAATGTAATGGATACCATTGCTTCCTAAGGGTAAAGGAATGATGCAGATCAATATTCGTGGCCACCCACCTATTCCACTTTCTCAAAATAGCTTTTTTACGGATTTTCGGGTCCAAAACTTCTGGTGTTTTTTTAAGGCCAAAACAACATTTTTTGGAAATGCCATAGTCCAGTCATGTTGAGATGAAAGAATGGACGGGTGAAATTTGTACTTCTCATCTAGACCTTTCCAATGGGATACCAAGCACCCTAAACATAGATCATATGTTCTTGAGAAGTTGAATCCTTAACTAACCACCTCGATGCTCACAAACCTTTTTATGATTCTTCTCCTAGGGTTAGGTTTTTGATGTTTAGAGTTTTTTCCCTCATGTTTATGGTAAAAAATTCCTTCTACCTCCTTTTGTAATCAACTTGTGATGAATGAGCGTAACCACCACATATCTTCTTAGAGATATAGCTACCACCATTTTAGTTTCTTTTATTTTACAATATGTTATGGTTCATTGATTTAATATAATATAAGTTTACTATATCATTGTGTTCCTTGCAATATATATGTCTATGTGATTATATATATGCTCTTTCATTTCATTTTCACATAAATCCATATCAACACAAAGGAAGGAAACTTAAATGAATAAATATGGGAACCAAAGAATTTCTTTCAGAGTGAAAACACAAGGCAACCTAAAATAATAGAAAAAGAGGAGGGAAGAAATAAGGAAGAAGTCATTGAGGAACTAAAAGAAAAAAAGATAAGGAATTTGTTTTTGGGGAGAAACAAGACCTAACAACCAAACCACTCAACACTTAAATACTGAGACAAGAATCCCAACTGAAGGAAAAGAACGAAGTAAGGAATTAGAATGAAGGACAAGAAAAGGATAATTTTTGGAGCATGTAAGTAAATGCCAATGACCAAGTAAATACATAGGAACGAGCATGAAGTCAGACCAACCCAATAAAATCACACACATGCTGGATATAGGTAAAAAAACATTAATTGTAGGTTTTAATACAACCATTGGCACAAAGTGTTCTTAAACCAACTAAGGAACAACTAAAATTTCTAGGGAACCATAAAAAGCAACTATATAAATGTATAATTAGAAAAATGAGGAAAAGGTTAATATACAAATGACAATGAAAAAGGATGAGGAGACATGACACACACAAAACTATCACATGACCCAAACAAAAGGGTATTGACAATAATTGTGGTCATGCCAGATGTATTGGGTAAACTACAAGTATTATTGGACACAAAAAATGACACATTTCACATGCTAAGGTCAAGACATCAAGGGTTGAAAACCTACAAATCATGATGGTAGAACACCAAATGATGACCAAAATATACAAGGATATTCATAAAGAAATCAAGGAAAAAAATAAGTAGATACAAGACCTACAAGATTGGATGACAAGGCTAGCACAAGCAAAAAACTTCATGATTTCTAGGGTGAACATCCAAGGAGAAACAATAGAAGAGGATAAAATTTGACTTAAAATGGAGATAGTGATTCACATGACACATTGGATAGAAGTTGGTGAATGGACAAGAAATGGAGAAACAGAAGGGGAGCAACAAGGATTTGTAGGAAGTAGCAATAAAAATGTGTAAGAAATGGATCATGTAAGTAAAGGAACTATACACAATAGTCAAAGAGACAAAGGAGGAAGATAATAAGAGATGTGATATGGCAGAGAAGATATGCACAACAAGAAATGAGTTGGATGGACTCTACCATATAGTGGAAATGAACAAAAAAAATGAGAATATGGGAGCATGAGATTTATAACAAGTATTAGTGCTTAGTAGGCATGTTCAAAACAAAAGCAAATATTATAGAACTAGTTGCACTACAATAGCATCAAACATAACAACATATAATTGAAGCACTATAGAAATAGTTGAGTATTAGGTGGATTTAGGGGTAAAGTTGTTTAGTAAAAGGATTTAACCATCAAATCGAGTGGGTGGAGATTTAAAATGTCCTTGAAGCATAAAGAATGAAACATTATAAATAAATAGAGAACTATGATGTCAATAACACAAGCTAGATAGAGGAATTCATTGAGAAGATCTCAAACAAGATTGAATTGATTTGAGAGTTTGGAAACCTATGTGATATTTGAAGTTCTCAATCCATTTTGAGAACTTCAAAATGAGATACCTTGTTCCAATTGAGAAATGCATTCTTCTGATGATGGACTCTACTCTTGAGTCTAAAATGCGTAAAGAACTTCAAAAATCACACAATTTTCTGAACTTTGAAATGAATACATCCCTTAAAAGCCTAAAGAAAATGATTGAAATGGCATAAGAAGCAAAACTTCAAACCAGGTTGTCACAAGGAGAAATTAAAAACAATCTCTGATAGGTATAAGAGAACCAAGGAACTAAAACCCTCATTGCAAACAATTAGGGAGGATATAAAGATTGGAAGGAAGCAAGTATAAAGGCACTAGAACAAGCAACCACACATATCATAAGCACCTCATAAAAAAAAACTAGTACCACTATATATATTCATGATGACAATGTAGAGACAACCTAAAAAACAAACATGGAGTAGCAATAGGACCCAACAAGCCAATATTTCCTATCACACAAAAAGAATGTGAGGCCACACCAGATATGCATAAGAAAGTATCTCGAAGGAGACCTAGCATCTAAGGGTAAGATATTATTGGGGGTATACATCCCCAAACAATGACAAATTAAGTAGGAAAGAAGAAAGGGAGGGTCATGAAGGGACTTGCTTGGTTATTAGAGTAACCAAGCAAGCCCACATAATAGAATTAATAGGAATTGAAGAATATTATAAAGTAGTAGAGATTGTGAATGATTGTAAAATTAGAATAGAAGGTTATATGTAATAGAAAATAAGGTTTTTCTTTGGACGAGACTTTGGATTAATACTGCATAATGGTTTTTTTTGCCTCAGGGGAAGGATTTTTCCCACTATAATTTCTATTTGATTGATTGGAATAATTTTCTTTATGTTTTTATATTGAATTTATTGTTAAGGGTTAATTAGAAGTTAACATTATTTCAATTTAATTGTGGGTTAAGTTCAGGTAAGACTATTGTGACTAAGTAAGTATCCAAAAACTATGATGTGTCCTAAGTGTCTTTTGTAATAGTTGTTAGGATTCAAATAAAAGAAAAAGTATTTTATACAAGCTCATAACTCAACTTCTACATATGAAAACAAATTTAATAAGTAAATCTTATTCTCTTCATTGACTTCAAGAAATCAAGAAATTACATTATAGATTTCCCCACATTCACCATCGTACCAATGGCTAAACAATATAGGTTTAATATTTCTCTTTTTTTTTAGCATACCTCTAGAGCTACCACATAAAAGTAGAACATCCCCAATAAATAATAAACGAGAAATATACAATATTCTACCCATATTTATTCCTTTCAAAAACCCAAAATATTTTACCTTATAATGCTATGTTCATTCCTTTATCCACTACAAGAAATAGCAAGGGTGACGAGGGACAACCCTCTCCTATCTGTCTTCCAGCTTTGAATAATTATAAGGTTAAGTAATTAATAAGAACTACAACTAAGATTTTGGAAACATAACTTAAAACTCAATTGAAAAAGTTCATATTGAAACCCCACATGTATAAACATCAACCTTAAATAAATCCAACTAACTTTACCGTAAGATTTAGACAACTCAACTTTGATCACAATATTTTGTCTCTTTCTAGTTTTAGTATAATGGGAAACTTCTTGTGCCACACCTAGTGCATCATTTATGTGTGTCAAAACTAGGAAACCAAATTGTTCATGAGAAATGATATTAGTATTGTTATAATGTGAATTTCCCTACCAAGAAAACCTAGTAACCAAGAAAAATTGAAGAATAATAAATAACCAAAACCAAAAGTTTTATGGTCATGTTTAGGAGGTTTAGGGTAGCCATGATAGGGAACTAACACTTTCAAGTCATGGAAGATTGGTATTCTATAAAACACTAGCCATGCTACACTATGAGAAGCTACTACAAAGATTCCTATCAAAGGGAAAATATCACCAAGTGGCGGTGATCAATCTCAAGAGATAAGAGAACCTCTAAGAGAAGAAGTAACCAATATGTCACAAAAATTAATTAAGAGCAATTGTCGATGCAATTATTAATCAATTAAACTCATGGTTCCTTAGAGTTTAATTGTTAATTTAGTGTTGCAAAAATAAACATACCATTACTTCACATAGTAAATTTTTAAGAAGAGAGATCATGAACCCCAAAGATAGTCTAATACAATATTGGTGTTCTAAACCAAAAGGAGGAGAGTATGTGTTACTTTTATGAATATTAATTTTAAGGTTTGTCTCCAAATGAACATTGTTGGCCCTATTTTTCTACGCTATGTCATGTGGCTAATACCAACCATCATAAACCAATATATATATATATAAAAATGTTTCTTAATAAGATGTGCGAGATGTGTGCTTTTGATGTGTGATATTCCATAAAAATTGCACTTGAAAGTAAACTTATGTTAAAAAGGAAAAGTTATTCAAATTTTGGAAATAAAATATTTTGATTTTATTTTAATCTCTAATTTGTAAAAAACTCCCAAACATGTAAACAATATGGAACATAAGTAGACCTACTTCATAAAATAGAAAAATTTCCAAAGAAATATTTTTATTCCCCTTAAAAAAATCTTAGGGAACTTTTCTATTTTATGAAGTAGATCTAGCTATGTTCTATATTGTCTACATGTTTAGAAAAATAATAAAATTAGAGATTAAGGTATTAGTTAAATATTAAAATACCAAACAATGTTCAAAATATGGCAACGACAATACAACACTACAACAGAAAAAACAAAAGAACCACTAAGGATATGGATAGTAAAAAGGTAAAAATTCACTTTACAAACACGACACTTGTATCCCTAGGTTAAGAACTTTATCTCCCAATTTGTAGCTTTCACTCATTGAATGATCATCTAAACTTGATGTCTTAGTGTTAGGGCCCTACCCTACCCTCCCTATTTTAGGGTACTTAGAAGTTAGTCAATTAATATGGGGTCATCTTCTTTAAATGCAACCCATTCGGTATTTCATGTCTCATTCAATGTAAAAAATTCATCTTTATTAAATAAGGCCCACTAGGTGATTAGTAATCATGATGATAGGATTGGTAGTGGTTAATATTTTACTAGTAAGGAATTATTTATAGAGGTAGAATGTTATGTAATGTTTTATTGTGTAATTTCATTGTATTGGAGATCGACTCATTTGGAGGTTTTCCCCTCAAAGAGTATCTTGGGAATTTCTCTCTTTATAGTATTCTCAATATATATTAGGTTTATATTAAGTAGGTTCAATACTCTTGTTTCTCCTATTTTAATTTTTATAATTTATATTTCTTTTGATATTGCCCATAATTTATTGTTTCTACACATTAATTACAATACAAGTGGTATCATGGTTCTTTACTGTGCTAAAATGTACCCAATTTTTTTAAATTTATTATTCTTATTATTTTATTTGTTTTTTTTCATGTTAGAGACACATCCAAACATATTTAAATGCGATATTTTTTGCATTCATAAGGTAAAAGTGTGTCTTAGAAACATAGAAGTAATAAATACAAGTGGGGTTAGCTAGTTGGAAACCCTTTCGTTCCTCAATTTGTAATCAACACTAAAACATTCAAGTATTTAGGAATTCCCTAGGTGCATCAAAACCATCCTATCAAGTGGTTTATCAGTATAGTACATTGAGTGCGACACTTGAGGACATCACTCACATGTACCAGGGAATCAGTAGTATGACTAAGGGTATGGTCTATCCTCCTTTGTTAGCATTGTGAAATATTTGATTGAGTAATACTATAACATATCTGTAGAAATAGAAGCTCAAATGCTATCGATAAATATGCTAAGAAGAAGCAGAGGAAGTAGATCTTGCTACTAAGATAATTCTCACAAGCATACACAAGAAAAATAGAGAGAAGAATAGAGACTGAATCACATGAATGAAGAGATGAATATTGGAGTGTATATTTCCATTGAACAATGATGAATAATAGTGTACATAAATAGTACATCCGTCATAGGTAAAATCAAGTTTTATTGGAGACAACTCATCAAGCTCAGAAAGATAGACTTGCTAAATATGATAAACCCCATTGGTGGCTAAAGCACTTCCCAAATCAGTGAAGGACCTCATGAATTAGAAAAAGAATTACTGAGTTTTCATGTATGATGGAAAAACATGATAATCCTGGAATATGGAGATAAACTCATGGCGTATGGGTTGGAAACAAAAGATAGCAATTTCCTAGTTGACTAGCTTTACCTTATCAGCTGAAAAGATGGAATAAAGCACTAAAAGACAAAATCTACAGGAAAGTGTAGTTACTAATTTTTGCAGTCAATAAAGTAGACAGGATCAACCCAAAATCAGGATTAAATATTTCCTTGGGTATATATGGCAAGTGTTGACCATGTGGTGCAAGTAGATGCCAACTATCTAGGCTAGTGGGTAGGAAATTAATCAAAATTGATTAAATATTTTATCCTATGTTATGAAGTGGGTTTATTATATTCCCACAATATCCTCATCTATATAAGAGAGTTATAGAAATTGAGACACATTTTCTCTTTGGACCCTACAAACCCTAGCCTATACAACACAAGTTGTGAAATTCCAATGTAATGATATAACCTGAATTTGAGAATTGTGTCAATGTAATAAATATTAGATAAGAGTAATACTTCGATTGGAGTAAAGAAACTTAAAAAAAGGAAAAAATATTGGGGACAAACCATACCATTGTGGGACACTTATCTCAAAATAATCCTTGTGCAAATATAATCACATAATTTGGTGTAAAATTTTTGATGGCCAATTAATGTTTTGTTGGGAATGTTACATTCTTTACAAGTAAATCAACAAGCAAAGTCGATAGTTGACAGGTATAAGTCAGCTGGAGTTGGAGACGACATAAAGGGAAATTCTTGTCAGCTAATCAACCATAATAGTTCTTTGGTCAAAGGAAAATGACTAGTTGATGGGAAAATGACCAAAGTTCACCCAGTTAAGTTGACTATAATAGAATAATTGAAAGTGGTTAAAAACTTATGAATTGCCATTAATGAACAATTGCTTGTATTGCATATATATAAAAAAGATATAATGGATATGCATGATATATTACGAGGGAGTAGTAGTGTTTAGAATGATCATGCAATGAAGTATGATTTCTTGTGTTGCAAGTCAGAATTCTAAACACCTGTTTTGAGTGTGTATTTAATAGATGAATGAAAGCTCACTAGTTTGTTGGTTTTCCTCTAGGAGAGATGTTTCTCAGGTGATTTTTGTGTAATTTGTTGATGCTGTTGTGTTCCATTGTCTTATTTCAATGTATTTAACTATATGAATCAATTTGTAAACATTTTGTAATTAATATTAAACCCAAATTTTGGTATCATAATTATATTTGGATGTTGGGGGATGTCTTTGCTGTTGAGGATTTTAGCTTGGCCCTAGATCCGAGGAATACCTATTTTAGTGGGAGTCTTTAGGAAGCATTGATTTATATTTATAATGACTAACATGTCAAGGATAGAAATTGAGAGTTTTAATGCAAAACATTTGAGATTTGGAAACTTAAACCAGGAGGATCTCCTTATAGATCAAGAACAATGGATTGTAGTTGACCCAAGAATGACCTTAGTTGGAGTGTCGAAGGAATTTCGGTAGAATATTAACATAAAGGAAAGGAGTACAATCTGAATTTGATTATCAAATTTTGTATTGTTGAATGTCTCAGAAAATACACTACAAAGAAGTTGTGGGAAAACTTTGGGAACTTGTACCAGTTAAAATATTTGGTTAACAAGTTGTTCCTTTAGAATAAGTTGTATCTTGTGAGGATGGGTGAAGGTGAATTAGTTATAGATTACCTAAGTTCATTCAACTCTATTATCGGTAATATTTTGTTTGTTGATATTAAAATCATTGAGGAGGAGAAATGCGTCAGTCTGTTGTTTTCGTTGTCA
Source organism: Pseudotsuga menziesii (assembly GCA_001517045.1). Taxonomy (NCBI): domain Eukaryota; kingdom Viridiplantae; phylum Streptophyta; class Pinopsida; order Pinales; family Pinaceae; genus Pseudotsuga; species Pseudotsuga menziesii. The sequence continues at coordinate 44,860 of LPNX011051055.1, read as the reverse complement.
GATTCTTGGGATAGCCTAGTCATGGCTATTGGAAACAATAATACCACATTGAATATATATGATGTCGTTGCATCTCCATTGTTATAAGAGATCATATGAAATAACATGTAATGAGTGGTCCATGAATCCTTGACGCTAAGAGGTCGACTAGTAGACAGAGGAAAAGGTAAAAAATCCAATAGAAAGTCAAATCCAATAGGTATATCTAAGACTAGATCACTTGGTCTAATGACAAAAAAATGTTGGCAATGCGAAGAGGTTAAAATAGAAAAGAAAAAAGAAAAAAGAAAAGTAAGGCTTTGAAATGAACGATGAAAGTTTGGATTTGGGAGAGTCGACCAAATATGATGAAGAGGTGGAACAAAAGACTCTGAAAGTTAGGAGGTTTGGTTTAACAAGGAAACTACTATAAAAGTATAGCCCACCTGATGTCAAATTTGTTTATGCATTATCTTCCATAAAAGACGATCCTAGGTCAGTAAAGGAAGAAATCGACTCGAGAGAAGGAAAATGCTGGAAAATGGTCGTGGAAGAATAAATGGAGTGCTTGAGAAAGAATGAAACATGGGGTTAACACCAAATTTTTTTCACCTAGCTCTCTATGGTCAAAACCATAACTATACATCATTATCCCACCATTATTTCCTCCATTTTGACCTTCACAACTAAAATTCCACCAAATATGGTCCAAAACATTATTATTCCTTCCCCCACAAATATAGGGAAGTTGAGCATTTATTGTGACTTATCCCCACTATCTCCAAAAAGGACCAAAAAACCATAAAATTTGAATGGGTCAAAAACCATAGATAAATACCATGCACAATAAAAAACCATGAGTCAAACAACCTTGGATCATCCTATAAAAACATTGTGAAGGTCTGCCCCCAAACATTACATTCCTTGATTCTAGAAATCTTGTCCATTACATTACATTACTTTTCACCATTAACCCCATATTTTTCCATATCATTTCCCATGGTGTATTTTGAGCTTGCTCCATACCCACTTGGATCCATTCGCCCTATTTGACGACCGTTAGTGGAGACAACTAGAGAACCAAACCATGGAGCCAGTGGACCATTTCCTCAAATGATTGCAGTGGCCCACTTTACATAAAGGTATGCATGTTGTTTGTTTTTGTTTGTCAAATAAAAAATATAAATAAATCATAAAAATATTCCTGTTATTGTCACTGTTCATTATTATTTTTTATTGCAAGTCGAGGTTGATAAATCCCTCGTACCATGAACTCTACCCTATGATCCGATTGATCTAGGGTAGGTTCTTTTGCAGGCAGTAGGGGAGAAATCCCTACTACACATGGGATCGAGTTGTATTACCAAATTGAAGGAAACCCATTGATAATAAATGGGTATTTGAGAAAATCTTGAATGCAATAGGTCAAGTCAAGAAGTACAAGGCTCGACTCGCAGAGAAAGGATATTCCCAAGTCGAGGGAGTAGACTTTCATGAGATTTTATCTCTTATTGCTAGGTTAACTTCCATAAGGGTACTACTGTATTTATCTAAAACATTTTATACTGATATAGAATAAATGGATGCAAAGACAACATTTCTTCATGGCAATCTTGAAAAAGAAATTTATATGAAGCAACGTGAAATATTTATAGTGGATGGAGAAAAAGAGTTGGTCTGTGAACTTATGAAGACTCTTTATTGTTTAAAACAATCACCCAGGATGTCATATCAGAAGATTGACATGTATATCCAGCAGTTGGGGTTTGTGAAAAGTTAATATGATAACTGTGTTTATGAAAAGAAAGTCGATGGTTATTTCATATATCTAGTTTTATATGTCGACAACATGTTGGTTTGAAATAAGATGGATCTGAAAAAGGAGGTGAAAATGTAGTTATACTCCAAGTTCTACATGAAGGATATTGGAGCAACAAATTTCATTAGTGGAATGGAAATAAGAAGAGATTGACCATGTTCAAGGCTTTGGTTAAGTCAAAGGAAATATTTTGAGATAGTTCTAAAACATTTCAACATGCAGGAGAGTAGACTAGTCAATGTCCCAATTCCTATGGGAGTCAATCTATCTATTGAACAATGTCCTAATACATAAGAAGAAATAGAGTACATGTTACATGTTCCCTATGTTATTGTTGTAGGTAGTCTAATGTATGCTATGGCCGATACTCAACCCGATGTTTCTCATGCAGTGGAAGTATTGAGTAGGGACATGTTGACACCTATAAAAGAGCATTGGACAATATTTAAGAGAGTATTCAAGTATCTACATGGAACAATGAATTATGTAATCTATTATGGAGGAGTATCTGAGGACAACAAGGAAATAAATGTACATGGTTTTGTTGATTTTGATTGGGATGTAGACATCGATTGTAAACGATCGACCAATGGGTATGTGTTCAAGTTATTTGGTGTAGCAGTTTGTTGGATGAGTAGAAGAAATATGGTCATTGCACTATCTACTATTGAGAATGAATACTTGGTAGCTACTTGTGCATGTAAGGAAGTTGTTTGTTTGTGTTCAAATGTTGTGTTTGGACAACATGTTGTTAGGTTGGATTGTGATAGTTAGAGTGCAATATTCTTGGAAAAGAACCAAACATATCATTCAAAGAAGAAACACATTAATGTTCAACACCATTTTATGAGGGAGACAGTGGAGAACCATAAGGTGTTACTAGAAAAGGTAGACATAGTAGAAAAATTTGAAGACTCATAACCAAGTCGATAAGTACATAGAATTTTTTGTTGATGTATGGAAACGATGGGTTTGTTATCCCTACTAAAGTGAACTAAAGTTTGAAATATCGTGTTTATACAAAGAAGAAAACAAGAGGGAGAATGTTGGGAATGTTGTATTATTTACATGCAAATTGTTTGGAAAATCCAATAGTTCAGTGGAGTCAGAGACAATAGACAAAGGAATTATTGTTAGTCGAATAAAACAAATAGTTGTTTGGTCGAAGGAAAATTGTTGGTTGATGAGAATTTGATAGAATGACCAAAGATTAACAGGAAATTAACCAAAGTTGAACTAGTCAAGTCAACTATAACATAATAACTAAAAGTTGAAGAAGTTCTGAATTGTTATTAATGAGTAGTTAGTTAATATAGAGAATATGCGATCTCTATGCATGATATACTGTGAGGGAGTAGTAGTATGTAGTATGATCATGTAATGAAGTGTGATTTGTGGTCTTGAAAGTCACAGTTGTAAACACTTGTTTTGAGTGTTTGATTAATAGATGAGTGAAAGCTTGCTGGATTGTTGGTTTTCCTCTAGGAGAGAGGTTTCTTGGGTGATTTATGTGTAAAGTGTTTATGTTGTCATGTACCATTGTCTTCTGTGAATGTATTTATTATATGAATCAGTTTGAAAACATGTTTTAATTAGTATTAAACCCAAAATTTGGTAAATTTCTTGTATCTTAACCTTGAGAATTTGAGCCTTAGGATTATTGCAAAATAGTCTATAAAATAGTAATGGAAATGGTGTAATTTCACTTCCAAATAGTCAAAACTTATAATTAATTCGAGGAGAAAAGATGTTAGATTATATGGATATGTTTAATTCCTTATAAGGTAACTTATCCTTTAGAAATTGGATCTAAATTTCTATTTTACAATCATATTCTTCAATTAGAGGTCAAGTCAGTAAAAAAAGGGTTATTTTACTTATGTAAAATCAACAATACATTTATGGTTATAAATAACAATGCAGAAAGAAGATCTATGGATAAAAATCAAATCTAGAAATCACACAAGTTTTGGATAGCTGAAATGTTCATTTATATACTCAAAATGAAGTACAGGTATATAGCATATCCATGAATATCTCAAGGTTAGTATAAGTCCATTAGCTCTAAGAAACCCTAACTAGGGAAAACCAACAAAACCCTTACGCAACCAAGGAATTGGAATATCCAAGAGTCACTCCAACACATCATCCATGGTAGGATTCTCTCACATGCCCCAATTTTGCAAAATAATATTATCTTATTTTAATTTTATTCCAAGACATTATGTTAAATTTAATGCTAAGTTGTAACTGATGACTCAATAGTGTCAAGGATGTGGAATGTAATTCTGAATATTTACATTTTAAATAAATAAAAGTGGAGACAACAACTTGGGAGAGCTGTTAAAAAGAGTGTTACTGGTCAAGCTGGTGGAGGAGACTAGGTGGAGAACAAATAGACAAGTGGCAGCATCCTCAAATACTTCCAATGTTGCAGGTGGAAACCTCCCTGCATTTGGGGTCATGATCCCACAAGAAAGTGGGATTAGAGAAGGTGGCTCAATTAATGACATCTAACACAAAAAGACCTAGGCAATCTTAATAAAAGTACCCATTGAAGAGAGCTGGGGCTGCTCATTTTTCGAGGAGAAGAACCATTCAGGTGAATGCACATCAAGGAATTCATTGGGAAGGGAATTTTTGAGGAAGGTGTTTGAGGGGTAAACTGTAGGAAAGTGATATAGTACAACTTTCCAGTTGAAAAATCTTGCTGCAGTGTGCAGAGTTGATATTGAGTCTTTGGACTAGTACTTTGTTGTTTTCTCCACCTAGTCCCAGCTAAGGAGACCAGAAACAGGCTCGGGGGTCCTGAGAAGTCACTATTTGAGCGCTCTCCAAGAGTTGGTAGGGAGGAACGGCCTCCCAACGTTGTTGTCATCTAGGTTGAAAAACGGGTTCTACTATCTTTCAATTTTGGTGTTAAAGTTTATATCTGTGTATGAATAAATAATTAATGATTTATATGTTATGTAGTGAACTGTTAAGCTTGAAATATCTTAGTTGTTTTAGATGCTGAATCTGTTCTTTGATGAAAACTAATCCTACCTGTGTTTTTCCCCATCTGGAGTAATCCAGATCGTACTCTAGCATAGGTAGTGTGTTTAAATGAATGAAGTGTGATAGGAATATTAAATGAATAGAGTACTTATGTTTTTCAGAGTATTGAAATGTTTTCTTTCAGTAGATAGTTGTTTTTCCAGAAAGAATATTAATCTGTTTCGTAGAGTTGTTGTTAGAACTAGACTGTGTATTTAGAATATCAGAAAAGAAACAAAATCATATTATTTTACTAACAGTAGTATGTTCAAGTATGTAATTCATTCTTCTACATAGTACCTACTTCTATAAACTACACATCTATACTGAAATAGAAGAAATAGAATTGTCAATTGAATGCTTATTATTTATGTTAACTAAATATGTAAATATAATTCTGTTAGTTTATTTCTTTTTCAATAGTATTAGCTAATTTACCTGCAACTCTTTGAACTCTAAATAAGAATTGGATAACTCTTACAGAATTCTTTTCTTAGTATTAATAACTAAAGACAGTAGTAACCTATGCATAAAGTATTATTAATAAAGAACTGTCCTTACACACTTACAGACAAATTAGATGTAAGAAGTATTGACAGGATGAAAGTTCTCATTTCTTTCACCAAGTTTACAAAATAATCTTATTAAATAAAATCAACTATTATAGACTGTTTTCAGTCTTATTTAATAATATATATAAATGAAAACACAAACTTAAGAGAATACAATATTCATAGATAATAATATTATTAATACAATTAATATTATTATTAACAATAAACAGTATTGTTTATAAATTAGAAATTCTTTTACAAACAAACACAAGAAATCTTGTGACAGTAATCGAATTAACAAAATAACAATACATAAATTATTAATTTAAAAGTTAAATGGGTAAAAACCCCAGCTCATACTTTTGAGCATAATTTATCTGTATACTTATATACATTAGTAACCTGGAATAACCACAAGAATAGTTCTTTTTAACTTTTAAAATAACCAGCTAAAATTATTACTCAGAAATGAAATATAATACTGAACAATATTTACAAATTTTATACTTATAAAAGAAACCGTGTCTTTTTATTTTACTGATAGGGTGTACCTATGAAAGTGAAAGACAGGGTTAAAAACCCTTATGAGTATTACGTTAACAATTAACAAAACATTGAAGTAATAAACCTAATTTATTTAATTATGTAACCATTAAATAACTAGGTTAATATAACTTATTCACATTAAGGACATATAAAAAGACTGTAATTATTATTACCTGGAATAGCTTATTTCAAAACAAGGGTTTCCACAGGATAAACCCTAAACTCCTAATTATAAATAAAAACAAGCAAGAAATAATTTACGACTGTAAATATCAGTCTTAAAAACTTAATTTATAAACCCTTGAATAGTATTTTAAATAGAGTACAAAAACTTGACTTATAGTCAAGAAGGGTAAAAACCCCGAATTTTACACAGAGTATAATATAAAAAACTGATAACCAAACAAGTTTGAAGACAGAACTGTCTTACAAAATCTATTATTTTTAATCCAAATATTTAATCATTGGAAAGTGGAGTAAACTATATCATTAACCCAATAATTTGCCATGGAATTCGATATTAACATGCACCATATGATATCCTAGTGTAGTGATGAAGTATCAACGTTATGGTTACATTGATCTATCATGGAATGTCACTTTTAAAACTTAGTTTAAGCCCAAAAATCATGCATGCATAATACTCATTTCACCTTTAACCTTACAACTTATATATTATAACAACACAAATGCGATTTGGATAGTTGCATTTCTTTTCTCCAAACGTTGTTGTTATTATAAATAGAAATCAAATATTTTTATGTCTTACTTATAGATAGAGCTCAATGTTTCATGTCTTTACTATAGATAAGAAATCAAATATTTTATGGGAGAGATCATGTTAATCAATGAACAACTATAGTTTTCCTTTGTAAAAGACGATAGTTTATACATCGTAAATCTCTTATACAAAGACTTCACAAGTTATAATTTTTATAAATGGTATAAGGTAATAAGTTGGAGAATCATAAACTCTAATCTCAACATGTTTATAACCTTGAGCTAGATATAGACTGAATGTCTATTAACAATTAGAGTATGCATGTTTATCAGTCACATAAGAACTAATAACTCATTGATAGCAGAACTATGAAGTGAACAAAACGTATTGTAAGAACACTATTATGAAACTCGGTTACATAGTTCAAAGCGACAATACTTTGATTTATTCTGGTTATGACTCAACTTGGTAATTACTAAAGATTCACTAGGTTAATTGGGTAGTAAAGTAGTTATAGAACTAAACAAGATAACTAGAAAGTTGACCTGTTTCGAGAACATCAATCTCAGATAAACTGTTTGCAGACAGTAATGTAATTCAAGAGAAGTATAACAGAAAATTAAGAAATTGAATAGGAATGAATCTATTGAGTCCAAAAGTTATTAGAACCTCATGGTTTGACATGAAATTAAAGTGTAGGCAAACAATGATCTTTCAGCCGGAAGGCATTATGGTTTTTCAGTTTGCACAATCAAGCTTATACTGTCAAAAGGTTAATAGGCTGTAAGATATCTCACAGAAGCAAAATGTGGGTCAGTTGTTGCACAAAAAAGATAATGTACTATTGCATAAATACTGACAAAACAATCATTATAAAATTACAATTTACTTAGACTAAAGTAGAAATACTTTGTAATTGAGATTCTAATTCTTAGAGTCACAAACATATCTTACTGTCGTTACCTAATTCTAAACATTATTACAAGAAAAACTGAAGGAATCCAAATGGTTTTACCTCACAGAAGCTATTTAAAGTTTAGCAGCTTAATTACTAAACTTTTAATTGCAAATAAAATACTACTGATACTTTAAAGAACTTTTAATACGTACTTGTTCGATCATACCTGTAAACCTGTAAGAACCAGTATTCATCTGCATTAGCATGATTGCTAAGTAAGCCCCAGATTCAAAAGTAGATTCCACCTACTTGACATGAAAAGACTCATCATTAAAATGAAGTTAAACAACACCCAAGAAAAATTTATTCTTGTTACAAAAAAATGAATTGTTGAGTTAATACAATTAAGATTTAGTGAAACTAGTTACTTGACTATTTCTTTTATTGCAAACCGTTAGCTGTTATTAGACCACAGGTTTTAGCATTTATTGTTATATCAAAATTTTAAATTTTTGTGAAATTTTTATCAGAGCATAAGGTTCAAACACTAGGCCTTGATGAAGCCCAACTAGCTTTCATAAAACAGTAAATTAAATTATTATGCTGACGCTTTTTTATTTTAAATGTTATTCAACAGAGAATTGTTTTTTTTTTCTTCTGAAGTTTAATAGGTAGGTATGGAAAGGCTGGAAGAGTATGCAGAGGATGAGTCTCCATCTACTAAAACAAGAAATTTACCAAGAGATCCTATACTATAGGATTTAACTACAAATTCCTCAGAGTTGTTACAAACTGTAAAAGACTTAAAAACTGAAATGGAGTCTGTAAAGCGAGAAAATGAAAGGATTCTGAGGGCTCAAGAAGAGCTGAATCAGATCCTAATTGAAAAGTTTCAAACTGAGGGTAGGGGTAGAATATCAGAATAAGAAGATGCCAGTCATCAACGAAAATCTAAAAAGATGAAACATACAAAAACTGAAAGTGGTTCGTCTTCTAAAGTGTTAGGTGAACAACAAAATTACCATACTACTAGTGACAGTAGTGATGATAATCTATACACTAAAAAGTGGAAATACAAACCTTATGAGGAAATTTTCGGGGAATTCAAAAAGATAAAACCACCAACTTTTAATGGAGAGACTGAGAAGGGGGAGGAAGATGAATCCTGGTTATCTGGGACGAAGAAGTACTTCCAAATATATAATTATTCTAACCAGTTAAAGGCTAGGATGGCTATATATAACCTCTTAAGAAAGGCTTACATTTGGTGCTAGGACTTGAAGAGAGTTAAGGGTATAAAAGAGAAACAATTTAACTGGATTACCTTTAAGAGGTATTTCAAAAAGAAATTCATGTCTGAGCAGTATTACGAGGAGAGAGCCAAAGAATTTTATGAACTGAAGTTAGGTTCAATGACAATGAAGGATTTGAATATCAAGTTCTTAAGTCTACTTAGGTATGTACCATACCATGTAGATGAGAAACCAAAGGTACAACGATTCCTTAGCTGTCCACCTTATCATATTAAAGATAGAATTGAATATGATAACCCAAATACCTTGGAGAAGGCTATGAGGAAGGATAAATTTTGTTTTGAGTAGAATCGGAAGAAAGAAAGCTTAGCCAACTGGAAGGCTAAGAAAAATAATAATCAGTTTGAAGAAAAGAAGAAGGATTTTGTGCCTAGCATAAATTTTAAGAACAATAAGGCCAAAAACTATTCTAATAACAAGAATTTCCAAGGAAATAGGAACACTACACCCAACAATAAGAATAATTCTAAAGGTAAGGAAATTGCAAATAATCATGGAAACTTTACCAAGAACTTTGAGCGTAAAGAGCCTGTCAAGTGCTAGGAGTGTAATGGCCCACACTATGCTTCAGTCTGTCCAAACTGGAAGAAGTCTGTTAGCAATATTCATACTATATAGGAGGAGATGACCATTGGGGAACTAGCAAGGATCATGCCTAGAATCAACGCATCCTTGGAGAACCGACAAGCTGAATATCAGACTTCCATGGTGGAAGTAGAAGGTATGATAAATTGGACCCATGTAACTATTTTGATTGATCCAGGAGCTAGTCTCAGTTATATGGCACCTGAGATAGTAGAAAAATGTAAGTTATCTGTTGATAAGTTTGAGAATTCATGGTTAGTTCAGTTAGCCACTGGTGCTAAAAGAAAAGTAACTTGTTTTGTGAAGAATGTGCATTAGTTATGGATAAATTTGAAATTGTTGTTAAAATTAATGTTTTTCCACTTGGTTCTTATGATTTGCTGATTGGTATGGACTGGTTAGAACAACATAGAGTAATTCTAAACTGTTATGATAAAACTTTCACATGCTTAAACAGTGATGAAAAACCAGTAAGTGTTAAAGAAATTCTTAGAAAAACTACTGTAAGGCAGATTTCTGCTTTACAACTTAAAAGAGTTGTTATAAAGGGATGTAAAGCTTACGCAGTAACAATAACTGATGAGGAAAGTAAAATAAAAACAGATAAGTTAAAAGTGGAAGACATCCTAGTCTTAAAAGAATATGTTGATGTATTCCCAGAAGAAATTCTGGGATTACCTCCGAAAAGGGAATTGGATTTCACCATTGAGCTGGTACCGGGTGCAGTACCTAGCTCAAAGGCCCCTTATTGAATGAACATATTAGAACTTAATGAATTAAAATCACAATTAAAAGAGTTAATTGATAAAAATTATATTCGACCAAGTGTGTCTCCCTGGGGGGCACCTGTCATCTTCGTCAAGAAGAAGGATGGAACTATGCAACTTTGCATAGATTACCATCAGTTAAACAAGATGACCATCAAAAATCGATATCCGTTGCCCCGCATAGATGATCTGTTTGATAAACTACGTGGATCCATGGTGTTTTCGAAAATATATTTAAGGTCTGGATATCATCAAGTGAGGATTAAAGATGAAGACATCTTTAAGACAGCCTTTAGAACAAGATATGGTCATTACAAATTTGTCATAATTCCATTCAGGATTACTAATGCCCCAGCTGTATTCATGTGTTTAGTGAACAACATAATGCATAAGTATTTAAATAATTTTGTGGTCATGTTTATCGACGACATTCTAATCTATTCAAAAATTGAAGAAGAACATAAAGAACATCTAAAAATTGTTTTGCAAGAGTTGCGAGAACATCAACTCTTCGCAAAGTTGAGTAAGTGTGATTTCTTCAAGGATAAGATTCAGTATTTAGGTCACGTAGTGACCAAGGAAGGAATTTCCATAGATCCTGAAAAGATACGGGCAGTTGAAGATTGGTCGGTTTCTAAGGATGTGACGGATGTTATATCTTTCATGGGCATTACCGGTTACTACCGGAGGTTCATTGAAGGCTTTTCAAGGATAGCAAATCTGATAACTTCCTTGCAGAAGAAAGGAAAGAATTTCGACTGGAATCAGAAATGTGAAGAAAGCTTTAAAAAATTAAAAACTTTATTAACCAGCGCACCTATTTTAAAAAAAATAGATCCTAATAAAGAATTTGTAGTGTGCACTGATTCCTGTAATGATGGCTTAGGTGGTGCTCTGACTCAAGAAGGGCATGTTATTGCCTATGAGTCTAGAAAACTAAAAGTTCATGAAAATAATTATGCAACATATGATCTGGAATTAGTAGTTGTAATACATGCCTTAAAGATGTGGTGACATCACCTAATTGGCAGAAAATTTGTTTTAATGACTGATAATAAAGGATTGAAGTATCTTTTAGATCAGCCTAATTTAAATGCCAGACAAGCTAGGTGGTTAGCTTTCTTAAGCGAGCATGATTTCAAAATCCAACATATAAAAGGTAAAGAAAATAAAGTTGTTGATGCATTAAGTAGGAATGCAAGGCTGAATTCTGCAACACCAATCAACACTTATGTTTCAGACTTAGATGAACAGCTTAAAGGAGGAATAAAATAAGATGAAATTTACGAGAATTTGCAAGCGAAAGATAAAGAAAATCCAACTGAAACATTAATAAAAGGTTACAGTTTAAATGAAAAGAATTTTTACTGTATAAAGATAAATTGTATGTACCTAATATACCTAAAATCAAGCTGTTAATTCTGGATGAAATTCATAAAACACCATACTCAGGTCATCCAGGCTATCAAAAGACTATAACCGTGTTAAGAAAAGAGTATTTTTGGCCAAATATGAAAACTGAAGTAGCTGAATATATTGCAAGGTGTTTAGAATGTCAACGGGTAAAAACTAAACACCAACACCCAGCTGGTTTGCTATAGCCTTTACCCATCCCTAGCTGGAAATGGGAGGTAATTTGTCTATATTTTATTGTTGGATTACCTAAAAATCAAAATCAGAATGATTCTATCATGGTAGTAGTTGATAAGCTAAGCAAAACAACTCACTTTATACCTGTTAAAACTGCTTATAAGGCTACAAACATAGCTGATATTTTTTTAAAACAGATTTTCCAATTACATGGAGTACCAAAAGTCATAATCTCAGATAGAGATCCTAAGTTTACAGAAAACTTTGGAAGTCTTTGTTTAAAGGGTTAAACACCACATTAAATTTCAGTACTTCTTTCCATCCTCAAACAGATGGACAAATTGAAAGGGTAAACCAGGTACTGGAAGATTTATTGAGAATGTATGTGAAAGATCATCCAGGTAAATGGGAGGACTATTTACATCTAGGAGAATTTGCTTACAATAATAATTATTAGACATCAACCAGATTTAGTCCATTTAAAATTTTATATGGATGGAAATGTAATACTCCTATCTCTTGGAGTAATCCAGTAGATAGATTGGTATTAGGTCCAGAACTGTTGAAAGAAATGGAAAAAATTGTGAAACAAGTGCACGGAAATATGAAAGTGGCACAGGATCGACAGGAAATTCAAGTAGACTTAAAAAGAACTCCAAAGGAGTTTCAAGTAGGTGAACATGTGTTCATCAAGGTAAGGCCCAAAAAGAGCTCTCTAAGATTGGGGAGTTGTGCAAAACAGGCACCTCGTTACTGTGGCCCATTTGAAATTTTTTATAGGATTGGAAAAGTAACTTATCAATTAGCATTACCACCTAACTTAAGAGTACATAATGTTTTTCACATTTCCATTTTAAAGAAATATGTTCATGATGCTACTCATGTTGTTAACTGGAATGTTGTACAGGTGGAAATAGAAGGAGAACTTCTGGTGGAACTGGATTGTATCCTCGAGAGGAGGGAAATTACACTTCGAAACCACACCATTGGACAGGTGAAGGTGCAATGGAAGCACCTTATTCCAAAGGAATCCACCTAGGAATTGGAAAGTAAAATGTGAGATGCATATCCAATTCTTTTCCAGGGGACTTCGAAGGATGAAGAATAAATAACATCGAGGACAATGTTATATTCTAAGGGTGTGTGTATGTCACATGCCCCAATTTTGTAAAATAATATTATATTATTTTTATTTTATTCCAAGACATTATGTTAAATTTAATGCTAAGTTGTAACTGATGACTCAACAAAGTCAAGGATGTGG
>LPNX011051055.1:1043-30644 GCA_001517045.1 Pseudotsuga menziesii | reverse complement strand
CTTCTGAGCATAATTTATCTGTATACTTATATACATTAGTAACCTAGAATAACCACAAGAATAGTTCTTTTTAACTATTAAAAGAACCAGCTAAAATTATTACTCAGAAATGAAATATAATACTGAACAATATTTACAAATTTTATACTTATAAAAGAAACTGTGTCTTTTTATTTTACTGACACCTGTGAAAGTGAAAGACAGGGTTAAAAACCCTTATGAGTATTACATTTACAATTAACAAAACATTGAAGTAATAAACCAAATTTATTTAATTATGTAACCATTAAATAACTAGGTTAATATAACTTATTCACAGTCCTTTAAGGACAAATAAAAAGACTGTAATTATTATAACCTGGAATAACTTATTTCAAAACAAGGGTTTCCATAGGATAAACCCTAAACTCCTAATTATAAATAAAAACAAGCAAGAATTAGATTACGACTATAAATATCAGTCTTAAAAACTTAATTTATAAACCCTTGAATAGTATTTTAAACAGACTACAAAAACTTGACTTATAGTCAAGAAGGGTAAAAACCTTGAATTTTACACAGAGTATAATATAAACAAATGATAACCAAACAAGTTTGAAGATAGAACTGTCTTACAAAATCTATTATTTTTAACCATGCAGTAAAGCCAAACAACAAACTATTTACGATGCTGAGTTAAACCGAGTCTACCCATCGACTAGCGAGGGTTTGATTCTAGGTATTACAACAATAACCTGTAAAAACAACAACATAACTCAAGGCGAGTTGAGGGAGGGTTTCCCCGAACCCTGGGTGATTCCATTGACCACCCTGATGCAAGCAGGGTGAAAACCCAACACATGGACCATGGGGCTTACCCGAAACAAACCACGAGCAATGGCATTCATTGCTTGACTTCCTGTTTTCATCACCGAGAAAGTTTACAATGGTGAGCACCTGCAAGGATTTCAAAAAACTACTGCCAGTAAGTAATAAACCTAAGTATTAATGTGACTTCATAAAAGCATTATACCGAATGCAACTTAAAGAGAAGCAACAAAAAATTCTTACCTGTTAACGAAAACGACAAGCAGTCTGATAGAAGCACTATCACCTACATGCTTGCTTTTTAAAAATTTCAACATCCCACAAGTGTAACCCTCACACAACAGCAAGCCACGAGGATGGCAAGAGAAACTAGAATAGACAGTAAGCCACGAAGACAGCGGAAGGAAGAGTACACAGACAACGAGCCAAGAGCAATGATAATCTCCACAAGTTGCAGAGTGAGAACCCAGCCACTAGGAATGGCATTCAAAACCACACACCAGTGACAAATGTAGCACTGAATCAAGGCACAAGACAACCAGAGCAAGGAGGACCGATGGCTGCCATAGAAGCCAAGCAGAGCAGCCTCAAGGGCCAGCGAAAACTGCGGGGAAGAATGATAAGAGTTAGGGTTACGTTGAGATTTTATACTCCCCACGCTTGGCCAGGAGACGACCACATGGTCAGAAAATCAAACCATGCAAATGGGTCATTCTCTATAGTGCATGTGTAGAAAAAAATACAAATATTTAATCATTGGAACGTGGAGTAGACTATATCATTAACCCAATAATTTGCCATGGAATTCGATATTAACATGCACCATATGATATCCTAGTGTAGTGATGAAGTATCAACGTTATGGTTACATTGATCTATCATGGAATGCCACTTTTAAACCTTAGTTTAAGCCCAAAAATCATGCATGCATAATACTCATTTCACCTTTAACCTTACAACTTATATATTATAACAACACAAATGCGATTTGGATAGTCACATTTCTTTTCTCCAAACGTTGTTGTTATTATAAATAGAAATCAAATATTTTTATGTCTTACTTATAGATAGAGCTCAATGTTTCATGTCTTTACTATAGATAAGAATCAAATATTTTATGGGAGAGATCATGTTAATCAATGAACAACTATAGTTTTCCTTTGTAAAAGATGATAGTTTTTACATGGTAAATCTCTTATACAAAGACTTCACAAGTTATAATTTTTATAAATGGTATAAGGTAATAAGTTGGAGAATCATCAACTCTAATCTCAACATGTTTATAACCTTGAGCTAGATATAGACTAAATGTCTATTAACAATTAGAGTATGCATGTTTATCAGTCACATATGAACTAATAACTCATTGATAGCAGAACTATGAAGTGAACAAAACGTATTGTAAGAACACTATTATGAAACTCTGTTACATAGTTCAAAGTGTAATGCTTGCTTTCCTGGCAGAGCACTAAGTCCAAATATGTAACCTTCCTCCCTTTCTTTTGTAAAATATGTAAATGACATTTTAAAGATGTATATGGGTCTGTATGTATCTGTTTATTTGCAAGTTTATCTAACTCTCCTAGCATGTAAGTATTTTTAGTTTAGGAGTACTTAGTAGAAAATGATAAAACAAAATTTATTCTTTTAACACAAGAATTTAACACCTAACAATTTGGCTATTAGCTATTTACAGCAAAATGACATTTATTCTTATTCTGATTTTCAGGATTTGTTTATCTGTGCATTAACGAGAGGGTTACATAGAGAAATACCTGAACTTTAAGCAAGCTGAATATATTCCCTGAATCCTTACTCCTGTAGCCTTGCCTCTCCCTCATCTGAGTCTCGTCTGAGCCTTGATGCTAATTCAGATGATCCACCCTGCCGACCAGCGTTGAACCTGCTGGCCCTAGGAAACCATCAGGTTTCCTAGCCCCCGATCCCACGTGCCGATAAACCCGATAGCAACTTCCTTCTTTCTTGAGTGTAATTCTTCCTCTTGAGTTAACCCCCTCCTCAAGTTTTCTTCCCTCTCTCTATTCCAACACCTTCTTTCCTTCCTTCTTTCATAAAAATTCTCTCCCAAAATGCTCTCCAAAAAAATCCCCCCTTCAACCATTCGATCCCCCCTCCTTATACCTCCTTCCCTTATTTTCTTCCACCGCCTTTCCTTCTTCCACCACCTCCTTCATATTTTAAAATAATAAGTATTATTTAGTCCTTTCTTGGGTAGTCCAACCAATTCAGATTATTTAAGACATTTGTTGTATGTTAATAAATTTTCTTCAATTGTACAATTTTTCACCCCTGATGAGATGGTGGGAAATTACTAAATGCTTATCCCATTGAATTGAACGTGTTAAATTTAAAACATAACCAACTGACATAAAATTACACCAATATTATTTGTTTAATTATTATGTTGAATGGTAAAATAATGGTAATAATAGTATTGTCAATTATTATATGTTATTAATAACTTAATAATAAGTACTTAATAATAAACACTAATAATATACAATAATAATAATAGATAATAATAACAGTAAAAATAATAATTAATATTATTAATCAATAAATAATTAATTGTAGTATTATTGTTAATTGATTGAAATAATAACATCGACATGTTTATGTTTATTGTTAAGTCCCCTCGCACATTGTTTCTTAATAAATAAGGTACATTTACAGGTTTAAATAAATCACAATTACTTAGTTAACCCATCCAACTATCCAAGGTTAATGTTTTTCAATTAATATTTCATAGGGACAATACTTCTCTTAATCGTTTTACACAATTAATGAATATTTTTGTTGACTCATTCATTCACATGCCCTAATAACTTAAACATCCATTATCAGAATTGATCAATACACAAATATTTGGTTGCTTATTACAACTTATGTGATTATCTGACATATTACATAATTGTATATTCATACTAGCGTGCATGTGTGAGGTGTGCATGCATGGCCAGTACATGCACAGGCTGCACATGTACTATAACCAAAACACCTAACTTCTAGCTGATACAAATAATATTTCATGCAACAAGACAAATATACATATATAATATGATTTCTTTGACATTCAGAGTTATTTAACAGTTATGTTCTTATTAATCAGTCAATTAAGATTGGTACCTACCATCACTAATCCGGTATCATAAATGTCCAACACTCAACAATAATAACTAATATGTCAAACCACCCTAACCTACATCCACATCCTCCCTTTCCTTCCTCTGCTAGTACAAAGTGGATGCCAGCTGTACTAACCTTCCCACACAGAACCTGAGAGCGGTAGCGTCGGCTAACTAATGGACCTGGCCTGTCCTAGCAGGCATCCAACCATCATCATCACAACAACTTGGGGAGCGTGTCTCAGCACTGCCCTCCCACGACCTCGGGTATCATAGTGACATAGGATGGGAAATACATCCATCCCTCTCAACATACTGGGTATATACCCCATCAAACCATACTGCGTTGCTATCGATTTTATTGGTACATGTCATCGTACCATCACTTGGCAATTAAGGCTCTCTTCAAGATATGTATTAAGTCGTACTTTGCATCACACACTTGGCTATCACATAGCCCTTGTACCCTGCAGGTTAGCACTATGCAAACATGCATTCATAACAATATTAAATCAATAGCTGGTCCATATTATCAACATTATTTCCTTTCATCACATAAAATCATAAACTCAATCGCATTATGGATGGGTGCCCATGTACCACATCATACATATCACATCATATCAAGGATTACAATCAAATATATGTTTTTGTTATGAAATAAATGAATCTGATGACAACTACCACATGGTAATCGCATAAGCACAATATATAAATGATAATCATCATAACATCATAATCAAAGCATAAATATAAGCATGATAACATCATAATATCATAATTAGAGCATAATCATGATAATATCATAACATCAGTAAATAATCACATATAACATGCCAAAATATAGTTTACAAAGTACAGTTGAGTCCACAGATAATAAGTAAATACAGTGTAATAAGTCTGAGTGATAAATATGCCTAAGTCAAAATATGGGGCACTACACAAAGCGACAATACTTTGATTGATTGTGGTTATGAATCAACTTGGTAATTACTAAAGATTCACCAGGTTAATTGGGTAGTAAAGTAGTTATAGAACTAAACAAGATAAATAGAAAGTCGACCTGTTTCAAGAACATCAATCTCAGATAAACTGTTTGTAGACAGTAATGTAATTCAAGAGAAGTATAATAGAAAATTAATAAATTGAATAGGAATGAATCTATTGACTCCAAAAGTTATTAGAACCTCATGGTTCGACATGAAATTAAAGTGTAGGCAAACAATGATCTTTCAGCTAGAAGGCATTATGGTTTTCAGTTTGCACAATCGAGCTTATACTGTCAAAAGGTTAACAGGCTGTAAGATATCTCACAGAAGCGAAATGTGGGTCAGTTGTTACACAAATAAGATAATGTACTATTGCATAAATACTGACAAAACAATCATTATAACATTACAATTTACTTAGACTAAAGTAGAAATACTTTGTAACTGAGATTCTAATTCTTAGAGTCGCAAACATATCTTACTGTCGTTACCTACTTCTGAACATTATTACAAGAAAAACTGAAGGAAGCCAAATGGTTTTACCTCACAGAATTTGTTTAAAGTTTAGCAGCTTAATTACTAAGCTTTTAATTGCAAATAAAATACTGCTGATGCTTTAAAGAACTTTTAATACGTACTCGTTCGATCATACTTGTAAACCTATAAGAACCAGTATTCATCTGCGTTAGCATGATTGCTAAGTAAGCCCCGGATTCAAAAGTAGATTCCACCTACTTGACATGAAAATACTCATCATTAAACTGAAGTTAAACAATACGCAAGAAAACTTTATTCTTGTTACAAAAAAATGAACTGTTGAGTTAATACAATTAAGATTTAGTGAAACTAGTTACTTGACCATTTCTTTTATTGCAAACCGTTAGCTGTTATTAGACCGCAGGTTTTAGCATCTATTGTTATATCAAAATTTTAAATTTTTGTGAAAATTTGGGGTTTTGACAGATTCCCTTTCCAACAAATTACCCTAGGGTAACGCCATCTTGATCCAAAGAAAAATGACCATCTATGCATATCAAGGAATCATAAACTAGGAATAAAAGTAACATGCTAAACTCCAAAATCCTCAAAGCTAGTATCATGGGCCAAAATCAATGGACACAACATAAAAAATATCCAAGATGTTCTATGAACATAATCACATGTCCATGCAAGATCAAGTCTAGTGCATCATATCTATCAAGGGAACAAAATAGTAATCTGAACAAGTCAACTCCTCAATCCTCCATTACAAGGATTGTGGTATAGGAAAAAATATTTACAAGGTAGTCATCAACCTATCATCATGAGAATACTTCTCATGTACCTCAAATTCTTTGACAAATGAACCATCCTAAATTAGGTCAACTTGCTCACCCTACGAGAATCTTAAAGCAAGAAAAACATCCTCGGTAACTTCCTCTCTAAGAGAATCTAAGGGTAACTCCCTCTATCTAAGACAATACATTAACCATGTCCCTATACTCTACAACATTCTCATTGGTTAAAAATCAACAAATAATATCAACATCAATGTATTGCACATCTCCTCCAATGAACAACTAGAAGGCACACATATGGAAGAAACCAATGCAATATGACTAGCATATCTCCTAGGAGGTACACTCATTGCCATTGGTGATCTATGTTCTCCTACATTCTTTTTGGACTCCTAAATAGAATGTACATGTTTCATTGGATAAAAAAGTAACCTATAAACTCTACCCTCTCTCATCCCTCAAGCTAAATTCCTTGGAATAGATAGACTATAATCAGTGATGGTGCAATGTTGTTTCTCAAATGCAAATCTTCAATGTAAATATATCATACAAGGTAATGAAAGCATGTTCTTCCTCAAATCAGGAACTAATACATTATCACTTATCTTAAGAACATCACTTGAAGGCATATAAAAATAAATGGATACAACTTATCTAACATAAAAAGTGGCCTTATCACCAAGGTCCATAGTCACAACTCCCTCCAACTTCTAAATCCTTTTGAATAAAAACCTATAGTATGTCATGTGTCTCAAAGCTCCATTATCCACATACGAAACAACACTAGACATGGTGTAAAAGGGAAAAAAAAAGAGATCAATGAGAAAGAGGTCTCAATCAAGGATGATGGATCATCCTTTCTTGATACAGCACTTAAAATTCATATATCCCATATTCGTTGTTTGGTCTTCTCTTTCTTATTCAATGGACACTAGCTAGGATAATGTCCCATCTAATGACATAAAAAACACAACTCCTTTCCTTCCATTTTCTTATATACATTCTCACTACCCTTCATAATATTTCTGACAAGGCCAATAACATCTACTTCACATTGTTGGCATGTGTAGTAGGGATTTCGCCCTTGCTACAGGAAGGAATGGCTCCCTTCCGTCTATAGGACGAAAGGGTAGGGTTTCTGTGAGAATGGAAGAACAGAAAGAAACCAACAAAAAATGAAATGAAATCCTTGCACACAAGGTTAGGTCTAAGCTCCACAACCTTGCATCAAACTGTTAGAAAACCAAAATACCTGCAAGCAATCAATGGAAACTTGCAAGAAAATGTTAAGCAATAAACTTGCAAACAAATAATGTTAGAAAACTACAATCTACCAAAGCAAAAACATGAAAAGACAAGTATACCTTCTAGTTGGAATGGGCTACCATGCCCTAGCTTGGGAGAGCACCTCTCTTAGGAATGGGGAACTATGGCTCAATGGAGGAATGGAGGAGAGGGAGGGTGAATGGCTTGAGAGGAAAATGGTCTCAAGGCACTCACACAGGAAACATAATGTTAGGGAGTCAAGGAGTCATTTGACAGTGACCCACACCCCTCTATTTATACTTTTTCTTGGGATTTTAAGGGTTTTAAGCCCCTGGTTGGGGCTTTAGCCCCTTTTTTAGGATTTTAGCCCCTTTCACCCAATCTTTAGCTCCTTTGGGGGTTTTAAGCTTCTTTGAGGGGTTTTAGCCCATTTTTGGAGGTTTTAGCCTCTATGGGAGCTAGTTTGGCTCTTTTTAGGGGGTTTTAAGCCTTTTTTCATATTTTTAAGCCTTTTTTTGGGTGTGGGGGTCAAATAAGGGTTGTGCATGGATGTCCTTGGATGGTGTAGGTCATGTAGAGCTTAGTGAGGGATTTTTTGGGTTAACATATTACCCCCTGATGTGTGAGGGCAGGAACTCATCATATGGCCAACGGACATCATAGGATTTTCTGGGGAGAGGTGGTGCTTCCTGGGCTGGGGCATGGTGGATTTTGGTTTTTGTATTAATATGGTTCCCATCAATGGGTGAGATACAAATAATGTGCGACATGTATATGGATGAGGTGGGCATCCCCATGCTCATAACGATGTCAAAAGAATAATGTGATCTAAGCTCTATAATACAAGAGCCAATCAAATACAACTGTTGTTACAATAGTGGTTTCCTCAATGAGAGGTTGAATACAATACTGATCTGAAGGACTGTTACATTGGATCCATGTCATTCTCATGGAATGCTATATCTTCACGACTTATGGCCTATTTGATCTGGAATGGTACATAGTTGTAGGGACTCACTGACGGAGAGTTAGAGTCTTTGTGGTACAAATATGTTGTATCAATCATAAATCTATATAGAAGCATTGTTGGGGCTTCTGAACACGGTCTCCAACACAACTCGGAAATCACAAGGGACATGAACCTATTGGGATCCCTTAAATAAACTCATCAATGTTCTAGAGTTAGGTGACATTCAAGGTCTTCGACCAAATATTTCAAGGACCAATACCCTGTTCGAATCTCAACAGTGCGATGATGTAGTTGGAGTCGAGCACATGAGAAACAACCATCCCAAGAGGCACTAAAAACTCCTCTCGATTGGTCCAAGGAACTCATCAATGAGGTTAATGAAACTAGGATACAAGGACCTCTGGGTCTATCCTCTATAATACACGTGTTGTCATCGCCGAGAGGGATACCTTCCCCTTGTCAAGGCAATGGTGTTTCCTTGACCAAAAGCGCGAGGGAGATAACCAAAAGATGTGAGACAATCTAAGGACTGACCCATTGAATGGGGGGGGGGAGGGAAGGAGTTGAACAGGGTCAGGGAGAGTGTAGTGGACTCAAACTTCCTTTTTTCAGAGTATAATGGTAGGGTGGACTGGGCAAAAAATGAAATTGACTCATGGGAAAGGGATCATAGCTGTAATACTAGGAATGTAACTGCTGATGGGAAATACTTGGGGGAGGTAGACACTTTTGGTATTGATGGGATCCAAGGAAGACACATCAAAGAGTACTTTGAATAAAGGTGACCCAAAGTGAGAATGTTTCCAAACTATTATCTGTGGGTTGGTGTCTAGAGACACCGTTGTGGTACGATCTCCTGGATTTTGCGAGCCCAAGAAAGTAAATGCTCGATGGTGCTTTAAATTTTGGAGAGTATGAAAGCATGAAGAAGACTCCAGTGGGGGCTCTTTTTCGTTGGTAGTCATCTATGCCCAAAAAAGGATAAAAGTATACACAGGAGAGCTCGCCCATCCTTTAGGGGATGGGAGACTTCTTTACTGTTGGTAGTCCAGTCAGGCCAGGAAAGGTTAAACCTATATTGACTGGATGGTCATTCAGATACTTTTATGAGCATGAACGAAACCAAGTTTGCTCGGTAATCTTTTCTTGATGAGAAGGCTGGAAAACAGCTTAACGACAACCCATGGTGAGATTTTTTGTAGAGTTCAGCCTCTCTTCTAGAGAAAGCATAAAAGGATGCAGAGGGGAACTATCTTGGCTTGAATGTGCCAAGGTAGTCCTTTGCATTTGATGGTCTACATGGTCTACAAAAGAATATAAACGAGATGATGTAGATGCCCTTTCCTATACTTTAACGAGCGGGAAAGGAAGCAGCTGCGCTCGACAATATTTTCATTCTTTTAGGAGTCAGAAAAGAGCTTAAAATAAACTCTGATATGGTCAACCAATTGTGGTGGCATAGGTGGTGCCCCATGTCGGGACAATGGACAGTGGTCCAAAGGTCATTCGTGCAGTATGGATGGAGCAGGTGGCTCTTAAACATACCAATACATGCACGGGATAGATCGCGGTATAGGCATGTGAATCGGTGCGGCAGAGGCACGGAAACTGAGGTTTCTCTCTAACAGAGGTCAAGAGAGTTGTGTGTGAGTTGTGGTGGAAAGACTTGACTACATGTGATGTGAGTGCAAGTCCTGAGGTCGTTATGTGCAAAATGCATGCAAAGGAAATGATCTATCCTCCGGATGATGGTCTGGAAACCCGCTTAAGGTGCGGTGGGCGGATTAGACAGCTATATGCTAAAATACAGTGATGTGCCTTACGGGCGGTGGCCCGAGAACCCGCATGAGCAGCGATAGGCAAGTGTGATACAAGTATAGGTTCGAAGACATTTGTATCACCATGATGTGGCTCGTAAATCGAGGTAAATTCCAGGAAGTGGTCCTGAAAATTACTTATTAAACATGAGACGATGGTGTCATTAGAAGATAGAGGATAGAAATTTGAGCCTGGAGGTGTGAGAGGTGTCTCGAACAGGCTTCGGGTGACTTTGGATTGGCAGCTAATGGTGCTGCCCCTAGTGCAATGGTGCATGGATAAAAAACTAGACCGAATGGAGGCCTATGGGTATGGAGGTAGCTCAACGTACACGTGTGATTCGCGTGGTGACACACAAACTGACGTGACTCCGGGAAATGGCCCAAGGAATTAGCAAGGATGGAAGTAGTCTAAATTTTGTTTATCGACTTGGGAGCATTGTGCAACCGGGGAGATACGAAGAGGCCTCAACCTTTAGGGCAGGTCTGGGGACCTAATGGTATGCTAGCATAGTGGTAGCTATATCATACGCGCAACATACTGTGTGCATGTGCAGATGGGGGATCGCACTGTCCAGTGGACTCCTACGGGTGCAGGGGCAGGGATAATATCTACCTTCTCATGTGCAAATGATGCGACATAGTTTTAGAATGGACTCACTACGACTAGAAGTGGAACAACGACTAGAGGGGGTCACAGACTCAGGATAAAAATGATGGAAAAAAAATTACGCTATAAGTGAGTCATGGTGGTGATATGGGGCATGGGATCTCTTAAGGTGGAGCCCATTGTGGGGATTCTTCAAGAGCTGACCATCTGAGTCAGCAAAGAAATGTGTCCCCTTACCGAGACGAAGGTTATTAGCAAGCTGAGGTGGAAAAATATGGCCTTTGGTGGGAAGAACCGATTCCACACCATAGTTTAAAGGAAATGAGGTAAAATTGGTGGTGGTTTTATAGATCTCTCCATCATACTGACAGTAGTGTCGAGATAGATTAGGTGGATCTTCCATGGGTGAGGAGACAGAGGGACTACTAGAGCTAGAGATCATGCAAATGGTTGTGGTGGTCAAGGAAGAAACCAGAGGGTGGATCTTCTCAATGGCAGTGACTTCGGATTCAAGGGAATGTTTCTGAAGTTGGCTAAGGGAAGACCGAAACTTGGCCAAGTCTTGGTAGTGGTGAGAATAGTGTCCATACAATCTGCAAAGGGTGCAAGCAAGGTTTTTTCTCAACAACTTGTTTCTCACTATTGGCCTTCTTGGGAAATCAACCATGGGGAGGTTTTCCGTTGTATCCATGGCATCCAAATGCATGTGGATTAAGGGAATTAGAGGGAAGTTTTGGGTTGGATGGCCCTGTTCTTCACAAACGACGCAAGGTGGGATTTGTTGAGGTTTAGCGGTAGCTTTTTTGTTTTTTCCCCTGGCCATTTTTGGGTGAGGTGGTGCGGGTGTGGTGGTTGGTTTTTGCGAGCCGGGTGGAGGATGAGATTCGACTGCAATGGGTTGCATGGGGGTTAAGACTACCTGCGGCATTGGTGGTTGGGTCGGTGGATCAAGGTACCACACGGGATTCCCAATGTAAAATTGGATCAGTTTCAGGTATCCATTACTGGCTTTCTCATGACGCCAGGTGGGGAAAGAGGAAGGGAATTGTGTGGAATGGGTAGGATCCCAGATAACTCCGTGAAGGTTGCATGTGGGGATGAGGTTGTGGTGGCAGCTGTGCATAATGCTGCGGCTGTGGCTACTGATGATGCTACGACCGCTGATGGTGTTGTGGCTATGGATGGTGTTGTGGTTGCGATTGGGGCTGTAGTTGCGGTTGTTGTTTGGGTGCAACGGTGCTGGATGAGAGCATGCACAAATCCACAGTCTCACTTGGTGTCAGTGGTGGTGACACTAAGGGGAAAGAAGTCATCATGGTGGTATCAGCAAAAAACCCAGGGCCCACATTCAACAATGAGGAGGCTAGTATGCTGTCAACCATAGTATTGACTGTAGGGATAACATTGGCGGGTGCGGTTAGCCCTTGTGGATCAATGGTACTAATCGTAGGGATAACGTTGGCTAGTGCAGTTAGCCCTTGCAGATCGTGATAAGTCAGTTGGTCAACCGTCACGATTTTCCCTTCCTGGGGGAACATCATGAGACAGAAAACAGTTGATGCTACGGCTCTCATGGCATACATAAAACTTCTTATGAGGAGAAGGTTATAGTCCAACTGAGAATTGACAACCTCTATGTCAATTAGTACTGTTTTCCCGGCTAATGTGATGGGGACATGGGGGAGTATTCCTTGGGATTTAGTGGCATGGCCATCATAAGCCCACAGAGATATAGAGGATTGTTGCAGAATTGGGGATCCAAGCTTCTGTCAGACTAGGGTAGACATAACGCATGTGGATGCCCCCTCATCCACTATGCACTGGTGCACGCCTAAATTTTGCATTGAAACCAAAATTTGGAAGGAGATGGTTGATGGCATCCATGGTTCTCCATTCTCCATGTCAAATGTGATCAACTTGGAGTCAGAGGGGTCTATAGCACCAAGGGTGGCTAGTAAGGCTTTCTGCTGCGTTGGGAAAGTTTTGAGTGCCTCAAGAGCAGACATGGCAGTAGGTGTTTGGGCCAAATCATCCACGATGTTGTAGCTTACAACAGCTCTAGTCGTGATGTTGTTGGAAACCTGTTGTATGGGGGGGTGTGTAGGGAAAGGGGGTAGCTGAAGAGGTGCATTGGCTATTTTTGACGTAGATGTCGCTGATATGTCAGTGGGTTCAGTGTTGGTTTCGTACTAATTTTGTTTGGTTTGTAAATTGACCTCTTCACTTGTCATAGCTAGCAGATGGTGAACACCTGTTTTTGATATCGTAGGTGCCCCCGGGGCGTTGGGATTGGGCTGGGGAGCGGGTGCAGTTGCTACTAGTCCTTGGACTAGTAATGGGTTTTGGAGGACCATGGGTGGGGGCCTTGGTGGTGCCAGGTTGGGTTGAGCTTGGGTTGCTGTATTGGTGGCATGCTGAGCCTCATTGTAAATGGCTTGCTTGGTGCGACCCATGAAGGGGCATTCGTGTGTGTAGAGCTCGTAGACCTCACACAACTTGCATGGTTGGTTTGTGCGCAACAGAGCATTGCATCTAGGTGCATTTGGTTGCTGAGGATTTTGGGCTGGACTGTTTGCCCCGACATTGTTGGTAGGGTTTGGTTGTTGATCGCCTCCCTACGGTTGATTGTTGCCTTGGTTCTGTGCTCGGTTATTTCTGGCTTTCCCTTATTGGTTATTTGGGGCTGGCTGGTTAAGATATTTTTGATGTGCAAACACCTATCCTAAAGGTGCTGGTGGAGTGGGGGAGGGGGTTTGAACGGCTTGCGCCGGTGGTGCATAGTAGACTTGGGTGGGTGTCGGTGCCACAAATGTGGGCATTTGTCCCACGTATTGTTGTGCCAACAAAGCCAATGCTTGGGCCTGTTGTGGTGGTGCAAGTTGTGCATAAGAAGTTGTGGCTTTGGATTGGGACACCATTCTTACATAGTCTAGAGTTTGGTTTTGGTAAGCAACAATAGGGTTTTTCTTGGTTGTGGTGGTATTGCAAGTGGTGTCAGATGATGCTGTGGTTGGTGGGAGACAGAACCTATGATGCCATCTATGGCATGGGATTCCCCTGGTGTATCCCGATAGGAGGTGCCTGCACTGGGAGCGTATGGAATGACAGTGTAAACGTATCCAGACTGTGCATAGATCAGATCAAACTGTTGGGATTTCAAGATGGCCTCCTCTTTGGATTGGGGACGTTCGGATGCGAGGTACTTTGCTATAGGTGGTAACAAAGTTTTTAGGAACCAATCCAGGAAGATCCTCTCATCAAGTTGAATCTTTCACAAACTACGGGGTCGTCTCCACTCATGGATGTGGTGGT
This sequence comes from Pseudotsuga menziesii, assembly GCA_001517045.1. NCBI lineage: Eukaryota > Viridiplantae > Streptophyta > Pinopsida > Pinales > Pinaceae > Pseudotsuga > Pseudotsuga menziesii. The sequence continues at coordinate 16,450 of LPNX011051055.1, read as the reverse complement.
TATCTGGGTTGCAGTATTCTGGCAGCAAGATAACAAGATCTCCACCCTTTCGTCATATCTAACGGGGAGTTGGAAAAATTGCAAGAACATGAAAGCCACGGAGTTAAAATCCAGGTACTTGGCTTGTGGTAGCTCAATGTACCACTTGGTTGTAGCACCTGTGAGGGTGCGTTGAAATAGTCTGAGTCTGATCAAATCATCTACGATGTTGTTTGATGAGCACCATAGGTGAAACGTCATGATGTGGTTTTGGGGGCACTCCCCTGCCTTCCATTCAAACTTCAGAATGATTGAGGGGAGTTTGGTTGGCATGGGAGGCCAAAAATTTTGATGGCAGATAGGGTCATTTGTTAACCGATCCAAGTCAGGCAAGTTGAGGCGTGCCATGAAAGGAAGGTTTGACCCAAGGTTGATGTGAGATGGGGCAGCAATGGTGGTGGGGTTTGCAGGGACATGATGCACCTCCATAACTAGGGGTACTTGTGGCACCGTTATGGACGGACCACTGCCCCCAAGTGTGGTAAACGAAACTATGTGAGTGGAATGGCCACTGCCCCCATGTGTGACAAGAGGGATAGTGTAGGTGGAAGGGCCACTGCCCCCAGGCATGCCAAGCGGGACAGTGTGAATGGTAGGGACACTGCCCCCATGTGTTACGGGTGGGGAAACTTGACTGGTCAATATGGGTGGTGGTAGCTGGCTTATGATGGTTTGCATGATCATGTTGGGGCCACCAGCAGGGGTGTTGGTGGTGGTTTGGGGTGTGGACATGGGTCCACTGCCAATCACTAAGCCGAAAAATGGGTCTAGGTTTGCACCAGCCATGGGGCTAGATGGTGCAGTATGCAGGTCTGACTTAGATTGGTATGATTCTAAGTCTGAATTAGAGGCTGTGTGGCCTTCTGATGGTGTATTGGGTTGTCGAGAATGGTCTCAACGGTGTTGGTTCAAGGACTCGAACTATGGTGGATCGCCTCTTGGGCGTGAGGAAGAACGTGGGGGATCAATTGTGTCTGATTTGTATGTCAAGTGGTGAAAAATGGCAATGAGTTTTGGACCCCGGTTTTAATGGCTTCCTATTGGCTTCAGGTGGTCACTCGGCCACCAAGACTGCCAGAAGATAGGGCTTGTCTTTTTCCTCATGGGAATGCTAGTCAATCGGTGGGGGTCGTTGCCCGTTTCGCTTGGCAATTCCTCTCAGTGACCAGCTACTTTGTGGTTCCCGTAGTACTCCTCACAATGAGTTTCTAGGTTGATCCCAAGTACTTCCCACAGTTAAGGCAGTCAGGGAACTATGTCCTCAAAGACTGCAGATGGTTGAATTAGTGTAAATTATAAGTTTTAATGGCTAGCTCAGCATCATGAACTGAGCTTAGTTGTTTTATGTGGTATGGTTTGTGTGTATGTCTTTTATCTTTCTGTTACACTTAGTGGCTGCTTGTATGGTTTATGAATAGTTTACAGAGATTGTATTTTAGAACTTATAATGTGAATAGATTCTTTTAACATAGAAGTAAATTGTAAACATAGATGGTGCAGTATGCAGGTCTGACTTAGATTGGTATGATTCTAAGTCTGAATTAGAGGTTGTGTGGCCTTCTGATGGTGTATTGGGTTGTCGAGAATGGTCTCAACGGTGTTGGTTCAAGGACTCGAACTATGGTGGATCGCCTCTCGGGCGTGAGGAAGAACGTGGGGGATCAATTGTGTCTGATTTGTATGTCAAGTGGTGAAAAATGGTAATGAGTTTTGGACCCCGGTTTTAATGGCTTCCTATTGGCTTCAGGTGGTCACTCGGCCACCAAGACTGCCAGAAGATAGGGCTTGTCTTTTTCCTCATGGGAATGCTAGTCAATCGGTGGGGGTCGTTGCGCGTTTCGCTTGGCAATTCCTCTCAGTGACCAGGTACTTTGGGGTTCCCGTAGTACTCCTCACAATGAGTTTCTAGGTTGATCCCAAGTACTTCCCACAGTTAAGGCAGTCAGGGAATTATGTCCTCAAAGACTGCAGATGGTTGAATTAGTGTAAATTATAAGTTTTAATGGCTAGCTCAGCATCATGAACTGAGCTTAGTTGTTTTATGTGGTATGGTTTGTGTGTATGTATTTTATCTTTCTGTTACACTTAGTGGCTGCTTGTATGGTTTATGAATAGTTTACAGAGATTGTATTTTAGAACTTATAATGTGAATAGATTCTTTTAACATAGAAGTAAATTGTAAACATAAATTTGAATGCATGCCATATATGAATCTGAATTTAAACCTGACTAGGTGACTTCCTTACACCTGTATTTCTCTTGAACCAGGAAAGGGTGCTGGTCTCTCAACACAATGGGACTAAGCCCATCCATAGATCCTTAGGTCACCCTCCGGATGCGAGTTTGGTCAATAGGGAGGACGCGAACGCTGTGAGGCCCCCTTGGCCTACCACCCCCTCTACTTTCCAAGTCACCTGTTTTTAGTGGTTTGGAAAAATGACATGTAAAGTGCCTATTACTATACGAGAGCCTACAAAGAACTTTGAGAGGTATGACCTAAAGAGGTACATGTATGTATTCTAATGTTATGTATATCATGTGAATGAGATCTTGAAATGTTTATATGATTGATATATAGGGTTTATTGATCATATGTAAAATTTGGCATGTTCATTAACTTTTCATACAAGAGAAATTTTGGCATATTTATAAACAACATTATGGAAATTTTGGCATATCAAGAACAAAAAATTGACATAGTCATAAGAAACATACAGGAGAAAATTAAAATTATGATACATAGTTCATCATGCTAGATCCCACCTATTATCATACAACTAATCCCTCCAGATCATCTCTTGTAATGATGGTCTCCATTAGTCTCTCATGCTTTGTATCTGGTAATAAGTAGCGTACCTTCGATGAATTTCGGCTAGGCATTGTTCGTACATGGAGGTTTGTACCAATGAATAAGTTGGTAAAATGATACACACTTGCACCAGGTTTGTAATCCCTGTAAACATATCCACCCTTATTTCTTGCATTGTTGTCATGTGTAAGGTATTCACCTTTAACAACCATAGACCCGATTGGGAAGAGGTTGTTTTCATCGTCAGTCATGGACATAATGAGAGTTTGCTTTCCCTCTATAAAACGTGCCAACCAGTAATCACCACCCGATTCACTATATTTTGAGGCAACCATTGCATATATGTGTCCTACATAATATGATTGTAGGTATATGATCAAATATTTTTCGTGTGATACAAGGCCATTAATGTGAGTTTCAATACTACGTAAATAAACAAATAAATGTTAAGGAAATGCATCATACTAGGTTGTACAAGGTCTGAGACATGATCAAAATCTATAGAAATAGATGATTGGTCTTCTTCCATCGGAGTTAACTCAAAAATTGCACGTTGATCAAGTGGAAGTGATATGCAATCCCATGCATCAACCCAATCCAATGATTTACACCCATCTTAGTCACCATCAAAACAAGGAGGGAAAAAACAAGCGAGTTTTCTGGTCCAAATTTCAAATACTGGGTTATCAGAGCTTCGAAACGAATGAAAGCCATGAGTCCCAGGAACAGTCTTGCATTCCCATGCATGTGAACGATCTATGTCTACCACCTCCCCAAAAAATCTCTCCACGAGTCTCTTTCTTGTGGATTCTACTCTCACAGTTGATTCCTCTCCCATTATTGATGTGCACCACCTAACTATAGATTGAGCATTTTGAATAGTAGATACTGTAGATAATTTCAATTCCTCTCTTCGTAGGGCTATTTTGACACATGCTTCGGCTCCATCATGCTCTCCTTTACCATGCCTAGTCTCAAAATAGTTCCACATATGTGGAACTTTGTAGTTTTTATACAATGAACACAACCATTGAAATATGCATGCATTTTTTAACTGACCAGCACATCCATCAGACCAAATCCAGTGTTGATCCATCTGTATGTTCCTTCCCTTAAAATGATCATAGAACATGATGAAGCAATGACATACGTAGTGGAAGTCATGGCACCTATCATCACTTATGTAGAAGTGATATTCCTTTAGAATTTCTCTTTGCTCTTTACTGCTATTTCGGCCATGCCTATATGTGATATGCACCATCAAGGAAACCTGCTTAGAGGGATAATACTAACTTTGGATCTCATTTTGAGGTTGCAGAGTGTAGTTCTCAGCAAAATCAACAACTGAAAGTATAGTATCACGGGGAAATGTATCTCTGCATATTCTAAACTTCTCATCCTGCCATCGTGCCAAGTGGACATGCTTAACATATTGATGTGTCTTTTCAATAAATTCCTTGACAAAGCCACTAACTTGTACCCGTTGACACAAAATTATCTCAATATCATCTTTTTTTTGTAAGTAAGGGATGAAAAGTAACTACTCAAACATAAATTTATAGATAAATGCATGTACCTGAGATGTCACCAATTGTATTTTTTTTCTTTCTTTCCTTGGGACTATTTCATAGCTGATATATTTGAAACTTTTCATGTCTATAACCATATTCCCAAATTCATTGTCTCCACTCTCGTGCATACATTGGCTCAATAATTCCATTCCAATACAGTTGGAGCAAGTTCCATCCAAACAAGATTTTGCATAGTATCTTTTCCCCTCAGGCCTATTTGCACATGATACTATGAATGAATTCTCTTGATGAAGTCGGTGGTATTGTCAAGGAGAAATCCTGTACATGGTTAGTATGCAACACACGACGAATGTACAAAAATGTTTCATAGTAATATTCATATTCTACACGGTATCTACAACAACAAGTGTTACGAAGAGTATTTATTATAACATACCAAGGCTTACATTTCTCAAAAGATCTTTGCCCCAAATTCAATTGCCTATGTTCATTCCTAAATTTCTTGTATAGTTATGTCTGTGTTATATCAAGAAGATGCTTAATATGTGGTTCACGGTCCTTTAAACCCCTTCTCAGTTTTAGTACATCCTTCCAGTTTGAAGAAGGCCTTGTGTGATCATGCAAAAAACTCTGCACTAGTCCCCTTATTGCATCAACTAGCTTCATGTCACGACATGGAAACCGACCAATAAAGGCCAAAAAATCTGTCTGAGTGGTTGTGTCAATATGTTCTCTTCTAATAGAATACCTATGGATGGTTTTTACATTCAAATTAACTAGTGTAGATGTAGGCTTGAGAAAATGAAGGACCCTGGTGTTCTTATTTACAATTGCTTGTGACAACACATGACGAGCCGCATTGGGGTCCTTTGAACGTGTGTTCTTACCAATTTTACCAAAGGCATCTACTAAGATTTTAACTATATGATAACTTGGTATAGAAGTATTTATCATCTTTATCCCTAACGATTTCTAACAATATTCATGCCCCTAGATTTTAACAATGATAAAAATAATCTAAATTTATCTCCATCACATTTGGAAACAAAATATTTATTTAGTATCTGTTGAGTTTGATAAGCAATACTACGTTTAGATAGCGTACCTTCAATGGAATTGAGGAGTCCTTCATCAACTTGTATACGCTTCGGAGTTCTTCGATGTGTGCTTTCTAATGGAGGTAAGGGGGTTTGAATTCTATCATCTAGCACATCAACAGTACGCTCTGGAGTTTCAGTAGCAATATGTTGTCCTTCATTCTCTTCCTGGTAGTTGGATGGTGGAAGTCCAACATCCTCATCGATGGTTCGGATAATATTTTCTTCTTCAACGGTATGCTCTATGTCCAACGCCTCTTCAACAGTATGCTCCATGTCCCGCCTCTTCATGAGCTTCACCTTGAGATGGTAACTTATCACTTTGACTTTATGTGGGATTTGAAACATCCCCTAATGAGCACCTATGTTTTTCTTCTTGAATAATTCCATGGGGTGCTTGTTCAACAACTATTGGGGAAATTGAAGGTCCCTCTAGTGAATGATTCATTTTTTCTTGTGTTGGATTAATAGGATGAACCATGGTATCCTATATAATTGGATTTGGATTAGTTTCCAAGGAAAGTCTCCGATTCATCATGTCTATTATTTTCTTTTCTTTCTCCTCTTCAATGACTTCTTGAGGTCTCTTCTTCCTTGCTGATTTTCTTCCTCGGTTACGTACATTCCCCATCACCACAATGATCAATTCAATATAGTTTGTTTTTGTTGCTCCTCAATTACAAGCTTTCATACCATTAACTTGCTTTATAACTATTGATCCTTCAAGGTGCTTCAATCTTCCTTCTCAATTGTTCATATTTCCCATCAAAACAATGATGAATGAGAAATTTTACCTTTGGTTCTCTTGAATAATAAGCAAATGGAAGTTAAATCATAAATTGTTCCTCAAGCTGATTCTCTTGTACAATTGTGTATATCCACCATCACCATGAAATGATATTGAAGCTTGATATCTTATCATGTGTGCTCCTCAACCATGAAAGATGTCCTCAATGCTGCATCTGCATAACAAAAAGAATGATGGAGAATGTGTATTGTGAGTATTTCCATAGGTGGGCTCGTGCTCTTGAAAAAAAATGCGCGATAATCATATTTTCGTAAAGACAAAGTAAAGTTTCTCTCGGACAAAAACAATCCACTATTTTACAGTCCTAAAATGCGCACACGTTATATAGAGTAAAAACGCATACGCGATTTCTAGAATTAAAACGTGCACACGATAGTTTTAAGCACAATTAATAGGTTAGGTGCACGGCTAAGGCAAGGAATAAAATCATAAGAAAACAAATGTTTTCTATGGTTAGAAACAAAGCAAATGTTTTTAGTGTTCCCTTCTTTTCATGCAAATAAATTTTTCTCTCTATACCCCCCTATCTCTTTCTAAATATACCTCCCTCATTCTCTCTACATCCCTCCCTGTTTCTTTCTCTCCCTTACTCCATCCCTCCCTCTCTCACTGTGATGAGGATGATGAACACGATGATGGTGATGATGATGATGATGATGAAGACGATGATGATGATACTGATGGTGATGAAGATGATGATGATTATCATGATGTTGATGATGATGATGATGATGATGATGATGAAGATGACGATGATGATGATGATGAAGATGATGATGGCGTCAACGATGATGATGAAGACGATGATGATCTGTTGATGACGACGACGATGATGATCATGGTGATGAAGACGATGATGATGAACATCATGATGAAGAAGATCAACATGATGGCGATGAAGAAGATGATGATGATTATGATGGTTATGATGATGTTGATGGTCATGATGATGATGATGATCATGGTGATGAAGATGATGATGATGAACATGATGATGATGATGATAATGATGAACATGGTGATGGTGATGATGATGAACATGATGATGGTGCTGATGATGATGATGAAGACGACGACGATGATGATGATCATGATCACGATGATGATTATCATGATGGTGATGATGATGAAGATGTCGACAATGATGATGATGATGATGAACATGATGATGGTGATGGTGATGATGAACATGATGATGATGATAAAGAAAATGATGATGAAGACGACGATGATGATACTGATGGTGATGAAGACGATGATGATTATCATGATGGTGATGATGATGATGATGACGATGATGATGGCAACGATGATGATGATGATGACAACGATGATGATGATGAAGATGATGATGACCTCGACGATGATGATGATGATGATGGCCATGATGATGAAGACGATAATGATCTATTGATGATGATGATGATGATCGATGATGATCATGGTGATGAAGATGATGATGACGAACATGATGATGATGATGATAATGATGAACATGAACATGATGATGGTGATGATGATGAACATGATGATGGTGCTGCTGATGATGAACATGATGATGATGACTAAGATGATGATGATGACGATGATCATGATCACGATGATGATTATCGTGATGGTGATGATGATGGTGATGACATTGATGATGATGACGAAGATGTCGACGATGACGATGATGATGATGATGATGAACATGATGATGATGATGATGATGATGATGAACATGATGATGGTGGTGATGATGATGAACATGATGATGATGACGAAGACGATGATGATGATACTGATGGTGATGAAGACGATGATGATTACCATGATGGTGATGATGATGATGATGATGATGAAGATGATGACGATGACGATGATGAAGATGATGATGACGTCGGCGACGATGATGATGATGTAGACGATGACGATGTGTTGTTGTTGTTGTTGTTGATGATGATGATGATGATGATGATCATGGTGATGGAGACGATGATGATGAACATGATGATGATGATGATAATGATGAACATGATGATGGTGATGACGATGAACATGATGATGATGGTGTTGATGATGATGAACATGATGATGACGATGAAGACGACGACGACGATGATGATGATCACGATGATGATTATCATGATGGCGATGATGATGGTGATAATGATGGTGATGATGATGAAGATGATGATGATGATGAACATGATGATGATGAACATAATGATGATGATGAAGATGATGATGATTATCATGATGGTGATGATGATGATGATTATGAAGATGAAGATGACGACGATGATGATGACGTTGACGACGACGACAATAATGATGAGCATGATGATGAAGATGATGATGATCTATTGCTGATGATAATGATCATCGTCATGGTGATGAAGACGATGATGATGAACATCATGATGACGATGATAATGATGAACATGATGATGATGATGATTATGATGATGATGATAATGATGATGAAGACGATGATGATCAACATGATGGTGATGAAGAAGTTTATGATGATTATGATGGTTATGATGATGATGATGGTCATGATGATGATGATCATCATGGTGATGAAGACAATGATGATGAACATGATGCTGATGATGATGATAATGAACATGATGATGGACAAGATGATGATGATGATGAAGACGATGACGACGATGATCATCATGATCACGATTGTGATGATGATGATGATGATTATGATTATGATGATGATGATGATGGTCATGATGATGATGATGATGATCATGATGATCATGAAGATGATGATCATGATGCTCATGATGATGATGATGAGGGTCATGATGGTGAAGACGATGATGATGAATGTCATGATAATGATGATGATGATGATGATGATGATAATGATGTTGATGATGATGATTATGATGATGATGATGATGATAATTATTATAATGATGATGAACATGATGATGATGATGATGATTATGATAAACATGATGATGGTGATGATGGTGATGATGAAGACGATGATGATGATAATGATGATGATGAAGACGATGATGGTGATGATGATGAAGATTATAACGATGATGATTATTATGATGATTATGATGATGTTTATGATGATTATGATGATTAAGATTATGATGATTATGATGATGATGATTTTGATAATTATGATGATTATGATGAGGGTCATGATGATGACGATGATGAGGGTCATGATGGTGAAGATGATGATGATCATGATCACGATCATGATGATGATGATGATGATGATGATCATAATCATGATGAACATCATGATGATGAAGACAGTGATGATGAACATCATGATAATGAGGATGATTATGATGATGACGATCGACATGATGATGATGATGATGATGGTGATGAAGATGANTGATGATGATGATGATGATGATGACGACGATGACGATGAAGATGATGATGATGAAGATGACGATAATGATGATGATGAAGATGAAGATGATGATGATGTCGACGATGATGATGATGAGGGTCATGATAATGATGATGATGAAGATGATGATGACGATGAGGGTCATGATGGTGGTAATGAAGAAGAATAAGATGATGATGATGATGAACTTCATGTTGATGAAGACGATGATGATGAACAACGTGATAATGATGATGATGATTATGATGATTATGATGAGTATGATGATTATGATGAGGGTCATGATGATGATGAAGATGATGATGATGATGATGACGATGATGACGATGATGATGAACATCATGATGATGAAGACGATGATGATGATGACAATGATGATGATGATCATGATGTTGAAGACGATGGTGATCAACATGATGATGATGATGATGATGGTGATGATGATGATGATGAGGGTCATGATGGTGAAGACAATGATGATGAAGACACATGTTCCTTACTCACTATCCCTCTATGACTTACTCATTGTCCCTCCCTGCCTTTGTGCATGATGATCATGATGATGAAGCCAATGATGATGAACATAATGATGATGATGATAATGATGATGATGATGATGATGATAATGATGATGATCACGAAGACGATGATGATCAACATGATGATAATGATGAAGAAGAAGATGATGATGATGCTTAACATGATGAAGAAGAAGAAGAATATGATGATTATCATGATTATCATGATGATGAAGATGATGATGAACAACATGATGATGATGGTGATGATTATGATGATCATGATGATGATGATGATGAGGGTCATGATGATGATGATGATGAACATGATGATGATGATGATGAACATGATGATGACGATGATGACGATGATGATGAAGATGATGGTGATGATGATGATGATGATAAGCACCATGATGATGAAGATGGTGATGATGAACGTCATGATAATGAGGATGATGATGAAGATGATGATGATCAACATGATGATGATGATGATGAAGATGGTGATGAAGATGATCAACATGATGAATATGATGGTGATGATGGTGACACCATCCATCTCTCTCTCTCTCTCTCTCTCTCTCTCTCTCTCTCTCTCTACATGTGTGAACCAGCACCTTTCTTTCCTTGTGTATGTTCCCCCATCAACCCTCACACACAGACACCTTCTATCACTCCGTCGATATCTCTTTCCTTCACTCTATCTTCATCCCTCCCTCACCCCCCCTCCTCCCTCTCTATCTTATTCTCTCTCACACTCTCTCCACATCATTCTCTCTCTCTCTCTCTCTCTCTCTCTCTCTCTCTCTCTCTCTCTTCTTTTATGTTTTGAACTTATCCCTTCTCCTCAAACCCCTACCTCATTATGACCCCTATTATATGTTTTATCGTATCTCGTTTCCATCTCTTCAATTTACCCTTCCTTTGCCTCTCTCCTCCAACACATCCTATTCCTCCTCTAATACTCCATATACACTTTTCCATTCACTAATCCTCTCTCTCATCAAACCATCACCCACTTTATCCCCTCCACCTTATCCCCCTTTCTCCACTAAAATTTACAACATCCCGCTAGGACCTTGACCATTCCCAACCCCCTCTCAACTATTAACCATCCCCACTTGAAATTTCAACATCTTCCTAGGCTCTTGACCCTTCCCCACCCCCTCTAAACTATTATCCATACATTTGATATATTACACAATGCTAGATTTTTAGCTCTACAACACATGTTTGCATCTTATAGTTACATAACGTGCACACGTTTTATAGTTATATAATGCGCTAACATTTTGTAGTTGGGTGTGTGCAAGAAGTTGAGGGACCCTTGAGATGTAATGGTGGAGTGAAGTCATTCACTCTTCATCCAAAAAAAAGAAATCAACCCAAGCAACACCGAACCTGCTAAGCCTAGTCCCAAGGCTGGCAATGGTCATGCCAACTAGGCTAGTAAACAAAAACGCGCACGCGATTCTTAAAACCTATTTTTTCTTTTAAACCGGCCGAGGCCATCTTTTTCTCATTATCGGTGCGGCTATTGGACGAACGAAGGCGAAACCTCGACTATCAATACGCGATTTTGGGTGTGCTTGAGCCCTCCATCACCACCTTTGGATTAACCTTCCCTTTGTGAGGTATTTTCTTCAATTTTTTCATGTTTTTTTCATTTTCTACATCAATCCCAATATATAAATGTTGATTTTAAAGAATGGACTCGTAATAATAAACTTACTGTAATTCTACACCCCTATAAAACTCTAAAATCTAGTGCACCTACCACTAATTGAATGCAAGTTGGAGGCAGTGTTCAAAATTGAACCCTTCACAACCCTTCCAAAGGGTTCTAGCCCTTCCTAGAAGTGTAAAGTTAAAATTGTCTTTCAAAAGAAATTTAAAATTTGAATTTTACCCTTCCAATAAAGAAGGGCATAATTTATATCAACATTTCAAAAGAAGTGCAACTTTTGAAATTATCCATCCATATAAATTTCTCTTCTCATTACATCCTCTTATCTTTAAATTCTCATCTCATAGTCATAATTAAGGATTATTATGCCTACACATCCTCACCTTATAATACAAATTGGCTCAAGGCCCAAAGACAACCATAAAATATTAAATGTGTCAAGACGCAAAGAGTAAGATACAACTATAAGTCTTATATTAAATTTATCTTATAAGTATTTAATTAACAGTATAAACTAAGATTTGACACGTTGGATGGATTTTATCTTCTTATCATGAGTCCTTACCAATGTGATTGCAAGGCATTCTTTGAAGGTGAAGTCAATAATTTTAGGTCTTCTTCCTCATTATCATGCCTTTTGGTAAGACAATAAAGAGGACCTAGTGACCTGTATCAACAAGGAAAATGTTTTAGGAATGGAGGTTATACACATTAATTGTTTTCATTAAATAATTTAAATTCCTACCGATGACTATCGATTCAATGAACCGTGGACTGGTACAAAACACAACACATTTTAGAGCCCCAAGCACTTAATTACACACACCTATAACTTTCTCAAATCTAGCCATTAATAAACTTATTTTGGTATTATAGTTCAATTTAAAAGGAGTGTTGAGACTTAGAAATACAGTTAGTTGCAAGGATTCAGTTGACTTAGGCCCCTCCATCACATACATGTATTCTTTCACAACAAGCGCTGAAAAACAATATTTGTTTTTTGCATTTTTTTGGGTGGAAAGGTTTGGCTAATTTATACCTATCAAATAAAGGACAATTATTTATATTTCCCTTCATCTCTGAAGGGCTGAGAGAATAAATGCCCTTCTAATTGAAATTAAGACCCACCCTTCAAATTTGATCACTGGTTGGAGGTGCTTTCCATGAGAAGCATGGCTGCAAACCTCGTGAACACCTTGATTCCCAATCTAAACACCAAGAACTAAATAAGTGGCATTAGGGTGTCTAATAATCACCTTGTTTACATTGGATCCTATTAGTCTTGTATTAGCACCCACATTATTGTCAATACTATCACAAATAAAATTTCAAAATATATACAGTGTTACTGCTTTTTCAAAACGGGGTGATATATTGATCAATTGTTCTTGAGATGAGATCTATGGCTTCTTCATAGTTCATCCTCATCAAAATGCTAATAATATTCATTAAATTAATAAATGGATTATAAATTGATTACCAACTTCATTCAACAATAGCCCCTCTCATTAACAATAAATAGCTTATGAATAGACTAACACTCTAAATAGCTTATGCCGCCTATTCTTTCCTGTAAAATTCAAGATCAATCTTTAAATTTACATGATAGATTTAGTTTATATGTCAATAGTTATATAGTTTTCAGTTCTTATATATGTCATTATATCATGTGTTTATATTTCTAATGATATTTTATTTGTATTTATGATTGCAGTGGCTACTATGGACCGTAACAATGTAGAGATACTGAGGTTCATTGGCCATTTGAGAGAGATAGGTTCATCTTGGAGGGGTGGAGATAAGCTCCGCCGCTCCCTATCAGATTCATTTCTATCTATTGTTGATACGATCACAAGATCGAATGATGCGTTGTATAGCATCGCATCTTACAGGGAGAGAAAAAGGCAACAATATGCTGATGGCTTGAGTTACAATGAGGTAAAAAAGATGAAAATAGCAAAACAAGCCATCTATTCATTATTTAGAGTGCCTGGGACGGATAACATACTGGAGATCAGTAGGCCACATATTTCTATTGAGTGGTGCACTTTTCCACCCATCAGAGACAACTGGATGGATAGGTGGTACATGGTTTTTGACATCCCCCCTCACAACAATAGGGAAGTACCGATGTAATTCCTCCAAAAATGGTATGCAGAGTTTGTGATGGGGAAACATGTCAACTATTTTGACATGTTGGGCTTCCAGGGAGTTGGTAGGGGAATGCCCCAACATCGACCCCATGCTAGGCATAGAGATGCCAATCCACAGATACCTGCACCCCGTGCCCAGCTACCGAGGGAAGACATCCCTCCTACACATGACATGGTTTCCCAGACACAGGATGCATTTTTTACTCTAGCTGAGATGGTCTCTCGACACACGGCCACTATTGACGAGAGAGCCCCCTCTTCCTCTGCTGGTGTACAACCACTACCTTCTGGTGGTGGAGGGACATCTATCAGTGGGGATAGACCGCACGTCTGCACATCATGTGGGGGACCCTGTTATGGTCCTGGACCAAGACATGGTACCGGTATGATGTTTGGTGGTCAGGTAAGGACTTTGTTTTAAAACTCCATTATTAAACTCAATTTTTAATTGTTCCATACTATATCTAACATATTAAAAGATTCGTAATATATATGCAATATTTACTCTTGCAGGAGTTTGATGCCTCTCACGGGGGTGGTACTGCACCCGGTGTGGTTGTACCCGAGACCCAGAGAACCACAGCTGAGGTAATATCTAAACACTTTTCAATTTGTTATTACATGTATAATTTTGTTAATGCATGTGTTAGTCTTGATTAATTTATTAAAATGTCTAATATTTACAATTTTTGAAGTTGCAGCAACCCCACTTGGAACATGATGCTGAAGATGAAGATATCAACGTACTAGTCCAAGGTGGAATTTACGACTACTTAAAGAATGTAAGTACATGGGTTATGATTGAATCTTGTTTGAATTATTTAAATCTCTTACTGTACACTCCTTTATAGAGATCGCTAATGTAAATATAATTTTTAAACTTGCAGATGCTAGACGCATCTGAAGAGGAGCACCAAATTGATGGAAGCGGTAACTCCCGTGGTGGAGATATGTCCCGGGAAGGGGTAAGTATATTACAACATGTTATTTTTTCAGTACATATTATTCCATCCATTCAAATCCATGTCTAACTATGGTAACACTTTATGAATGCAGACGTCATCACAGATCCCTGCACCACCTCTTTGGTATAGATCTCCCAGTAGTCCAAACATAGATAAGGGGGTTGTTTACACCAGACGAGGTCCCTCTTCCTTGAATAGAGTGGCTGTGCATGAGGATCAACCTACTCATCCCATACTAATGTACACACTTCCAATGGCAGTTGTTGGTTAGCTATGTATTCACTTCACCAGTGGTTTTTCTTAATGTTATTTTAGCATGTTTACAACATTAGCATGTAGAGTCATTAATGCCAGAACTTAGTGGGATTCTTGATGCCACTATCAATGCCAATCTACAATAGGGAC
>LPNX011050992.1:32630-69891 GCA_001517045.1 Pseudotsuga menziesii | reverse complement strand
TCATGATAATTGATGATATGCTGCTATGATTGGTGATTAGCAACTTGCTCTTGATCAGATAATTTTTAATAATTGGCAAATACTGATTCACCCCCCCTCTCAATATTTCAACAAGTTCTTCAAAGGTTAATGAAGTAAAAAAAATTAAGTTTGAAAACCAGGAACCTCAAGGTGACTCCATAGATAAGCTCACTCAATTGATTAAACAAATGGAAGTGAATCATGCTAATCAGTTGGCTTCCAGGCAGGCAAACCAGACAGCATTACAAAACAAGGTAGTTTCCTTGGAAAGAAATAGAGCAAATAATTTCCATCCAAACAAGCCAAAAGACAGGTGGCAAAACCAAAGAAGGCCCCAAAATCCTTTAGAGTCTACCAATATGACTGATCATCAAGCCATTCCATATTGTAGACCTTGTGGAGACTTTCATGAAGAAAATACTTGTCAAGTCTTTTTGCAAATCCTAACTGAGAATATGGCTGAAAAAATAGAAAATGAACAAGTAAATATGTGTGGGCAGAAGTATGACATTGGCATGTATGATTGGATGGATTTGGTAGAATGTAGTCAAAGTATTGAGTCAGTGAATGAAGTAGCAGAAGCAGCCTTCGGTCCTAAGCCTAGTGAGCAGCAAGTTTCAGATTTTTCTAGATATAGGGACATGACTTACCAAAGAAATGGTAAGAAAAGTCAGGATAGAGAAAGAACTCCGGCAAATGTCCCTAAGATACCTCCTCCCCCTCCTAATTCAATTGCTCCTAATACAGAATTAAACATTGATTTAGGAGGTTGGTTAAGTAATGCAAAGATGTTGGTTCCTGTGGCAGAAATCATGAAGATACCTTCTCAAAAGGGAAAGTTACTTAAAGCTATAGAAGATCCTTCTCAGGGTAATGTTGACAAAGCCATAGCCTATCAAGATGCACCTGTCATTTTACAAAGTATGGATAAAGGAAATGAAAAGAATCAACCATTCTTCCTTTCATTGTTAGTTAACAATCATCTTCTTCATAATTGCATGCTATATTCAAGAGCTAGCTCAAATGTCATGACTAAGAAAGTTATGGAACAGTTAAATTTGAGGATTTCAAGACCTTACCATAACATTTGTGCTATGGACAGTAAGAAGATTGAAGTTTTTGGCTTGATTAAAGGTTTACAAGTAAATTTAGCAGCATTTCCAGACATTCAGATTGAAATGGATATAGTAGTGATAGATGTCCCTGATGCATGGGGTATGTTACTCTCAAGAAACACTGGAGCAGACTTAGGAGGAAATATTCAAATGGACTTCACCTATGCCACCATCCCAACTCCTGAAGGAACTTACATAAGATTAAATAGAGAGTTGGAAATGAAGTACCATGTAGAAGACCCAAGAAACCCAAGTAATGAATTAAAGTATAAAACTGATGATTTTGGAAATTATGCTATCTTGGCTAACTCCTTGGAACCCATAGAAGAAACATCCAAAGAAAGAGTTAAACAAGTTTGGCATATGCATTTTGATGGGGGGTTTTTCTAGATCTGGTAAGGGCGCAAGCATTGTCATTGAATCTCCTTCTCAGAAGGAATTCAACTTTTCATATAGGCTGGAAATTAATGCCACTAATAATGTGGCCGAGTATGAAGCTTTACTCCTTGGTTTAGAGTTGTGTAAAGACATAGGTATAAAAAGGTTGAAATTCAAAGGTGATTCATATTTGGTCATTTCACAAGTCAACAAACAGTTTGCATGCAAATCAGAAAGGTTAAAGAGGTATAGGGATGCAATTTTGGATATGAGTCCATGTTTTGATCACATAGAGTTTGCTGCAATTTCTAGAGAATTTAATACCAAGGCAAATAGACTTGCGGTTGCTGCTTCTACCCTTCAAAGATCACCAGAGTTAGTTGATAAAGAGGTTAAAATGGAAGTTATTTTCAAGCCTTCAGTTCCAGATAATGTAGACAATTGGCAAGTCTTTGATGATGATAAGCAAGTGATTAAATTCTTAAATAGTGTGGAAGAATTTGCTGGTTTTCACATTAGTGAAGAAGAGGAGGGTTGTTATTATGCAGAAGAAAGTCAAAAGCTCAATCCAGCCCCTAGAAAACTGGTGGCTTTAGAGAAGGCATTTGATAGACAAGATGGTCACAAGTCAAAGGAAGAATCCGAAACAAAACCTTGTGATTACCTTGAAGTCAACATAGGAACTAACGAAGAACCTAGAAAGGTCAAGGTTGGGAAAAAGACGCCCAGAGAAGAAAGAGAACAAATCATTAAGTTACTAAGGGAGTATAGAGATGTTCTAGCCTTCACATATGATGAATTAAAAGTCTATAGGGAGGATGTGATTTAGCACACTATTCCACTTAAGGAAGAGACTAAGCCCTTTAGACAGTAACTTAGGCAAATAAATCCTAAGTTGGCCCCCTTAGTACAACAAGAATTGCAAAAGATGTTAGCAGCTGGAATTATAGCCCACACTAGACATTCTTCTTGGTGCTCAAACTTGGTGGTGGTTAGGAAGAAGACTGGTCAAATAAGGCTATGTGTGGACTTCAGAAATCTAAATATTATGTGCAAAAAAGATAACTATCCCCTCCCTAAGATGGATACTTTATTGCAAAGAGTAACAAGATCTGGTATGATTTCAATGCTTGATGGTTTTTCTGGTTATAACCAAGTCAGAGTCAAAGAAGAAGATAGGCATAAAACTACATTCACAACTCCATGGGGAACTTTTGAATACCTAAGGATGCCTTTTGGTTTGTCTAATGCTGGAGCTACTTTTCAAAGAGCTATGGATTATGCTTTCAAGTTTAATTGGAAAGATTATTGAAATTTATCAGGACGATTTAATAGTTTTTTCTAATGATGGGAAAAGTCACATAGGGCATTTAAAACAGGTTTTTGAAAGATGCAGAGAGTTTGAGATTTCATTAAATCCAGCTAAATCAGTTTTTGGGGTAACAGAGGGGAAGTTGTTGGGTCACATAATTTGTAAAGATGGTGTCAAAATAGATCCAGAAAGGATTGCAGCCATTGCTAAGATCCCCTTGCCACACAATAAGAAGGGCCTTCAATCCTTCTTTGGAACAATTAATTTTCTTAGGAGATTTATTCCTAACCTAGCAGAAGTAACTAAGCCCTTGAATAGGTTGCTTAGAAATGATGTTAAATTTCAGTGGGATGAAACTAGTAAAAGGGCCTTCCAGCAAATAAAAGATGCATGTGCCCAAGCTCCTGGTTTGATAAGTCCATATTATTCTAAAGACTTCTACATTTTCTCCTTTGCATCTGAAGACATCCTTGCTGGTGTTTTGCTACAGAAAAATGACCAAGGACAAGAACAGCCCATAGCATACATGAGTAAAATTTTAAGAGATTCAGAATTAAAATATCACATAGTAGAAAAGCAAGCATATGCTTTGGTTAAATCCCTTAAGCATTTCAAAATATTTATTGGGTATGCCAAAGTAATTGGGTATGTTCCTAGTTCAGCAATTAAAGATGTGTTGACTCAAGAAGGTCTAGGTCCAAGAGGTAGGTGGGTGGCTAAAATTCAAGAATATGACTTCGAAATTAAACCCAGAAAGTTGATCAAAAGACAAAGTCTGGCTAAAATGTTGGCAGAAAGTAATGAGAACGCTTTAGGTTTGGTTGATCAGGATATGGTGTGTCAGATTAATGTTCCAGAGTCCTCCCCAAATTTGTTAAAGCTTGAGCAGGTTGAATGGTATTCAGATATTATTTTTTATCTTAAGAATCTCACATGCCCAAGTCACCTTGTTGATCATAAAAGAAGAGCCTTAAGGCTTAAAGCATCCAAGTATGTCATGATTAAAGATAGTTTAGGATGGAGGAATCCAGACGGTATTATCCTTAGATGTGTGGATGAAGTTGAAGCTAAAAAACAAATGGATGATTTTCATGGTGGATTTTGTGGTGGTTGTTTTGCAGCTAGAACTACTACTCAAAAAATTCTTAGAGCAGGTTACTATTGGCCCGCCATCTTTTCAAATGTGCATCAGTTTGTAAGAAAATGTAAACCTTGTCAATTGTTCACTGGAAAACAGAAGTTAGCTACCCTTCCCCTTCATCCAGTTGTTGTAGAGGCACCTGTTTAGCAGTGGCGTTTAGACTTCATAGGGAAGTTTAAGGATAATTCAAGTAATGGTTTTTCATGGATTATAATAGCTACAGATTACTTCACTAAATGGGTAGAGGCCATTCCCACTAAATCAGCAACTGAAAAAGTAGTCATGGATTTTCTTGAAGATAGGATAATAACAAGATTTGGAGTGCCTTCAATGATAGTAACAGATAATGCTAAAGCCTTTTGTTCAGCTGAAATGTTTGCATTTTGTTTAAAGTATGGCATAGTTTTATCTCATGCATCAGATTATTATCCTCAAGGAAATGGTCAAGCAGAATCTAGTAATAAAAACCTAATGACCATAGTCAAGAAAATTGTGGGGGAAAACAAAAGGTCTTGGGACATTAAAATTAAGTATGCTTTATGGGCTAATAGAATAACAAAGAAAGCAAAGAAAGCCTCTACAGGCAAGAGTCCTTTTGAGTGAGTCTATGGTTTAGAGGCACAGCTACCAATTCACCTTACTCTTCCAGTGTATCAATTGCTTCAGAGTGTTAACTTAGAGGAAACTGCACTTCAAAACAGAATAAATCAGTTAGTAGAGTAGGATGAAATAAGAAGAAAAGCTTATGACCAAAACTTTAGAAGTCAAGAAAAGACAAAGAAAACCTTTGACAAATCAGCTAAACAGAGAGACTTTAAAGTGGGGGATACAATTGTGTTATGGGACAAAGGCAAAGAAAAGCCAGGGAAACATGGGAAGTTTGACAGCCTATGGTTAGGCCCTTATGTGATCAGATCAGTAGCAGGTCCAAATTCCTTCCACCTTGATCACTTGAATGGTGAGCCACTGAACATTCCAAGGAATGGTCAACATCTCAAACTTTTCCACACATAAAATCAACATGGTGTCCAAAGGGACACCCTTCTGTAACGTATCTCTAACCCTTTTCCTTGCATCCTTTAAAGTTTTGTATTATTTCATTCACTTATTTTTTATGCATATATCTATGATTAGTTGTATAGTCATTTCATTTATTTGTTTATTGTTTATTTATTGGTTTTGTTGGAGGTCTTATGTTGGTTATTGGTGAGAATGTGTGGTTGCAGGTTCTGGAGTTCTCGTATGCTCTCCGATGATCGAACACACGTCCCCAAGTTGGAGCCAGATGTTGCCTACCTATTTCGACTAGGTGGCAACGTCATATACATTGCAAATGTACATATTGTACAATTTGCACTATGGAAAAATCCTAGGGATTTTTCACTCAGCAAGGCAATTCTGCCCCTTTTGTACATGAAATGTCCACTCCCCTGCGTGGGATAATTAATGTAACTTTATATGCCAGCATGGGTCATTCCTCTAAGGATATCACCATGGACTTTATTATCCGGGAAGTCCTCTTCACCGAGTGTTTTATCCCCTTCCAGTTAATCTTGATATGTAACAATTTTAATTGGTTGGGTTTTTCACTCACCAATCCTCCATAGTGGTGAATTGGCGTTCTGATAATCAAGCCCATGAGGTGGCTAAGGTTTCAAGTTGTTGTCCATGACCATGCTAGCCATATCTTGTAGTCTTGCGGAAACTACTTCAGATCTACTGTTTTAACATCATTTAGGTGGCTGGAAACTCATTTTCCAGCCCTCTAAACATCTCATTCTAAGCAATTTTACACTCAGATTTTTGCCCTTTTTAGGGTTTTTTTCGACTTATTTTTCTAACAAGTATTCTTTAGTGTTTACTGTGATTTCCAGCGAACATATCTCGTTGTTTTATTGCAGGTTTTGCACAGGAGGAAAGAAAGTGCTGCCCATTTTAGTCCGGAAAAGCCTCAAGAACCATCCGGTTCAAAAGGGGGCCCAAACCCTCATTTCTCTCCACTTCTTTTGGTATTTCTAAACCCCAAAGAGAGATTCTCTTGGGGTATTCTCAAATCCTTTTTCAAAGGCTTTGTAAATCTATTGTAAGTAGATTAGAAGTAGAATAACTTACTAGTTGTTAGTTTGTTTTTCTTGCAATTAGACCTAGATTTCCATTTTTACCCACCTTTCTCTTTTGAAGAGATTGTTGTGTGGTTAGCATAGAAGCTTTAGATTAGTTTCAAGTTCTCTCATTTCATTTCAAGCACTTAGCTTTAGATTTACTTCTTGTTTCGTTTTTATTGCAAAGAGAGAAATATACAACCTTGAATCCACCGTGTATCCTTTGTCCCTTTCTGTTATCTCCCTTTAGGGAACTCAGGTTGGGTATGAAAAGCGGAAGGACTAAGGGGCTTAGGACTTAATTAGATAACTGTTAATTATGCTACAATCTTTTGCTTTCACAGTTTATTCACATTTACTTTCAAGGTTCAAGGTTCAAGTACTACCATCTCCCATAAGCGCAACTGCTTGGTTGACCCTGTTGATTGTCTTAAAATAAACTTTGCACATTATCAACATTAACAGGATTTAAAATAAACCAACAGTTGTTTAGGGGGTAGATTAGAGGTAGAATAGCTTACTAGTTCTTAGTTTGTTTTTCTTGCAAGTAGATCGAGATTTCCATTTTTACCCACCTTTCTCTTTTGACGAGATTGTTGTGTGGTTAGCATAGTAGCTTTAGATTAGTTTCCCCTCCTCCTCTACTTGGTCATCACTCTTCGGAGTATTCCGAGAAACGACGGGGGGTTGGATAAGCTCTTAATAATAGGCATCCACCCTATATTGTCTGTTGCTGACTAAAGACGGTGACCTTGGAGGCTAGAAGGGGTAGAAGACCGTGGGGGCTCTGTAGGCGTTTTTACGTCCCTCTTGTTGAGCGCTGGGGCATCGGGGTTTGACTTGCGACCTACAATTTCACTTGTTTCCACTGTTTTGAGCACAGCAACATTCCCTCTTTGGATTTGGAGGATATGTGGTAGGGGTAGTCACATCCCTGGTTCTAAGACTTAAATCAAGATTAAGACACCCAAAAAACTTATTAAAATAAACCAAGAGACACTACAAAACGTCCTACAAACAGGTTACGATAAAGCATTTCCCTCCATTTCACAGCATAGATTTCATTTTTACTTTTCAAGTAGTTGTTTCAGCTTTGCAATCTCATGTGTTGAATGGTTTAACTACTGCAATTATTTCACAGCATTTGTTTATCTCACTGTGGTATTTTCACTCAAGCTGTTTATTCCAATAATAACACGTTCACAGTTTGTGGATATTGTTTATACCGTGCAATTGACTAACATTATTCATATGTTCATTTGTTTACACTGTTGAACTGACTATCATTGCTTTAATTGTTTAGCTAATCATTCATTTCCGTGCATATTGTCCATAGTATTCAACATATTTCGTTTGTAATCTCATTCGGTTATAAAACACTTAAACGGTGGATTAATTAATCTAGATCTGCATTTCATCTGAAAGTTGCAATTGTCTTGACTCCATTTCATTTATAGGCATTGGTTTGTTAATCTAAAGGGTTTGACTATCATTAAAAGTGAAATTTTGCATTTTGCATTGGTTGCTTGTCATCTCTTAGATAGTGCAAGAACTTAGCCTACACACCTTAATAAAGATCCCATTAACTAAATTGTTAATAAACTTAGAAACTTAGTATTCCGTAGGGACTACCCCCCTTGCCTCTGTTAGGATCTTGCCTAAACGGAGGAGTTGTGGACTGTAGTGACAATGGTCCCCAGCTCTCACTTGCCCCCAAGGACAGCGTCTTTCTGACAAGATGAGGTCAAATGTAAGTGCAGCGCCTTTCTAACAAGATGAGGTCGGATGTAAGTGCAGAGCCTTTCTCACAAGATGAGGGCAGAGCCTTTCTGACAAGATGAGGTCGGATGTGAGTGCTGGGCCTTTCTGACATGGGTTTTGGATGTGTTCCTCCCATGGTCAGATGTGAGTGCTGGGCGTGCCTTTCTGACATGGTTCTTGGATATGTTCCTCCCATGGTTAGATGTAAGTGCTGGGCGGGCCTTTCTGACATGGTTCATTCCATGGTCAGATATAAGTGCTGAAGACAATGAAGACCTACATGAAGGCTAGGCCTACAACTAACATGAAAAAGGGTTGGCTCTGTAGAACTTCCTGTGACGAGTAGAATTGAGATAGCACCAATGATGATGATCCAACAGTGATGATCTGGACTTGATGATGATCCAGTGATGCTCCAGATCAAGTGATGATCCAGACTCGATGATGATCCAGCGATGATCCAGATCCAGTGATGATCTAGACTTGACAAAGATGACTTAACAATGAAGATGACTTGAAGATGAAGATGACTTAATGATGATCCAGATGATACAAAGAAGAAGACTTGTGCTGATAAATTGTGTCGAGAGAATACCTTCCAAGTTAAGAGGGAGTGTTGATGTATTTGTAACTTCGGAAAGTATTCACTTGTATATCTTATGTATTGTACCCCGATGTTTATTCTGTAGACACTGAGAGGGGGGATGAATCAGTGTGAAGCCAATTTTAAACTTTTCTTAGCTTATCACAGTTAGCTACCAATTCATCATTCCATTACTCTACCATAATCATTTCATAAACTTCTTTCACTTCATCATTCACATAGCATAAGCATTTCATTCATAAAGAACCATAACACAAAAGAACACACCACCATATAATTTTGTAATCTTTTTGTATTAGTTTTGGTTCGGCTACAACCGTTAAGCAAAATCAGTACCTATTGATACATAGAGCACCTACTCTATATCCAGGACCCTGCCTGGTTTTCTTAGACCCTGCTAAGAAGGGTTTGAGATATCCGAACCTCAAAAGCAAGACAAGCTTGCTATTACAATTAAAGCTTACTGTCACTGTGTCACATCAACATCATCTGTCTCTTCAATCTGATCTGCTGCTGAATGTCATAGGTCTGCTCGTCACCTCAATCCACTTTCCAACTCAATCAACTGCTGCAAATCATCTCTCAGTTCAACTGCTCATCAACCTGTCCAACCTGTTGTTCAAGTATGTGCTCACAAGGATCTCCTCTAACCACTGTCAAAACATCACTGTCTACTGATATATCATTTCTCTGCTATACATTGCTCATGTATCTCTGCTGGTCATTCTCTAGAAACTACTTGGTTAATTTCTGCTGCTCATCAACATCTCTGCTTTGCTCATCAACCATGTCAACACTGCCCATCAATACTGCCGCCACATTGTTCATCAACACAAGTGCTTCACCACTGCCAGGTCATTAGGATAACTCAGCCTTGGACTGATCACACTCCTCATAAACTAGGGCTGTCATCTTTTGTCAATGTTCAAGCTTTGTGTTGTCAACCTCATGCACACTTATTTCCAAGCAACTGAACTCCAACCAAATCCCAAGTCTGAACTATGTGTTCTTACAGACACATTCAGATGTGTTTCAAGCTTGACTGTGCATACAAGCTTGCATTGTGGACCAATTCAGACTGTCTCAACCTCTGTCAACAACTTATGAAGGCCTGCTATCATCATTTAAACTTTGATCATCACATCAATATGTATGTATCATAGCATGTATCAATATACCATTGTTTGCAGTCAATATTGTTCACTCATTACTGTAGATACCACTTTGTACAGACCACTATATATATTGTACATCACTACACATATACCACTGTATACTGTATACATCTCTGTGTATTGTATGCATACCGCTGTGTGTGCACTATCATTGTACAATCACTATTGTATTCATCACTGTGTGCACCAGTTTATGCATTGTACTTAGACACTTCACTGTACATATAAATACATACACCTCACTGTTCAATTATTTGACATAACACATACATACCTTGTTACTGTAGAGATCTTATACCTGGACTCTGTGTGTCTGTAGAAGACCTCAACATTTTGTCAAACCTTGGACTGTGCATCAATCTGTTGTGGATGACCTTAAACTCAGAGCTGTGTATGATGACCTCAAACATCAACTTGGACTTCTTTTCACTTGCACAAGAAATTCAGGACTGGTGTACTGTATTGTGTAAAGGTCTGCAAAAAGGTGTTGGTACAACCTGGTACTATGGAGGAGTGTGTAGATTTGCTTTTGTAGATGACTATGGAACACTTCAACAACTCAGATAAGGCTGCTGCAATTCAGGACTGCTACAAAACTCATGCTTCTTCCATCTTCTGTTGTTGCAAGTTTCACCACCAAGACTATGTACTGCTATTGCAAATGTTGATCTTCTCTGCAGTTCGGGACCCTCCAACAGTCTACTTCACATTCATCTTTGTTGGCTTCGAGCCTCAGTTAACTCCTCGGATCTGCTGCTCAATGCTGGTAAAGAAGACAACAAAACCCCAAAATGAAAATGACTGTGAAAATTCGAGTACTTTCTCTCTGCTGCTGCTCAGACCAGCGAATTAAACCTCAGACCAAAACCTATTGTGTGATATTCATTGGATAATAAAGGTGTGACTAGTGTTTGTGTATTAATACACTCTTTGTAAGCGTTGAGGACAAGGACACTAGGGCCTGTTTCTTTGACAACTTGGAAGAGCACAAACTCAGACTATCTTTGGAACTCCTTCAATACTCGGACTGTCTTGACTGTGTGAATTGCAGACATGAACTAGGGCTTTTAAAATGCTTGCAAACATTGACAAAGATGTCATGTCAAACTGCTATCAGACTTCAAGGCATCTAGACTATTCATACTTCATCTTCTAGAGTGGTTATGCTTCATCTTCTAGGACTATCATTAGACTAGGGCAATCATTTTGTTGTCACCTTTATCAACACTTTCATGCATTCAAACTTCATACTGTTGAAGAAACTCGGGACTGTGTAAATGACTTCAAAGACTGTTTATATGCTGAGAAGAAGGTCACATGCATAACTGTTTACATGCTGAAGATTGACTGCTGCTCCCAAAAGAATTTCCTGCTGCTGCCATCGAGATCCTGCCTCAGTACACGAAGTTCAGAGCTCAGAGCTCAACGAAATTCTCCACGAATTTGCTCCTTCAGTCAGCAAGCTGCTTCCCAAATTCACCCGGACTGCTGCTTCAGCAATATTAACAGATGACTGCTTCCTTGATTGCCTGCTACAAGTTTCCTCAGTCAGCGAGCCCCTTTTAATTTCACCCAACAGTTGTTGCCCGAAAATTAGAAGAATAAAAAACCCTCTGCTGCTGCAAAATTAGAATTATGAACACCCTCCATCCGTTGCCTCAGTGGACTGAGAAATTCAGAGCTATCCCACCGAAAATTCACCTTACTAAAAAGAAATCGTGATGCCCTTTTTATATGAATTTTTGACCATATTTTGAGGCTGACCTATATATTAATTTGGAGCGGACTTCATAATTTTTATTGGGCCGACATCCTATAAAAATATTTTAATTTAAATATCTGAGCCGACTTGACATATTTGGAGCCGACCTTGCATATTAGAGAGTTTCGAACAAGATTGTGTTGACTTTACCCACGATTTATCTTCAATATGTCAAGGGCTTCTTCCTATGCAAGAGACAAGATCTAGAACTATCAAATGTGGGTCCAAGACCCAAGTCTCCATGACCATCAGGTTTTCATGGTCCAAGATGTTACAAACGCTGAGATCTTCATATGTCATGTCCACGACCCTTCAAGGGTTCTTTTTCAAGGCAAGGGCATCCACCACATGCCAGAGAGCATATAAGGTCATCACCATCATAATACATACAAGGGTTTCATCAAAGTGCCATTATGCCATCCAAGTAGTGGGTTCCATGACCTTTGCCAGGGCATCATGGTCTTCATCAAGGATTCCAAGACTTCATGGGCTTCTTCAACGTCTACCGGGGCTTCAAGACCATATCAGCTGTGTCTTCAATATCTTCAGCAAAGTGGCAGCAACAATGACATCAAGTCCATGTTGGCATCAATGACAATTTCATCAACATATTCTGGGAAGTATCTGTAATGTAATTGAGTCATGTCATGACCCGATGTTCCGATCGGGAGATGCAATAATGTAAACAAGTCATGTAAAGTCATAGAGTATAACCCTCCTTATTGATCAAGGGTTAAAGTCCCCGCAGTTGTGGGGCCCTAGGGTTATTAGACTCTCCTAGAGAAGTCGGCCCTAGTGAGTTAGTGTCAAGTCAGGAATTAGTATAAATAGAGACAGAGCCACTCTATTTAACACACATTCATTCACAGTCACTCACACTCAGTTGTAGTGCATAACTGAGAGAGAGAAAAGAAGTTGGGACAAGAGAGAGAGAGAGACTACTGCTGTCAGAAGATCATCTTACTGTCTTTGGGTTTTACTTTTGGTGTTGATTCTATCTCTGAGGAAGTTGCGGGGTTTTCTCCTTTATGGTTTCCCCGAGGAAAATCTTTGTGTTCATTGTCTCATGTGATTGATTATTGTGCCTGTTATTCTCTCAGATAAGATCCTAAGATCATATAGCTTAAATGTTAAAAATCTAACGGCACGTAGGGGTGTGTTTGCTTGTAGAGGTGCTTCAACAATTCAAACAAGTGCAAAACATAACATTCAAAGGTTGTATGCACGTCAAGTGGACTCCATCATCAAGGTGCCATCATTCCACGTGCAAGAGCATCATATACTATGACCATGGGCAACATATCATCAACGCTTCCTCCAAGGTTGAAGAGTGGGTTCCAAGTTTCCATATGCAAGAGAAACATCATCTCTATGCAAGCATGAGGGCTTCTTCAAGTTTTGTGGGATTCAACACACCATGACAACCTTTCATATGAAATTGTTCAATTGACCATAGTATGGGTCATTTGGGTCAATCATAAACACAACCATCATGGGTTCCATTATTGTGCAAGACATCTTCAAGATCCACGTTATCATATATGAGAGCATCATCATGGGCTCCATATAAAATGCATCAAGATCATCACTTAGGACTTCATCATAACACACGAGAACCATGCAAGGTTACAAAAACCGAACCGGTGGTTGAACCGGCCGACCGTGAAAACCGGACCAAAACCGGGAAAAAAACCGGATCACAAAACCAGTCCACCAAAAATACAAAAACTACTTAAATTTTGAAAAATTATATATATATATATTCATGTGCAACCATGTAAATCCAAACCATTATTCACAATTTTGCAAAAAGTGCTCTTGTTATGTGCCATAGATTCACAATTTTGCAAAAAGTGCTCTTGTTATGTGCCATAGTAAGCATATTTCACTAGAACCTTCGCCACTCAACCAACTTTTTTTTTAAATTAAAAAATACCCTCTAAGTGTTGTTGTACAATTATGTATGGAACCGGAACTGGTCAAAACCGGTAAAACCAGTAAAAACCTATCGATTTCGTATGGAACTGGTCATTTCTGGTTTGAGACACCGGTTTGAACCGGTGAGGCCCCAAAACCAGTTGGATCGGCCGGTTTTATCGGTTCCGTTCCGGTTTTTGTAACACTGGAACCATGTATGTCAACTAAGAGCAGGGATCCACCATGTAATCCAAGGTATGGCCAACTTGTGGGTCCAAGCACTTCTTCAAGGGCTTCTTCATCAAGCAAGAGACTTCATGGACTTCTTCAACCACCTAAACCATACAAGACGACCTCCAAGGGTCAAAATCCATCATACCACCACCTGTGGGGTGCCAACCCTCCTTGTGTCTCATGACCATCTCCAGGGGTACCATGACCTCATCAAAAACATAAATGACCACAGAATGGGTCATTAATGTTTCTTCAACCTATTTAGGGCTTTCTCCATCATCCACAAGGGTTTTAGCATCATCACCAAGCTCTTCAACATCATCAGCAGGGTCTTCAACATCATCAACAAGGTGGTGGCTGCAAGATCCAACCTTGTGGGCACAAGAATCTTGTCAATTGGATGCAGGGGTCCACAAGGTGCTTCAAGGTACAACCTGTCTCTGTAAGGGCTCCAAAGCATTGGATGTGAGGGTACTGGGATCATCCATACCTGTGCACAGCAAGAGGGACTTGGTGGTATCAATACCTACCTGTGGGGCTACTGCAAGTCCCATGTTGGCATCAATGACAATTTAATCAACATTATGTTGTCTTAGGATAGGGTATCAATGGTCAAGTGGTCATACAAAAATGAAAACAATAAAGTTAAGTCAACATAGCACAAGGGTCAAGATACCACAACCAAGATTGGCGCTAGGACCAATAGGGAAACATAAGACCACAAGTCAACCAGAGGGGTCACATCATGGTGGGAAGTGAAGCATTTCACCCACATGACCAAGGTGTACCATCAAGGTGGGAAAACAACCCTTTTACCCACAGGACCAAGGTGCTTCAATAAGGTGGGGGAACAACCAAACGTTTATCTTTCTCTCTCAAGGTATATTGTCCACATGTGTTCCAAACAATAGCTGTGAGTTTTTATCATCACCGTATAAGGAAGGTCCAAACTGGATGATGTGATCCTCTAGTCCTCCACACTGCTCCTAATAGTCAAGTGCTAGTGACATCATCAACTGGCGGCCATTCCCTTGAGAAACAACCTAGCAATAACCATTTAGGACAGGAGGACATCACACATCATCATCCACCTGGTTAACTGACCAGGTATGTATTTGCAAGACCTGCTTGGTCCCAGACTAGGAAGTCTCTATCCCAACCTGCAGGATTTGCTTGGTCCCAGACCAAGAATCTTCCCGATCCCAAACCAAGATACCTTAGAGACATATAGGGGGCCTAGCCACATGCTAGGGACTTTTCCATGGCATCAACCTGCTTGGTCCCAGACCAAGAATCCCAGGAGACAGTTGGGGGGCCTAGGGTACCTTCTCGGGACTTACTCTACCTAGCTAACTGACCAAGGCCCCTAGTTAACTGACTAGGGTACCATCCTCCCTGAGAATGGGTCTCGCAGTTGCACTATCTTTAACAATGTATGTGTATTAAGGAACACATTGTAAGGGCCCTATAAGTCATTCTGTAATCTGCAAATAGCGTCCATAGGCTGACTTTAGAATGTTGTAACAGCACTGTCATGCCATCCCCATTCATAATCTCTAACCCTCTAAAGGTTTCCTCTTGACTCCACTTGCTCTATATAGATATGCATTAGTCTTAGTCCTCCATCCTGTTTTATTTCTAAAGCTTATCTTATGCTTTACATAGGAACACAGCCCTTGCGTTGCGGCAGAGCCGGCCTAAATTAAGAGAGGGCCTTGTTGTGGTGACAATAAGCAATCTTTTGTAGTTCCCCAAATGTTGTGATTGTGTTTTAAGGCTTTACCACTTACAGTGCGACTTTGTGCAGTAACATGCAGCATGTCAAAAAATAATGACAAAAAACACACTAGAATCACAATAATTAAATGCACTGAAAACCATTTCATTTTTATTATAAAACGACTAGTTTTCTATTATACTCAATATGCTAGCCCTCTTCGAAGTTCAAATGCACATTGCAAGCTAATCAGCAGCGCATAAGACCAAGAAGCTAGTTGGTCAGTTAATCCAATGTCCAACGTTAGACATAGAAGTAGGCATGCAGCAAATATCTTGTGCCAACCAATATAAATTGTGTCATTAGAAACTTTACAAGTGATACATAGGAATCATATATTTGGCATAGCTTTTAATAAGACAAAAAGGACTCCTAAAGACTTAAGTAGCATATCCTCTTCAGCAGAAAGAACCATAGATTTGTAAAACAGTTTGAGAAATATGAATGTTATATTACTCTAAGAAATATAACATAAAATAAACATACTTACGATTCACAAGCTCTCAATTTCACTAGTGCTTGCTTGCTTTCTCCTGCTTCCTGGTAAGAAAAGTTAACCTGCCAAAGGCACCACCAAAGGATGACAGTGCTTAAAGGTTTGTTGAATATTAGACTTCCATTGAAATAAGTAGGAAATGATTAAGAGTGTTGTACAAAAAAATACATTAAACTTAAAGGCATAGTCAACATGAAAATGCAAATAAAACAAACTAAAGTTGAGAACAGCTCCAATCTTTTGCCATTAACCAAAAACAAGCAAACGAATGGATAACCCATTTCATTACAATTAAAAACGTGTACAGAAACCTTAAAGCTTGTGCAAAAGAAGCAATACCTTTTCTGACCCAGAAAAACATTAAGTAAAGAAGCCTGAAGGCTGGTGCGAAAGATGCAACAGACATCTAGGCTATAAAAACCTCAATGAAGCCAAATAATACTTGTGTTAATAAGCACAACTACCCTAGTTGGAAAAGGTTGTCTCGTACATATAAACGAAGATGATTGTAGACAATATCCACAATCAAAGAAAATCCAAAGAATGCCTCTATGAGCAACAAACAATCATGACATATAAATGCAGATCAACTGCCATTATTTTTTAGATCTTAAGGTGACTTTTCTCCAAATAAAAGAAGAAGACAATCACAAGACTGACATCAAAAAGAAGCCACTCAAAACTGCATAACTAGCACAAATACTGTTGGACAAGTTTTGATTAGTTAAACATAATTACACGAGTCAAGTAATGTAATGTTAGCAGCAGAATAATGTGCTATATCAACTGTGCTTTAGAGAATAAGGATACATAAGTTGTAAACCTGACTCTTTTGAGTGGAGTGAAAGCAATTATATTATTTTGAGCTTTGCATTCAACGCTACTAGGCTTTAGCTATGATAATGAGATAAAAGTTGCTATGTTGCTACTATTTTTGCCTTCTTATGGATCGATGAAGGACTACTTTTCCAGTTCTTTAGCTTTATTTTACTTGGTATGAATCATGATGGAACTAATCTCTGTTATTTCATTTGTTGTTATTAAGCAGCTTTTCAATGTCTCTCTACATTCACCTTGTTACCCCTCAGATTGTACGAGAAATTATCCAAAGGGTAAACATGTTGTTCATCCAGATAAAGTTCAATTTATGGCTCGTCTAAGCCAATTATGTAGACGGTGTCATTGGTATCAAGTGATCCATGGTTGTGATATAATTTAATGTAATGATGGAACTGAGAGTTATCATGTATATGTAAAGGGCCAATTATAACACATATCCAGCTCCCCTATAATAGTTGCACAAAGGAAATGTATTTTGAATGTTTTTTTTACCAAGGATTGTTTGCATCTCATCAATGTAAATCTTCCAAGGTTTTTCTTATCACATAGATATATTGTAGCCGGGCTACTATGATGCAGCATATGGATTGCCTCTTTATTCTCTGAGCCAGACATATTGATGGGATACAACGTGGATCATCATTACAGCGTGAGCCATCCAGAGCCTTCATTCAGTAGCAGATGCGAAGTATGTCCTTGCCATGACTGAGATCTCCTTGTCCATTGAGATGACTTTGGTGATGACATAGTTCATTAGATCAGAGCAGAAGAGATGGTACACAATTCACAGATTGACACATCAGGTATAGACATGCATATGGTGAGATCAGGTATATTGCTTCTTGGTAGGTTTTTGCTCTTTGATGTATACTAACACCTCTGAATTGTTATGCTATGATGATTATGGTGACCTATGCTTACATGATCTGTTTATTAATGTCTAACTTGTGTTGAGAATGATTGGAGAATCTAATGTTGAAGGCCATTGTTTATGCCATGCTTTGCATAAATTTAGTCTCTCTTGCTATGATGGTTCCATGCGTCACTTGTCCCCATTCATCCAGTGTCATCCATTTTTACTTTATCCTTTGACTTACGACCAAGACCTGTGAAATTAAAGATCATTTTCCCCACTTTGACCCCTATGCATGATGGACCCCATGTTGTTTTGCGTCTCTGGATCTGAAGTATGTGGCTTGGTTCAGTGTGACCAGTTTCACCGGATGGTTTTCTTTTAGTCCTCAAAACAAGTGCTCCTACCAACAGTGTCTTTAGACACTAAAGCATCGGAATGCATAAACGCCATATCTAAATTAAGCAAAAGGCAAGCTGCGATTAGTAGTGCTTTTAATCGCTAATGCCTAAAGGTAAATGTTATAAAACTAATCAGTGGCCAAGGATGAGCACTCATCCATTATATGATGTAAGGTTAATTTGTCCCTACAAGACAACAAGGTGAGGCAAACCAGTCGGGGCTATGGACGCTCGCTAGTAGAGGGGCTAGGACTTAGTCATTTTTTGGAATCCCATAAGGCTTTCCAAGGCACCTGCCTTTGGAGGTTGGCTAGCATCTTGTTTTGAAATTGATAAATTTCCTTAAAATTAAATGTTCATCTTGTTAAATGGATACTTGTTAGAGCCTAAAAGAAACAAGCCCAAGGACTTTATCCACTTGTAAAACACCACCAACACCTATTGTTTTTTGTCATGCATATGTCACTGTGGTTGTGTGTATTTGTTATCATTCAGAGAAATCACATGATCTAGGTCAATTAGAAGTCAACACCCTTTAGTCATTTTTTGGAATCCCATAAGGCTTTCCAGGGCACCTGCCTTTGGAGGTTGGCTAGCATCTTGTTTTGAAATTGATAAATTTCCTTAAAGTTAAATGTTCATCTTGTTAAATGGATACTTGTTAGAGCCTAAAAGAAACAAGCCCAAGTACTTTATCCACTTGTAAGACACCACCAACACCTATTGTTTTTTGTCATGCATATGTCACTGTGGTTGTGTGTATTTCTTATCATTCAGAGAGATCACATGATCTAGGTCAATTAGAAGTCAACACCCTTTGCGTAAGCCTTGTTTTCCACCTTCACCCAGCATTAACAAATTGGCATTAACCTTGTAAGTATGGCATATGCAAAGGGCTTCAAAAAAGATTCAAACTTCATTCGAGAACACATGTATATTTGTTGATTATTACTATTATTATCACCATAATTCTGATTAGTATGATTTAAGTTGGGATTTAATATACATCTCGAAGAAACTCTTTCCTTGGATGCATGCAAGATCAACTCTGATTAATATTTCACCTACAATTTGGGTATTTTGACCTGGTCAACTGAGTAGGCCAAGTCAAACATGGTTCCCAATGCAGTAACTACAAAAAATCACATTGGTTATATCAGCTCCAGACATGCCCAACAACAATACTGGATCTTCAGTTTTCAGGGTTTGGCCACAATTTTGAGGAGCAGTGATTATTATGTTGGACATTGGGTTCAGCGCTCCCAATGAGTTTCGTGACATTGACTAATCACCTCCCGGGATCCTAACTCTAACGATTGTGGCAGAGATTAACACCTGTGGGTTTTGGTCTAACGGCAATTGTGAGTCCAACAAATGGTATCAAAGCAACCGGTCAAGGGTTCGAAACTCACCCGACTCACATTGGGGGGGAGATTGTTGGACATTGGATTCAATGCTCCCCGTGAGTTCCGTGACATGGACTAATCGCCTCCCGAGATCCTAACTCTAGCGATTGTGGCTGGGATTAACACCTGCAGGTTTTTGTCTAACGGTAATCGTAAGTCCAACATATTATCACTTTATTATTATTCTGGTCACATTTTTATGATGAGATGCTTCTGATGATGGTGCTCCTTAGCATTTGTGACGCTCCATGGGGTATGAGTAGTCACCAACACCATTATACCATGTCTTCGGACACCATTAATCGGAAAAAAAAGTTATGATGGTTTTATTTATTTTCAGTGGTTGAACCAGTAACAAATGAACTATTGAAATCATTGAAGAAATCAATTTGGCTTTTGTGGTCAAGGAAATGGCAAGGAAATGATTGTTGATGATGTATTTTGGCTCTTTGAATCATTTGGCACTAGTTTCATCCATTCTATGCTTCGGATTATTTATTTTGGTTTTCCTAGGGAGGACGCCCCCATGGGGCACCCCTCACCTTGGTCATAATGTACTTTATTCATATATCTTGTCTTGATGTTGTATTAGGGGCCTAGGGTGATTTATGTCCCTAAGGCACCCCTTTTGAGATGTATTACATTGACATACTTTAGCACTTGATGTATTTCGCCTTAACGAGGCGTCCTTGGGCAAAAGTGCACCCCTCTTGACTTGGTGATGTTGATCCATGTATGTAAAACAAGATTAAAAGATCTCCACCGTTGATGATGTTATAATCTCAACTATCAAATGAAAGTTAGTTGTAAAGTGGACATGCTCTCGATCTATTTAAGAGACGTTATCCCCCCATTGTAAATCATGAGCTTTGGCATTGGAACTTCTGAATAAAGAGATTTTCCTGGGATCAAACACTTTTGTTTTTGTAGATGAATGAATGTGGTGATGATTGAAACTGTTTATGTCTTGCACCGACATATCTCAACTTAACTTCTTGTATCTTTTTGTACCCATTTCGATTTGCAAGTGTAGAACGCAATTTCGACTCACCCTTATGTTTTGCTTCGAACCAGATTTAATAGGGAGTGAATACTTCTTGATAACTCTTCATTTATCTATTATTTACTTCTATTTTGCAGATCCCAATCTTGTTAGCCATACTTATTGCTTTTCCCTTCGTGTGGCAGGTAGAGAGGACGCGCTGGGTCATTGAGCAAGTAATTTTAACCAAGAACTTATCCGAATATTTCATTTGATCTATGAGGAGGCAATCCTAATCATCCAGAAAGGCATCTACAAATTTCAGGGGAGTATCTCAACTAAATTCTCTCTATTTAATTTTCTATGCATTGGTCATCAATAAAATCTACTAAAACCCCCCTTGTAGTAAGTAGGAAAATTCACTAAGGCATATTCCACATAGGAATTCAAAATTTGGTGATTTGGGTTTTGACGGCCATCATCCAAAACCAACATAACCACCGAGGCATCACCCTTAAAATCCATTTTCCCATTCATCTGAGGCACTGATCCCCTAGGAAAATCACCCTCCCACCTTTGCTAGCGATTTTTTGAGTGTTGTATGTTTTGGTTTTGTTTGGATCTCACACATTGTCATATCTCTCATCCAAGCATTCAATCAAGTGTGTTAAAAGCCATAATCTACTTATTAAACCTTACCAAGGGCATTTCTATAATTTCACATCTAAATTCCCCTAGGGTTTTGAGTTTGATCATGCACACACAAATCCTAGATCTTTTAATTAATTCCATAAGTCACTAAGCAAACATCTTGGGTGATATAATCAATATCCATAACCCTTATCTACTCAAGCATTTCTTTATTTGTGGCTTCATCCTTTGATATAGGGTTTAGTAGCTACTCACCTTAAGTATTCTTCATTCACAGTTTGATCTGGTGATTTAGCTTTAGGTCTTTTCTTTTAGAATAGATCTGGGTCTCCCCCTTTGTCACTTGGGCTTTAGTGGCATAAAGTGAAGGGTTTATCAACCGGCGTGACAACCAATCCATTATATAAGGGTTGAGACACTCGTAGATCACCTCTTTGGTTTTCCGTCCCCTCTACCATCCTAAATAGGATACCTTTGTGGGGCAACTAAAAGTTGTGTAATAACAATTTTTTCACTTGAAAATCCTCCAAGTTAGGGATGTTTCCTAGGTGTAACTCACCATAGTACTCCCTATGGTGAGGTGATGATATGAAGATCCAAATTGCAACGGAATCCCAACAAGAAGTTGAAGGTCAAAGGACTCTCATGATTCCTACAAGGAGGCAATAGGATCCCACCCACAAAAACAATAAAAGATAAGTATTTTGATTTTATTACTCTGGTAGTCTAGATCTGGTTGTTTTGGATATGTTTTATGCATATCTATATTCCTAGATTTAGAGAGTTTGTTGAGCATGTGATATAGTCCTTTTATTGATGAACAGTATGCTCATGAAGTATTTGTTATATACATGGTTTTTTAAATCGCCTGTAATGTTGCACAACATTCCATGAACCCATCTAGGATGACATCTCCTTCTATCATGCTTAGAGTAGTGCACACTCTTGATGGTATGTTATAATGGAGATAGCTAGCATCGAGATAGTAACCATGTGTGTGTTACATTGAAGCATTGGCTAAGATTCCTACGTACCGGTATGAACTATTTCCATTACATTGGATTAATCTGATTATACAATGTCGCTAACCATCTGACAGGATTTGTCTTATAGGGAAAAGACCAAGTGATATGACCTACCAGGAAAGATGATGAGACTTGTTCTGAAGGACAAGCGCGATCCCATTGATACTCAGTGATCAAGAGACAAGGAGATGGATCAAAAGCAGAAAGCTTCTAGGAGCATGACTCTCAGCCCAGACTACAAATCAAAAGTAACAGCAAACAAACGAGAACGGAACACATCCAGATATATGCAACGTTCCCCCCAAGTTTTCGGTACGCGGGGACGCGGGAACGGGGAAACACAAAAACGACATATGCAGAAGTATCCCCCAAATTTTAGGAAACGTCTAAGGGTACATCGGGGTCTTCAAGATAGAGGACCCCAACAGGCATACTACAAAATTAAAAATTCTAATTTAGGATTTTAAAGATTAATTGTAACAAAATAATAACATTAACATAGTAATATCATGTATTCAGTATTAAGGCATTTACTTTATCAATGTATTGTGAATCTATGAGTGATTCTATGACTATTTAGATTAAAAAAATTAAATGTTGTTAAAAATCAATTTAGAATTTATTTATGATAAAAAAATTTAAAGACTCATGAGAGAAACAAACTTAATAGAATTTAAAATTTAATTAAGTTACAAATGGGTTAAAGCTTAATTTATAAAATTAAAACAAATTTTAAAAAATTAAAAGACTACCATGCGTATCCTTCCAAGTTTCAAGGTTTACCTATCGGGCCTGTTTTGTTCACGTGTTACTATTAGTATAGCAATAACACCTAATAGTAACACGGTTCCGTGTTACTGCTATACTAACAGTAACACGTGAACGAAACAAGCCCAAAACGTTAATGTTGAAACCCAACGGGACAAACGGACTCTAATCCTAACGAGGTGGTTAAACTAACCAAATGTTGACTTGGTAAAAGAAGAAACAATAAAAATCCGTCGCATTCAATTCAAATTGGAACACGTAAAAGCCTTCGTGAATGCTTTCATGCACCGATAGGTGAAGGTAAAGCTTCGTGAACAAAATCTGATGGATTTCAGGCGGCCATTTGGTCCAATTTAGACAACAAGATGATGACAAGAAACTCGTCCACGTTTCCGGCTTTTCAAAAAACGACCCCAGTATGCGTTTCCCATGGTTTTCGAATTTGGGTACGATAGGGAAACGACCCCAATTACGTTTCCTAGTTTCGGAAACTCGCGGGATCGAGGAAACTCGTTTTCGAGGTCAAGAAATAAGTACCCATGTAACACTGGATATATGTGGATACATGACCCACAGGTCGAGAGCATCTCATGAAGAGATTGGTGATTAGGAGCAAAAGGCTCCAACAGATGTTGGCCTATCTCTACTACAGATGTTTGTTTCATTGACGATTATGGAAAGCAGTTATTTTCCAGTTAGAGTCGTGACAAATGGATCCTAGAGGACAAGAGTTACTCAATCAAATTCTGAGGAGACAAAGGGAGTCGGCCCTTATGACAAGGATATTGAACTACTGCATCACTTATTGATGACAGTTGAAGGATCCCTGATATACTTGGTCGTCACCAGGATGGATACTTACATCTTATCTATGGAAAACTACAAAGGGAGCAGGATGCTCAGATACAGAGGGAGCAGGGGCACTCCAAGACAGAGGGAGATGTGATGAACATGATTGCAAGTATTAACCATGAACTCTTTCGAAATTCGGACACTCTAAGATGCAGTGTGGAGATCTTCCATCGGGTGGGGAGACTAATCTCTTGATTCTCTCCCATACAAGTACATGAATTTAGTCATGTCATTTATTATTTTGCAATTTCATGACTAGAATAGGGCAAGACAAAAATGTCTACCCCGAAATATTTGATGCCTCTGCTAGCTGACATGTCTGTAGTTTCTCAAAAGATCCTATGAGTGCACACTAGTATTTGAATGATACAGAATGGGATCGTACTTTACTCCCTGACACTCTAGGATGGAATGGGAAATTAGTCCCATGATTATACCCTTGCTAAGAGGGAAGACTGAGTTCTGTATAAACACCTGTGATACGTGATCAAAGTAACAGCAGACAAACGAGAACCGAATACATCCAAACATATGTGGATACATGACCCACAAGCCTAGAGGATCTCATGAAGAGATCGGTGATTGGGAACAGAAGGCTCCAACGGATGTCGGCTTCTCTTTACTACAGATGTTCGTTTCCTCAACAATTATGGAAAGCGGTTATTTTCCAGTTAGAGTCATGATAGATAGATCCTGGGGGAGGAGAGTTACTCAATCGATTTTTGAGGAGACAGAGGGAGTCAGTCCTTGAGATGAGGATATTGGACTACTGCATCACCCATTAATGACAATTGATTGATCCTTGATATACTTGGTCATCATCAGGATGGATACTTACATCTTATCTATGGACAACTACAAAGGGAACACGATGCTCGGATGCAGAGGGAGCAGGGGCGCTCCAGGATAGAGGGAGATGTGATGAGCATGATTGCAAGTATTAGCCATGAACTCTTCCAGACACTATGAGATGGAGTATGGAGCAAAGTTACAAAAACCGAACCGGTGGACGAACCGGTCGACCCTCCGAACTGGAACCGGACCAGAACCGGTCAAAAACCAGGTAAAAAACCGGAACATAAAACCGGTCCACCAAGAATACATAAAATATTCAAAATTTAATTTCTTTTTAAATATTCATGTGCATCCATGTGAATTCAAACCATTATACACAAAATATGCAAAGTTTCTCATGTATATAGCATATAAGAGTTCAACTTCATACTACATAGAACCAAAATAGAACTTAACATCGAGTGCAATCCATGTCTGCATCAAAATACATCAACAAAAAGGCTCTAAATGGCCTATACAAAAGACTAGAGTCAAAGACTGAACAATCTAATCATCTGAATCCTTGGGATCAGACTCATCAAAGGCCTCAAACTTAGACTCTAAGACATCATCTATATCCTGATGCTCAATATGGGGTGCTTGAGCTTGGGCCACCTGACTTGACTCCCCTGGTCTAGAAGGCACATGTCCAACATCAACTCCCACATCCTACTATTGTGGAAGTGGGTACAAATCCAGCCATGAGAGGTCTTCATTGTCAAATGTTGCTGGCCGAGTCTCCACAACCCAATCTGCTGATGCATCACCATCATCTAAGAAAATGGAACACAATTTAGGGGTCTTGTTCTGCAATTGGTTCCGCTTCAACCTAAGGTTGTACTAAACAAATACCATATCATTCAACCGTTTTTGCTCTAAACGGTTGCGCTTCTTGGTGTGTATACACTCAAAAACACTCCAATTGCGTTCACAACCAGAAGCACTGCATGTTTGGCTCAATATTCGAACTATAAACTTTTGCAAATCAACGCATTGACTGCCAAATTGTTGCCACCAATATGCTGCATGTAAGGACAAATTAAAATTAGCAAATGAATTTAAGCACAAACTCGAAAACAAATCCAATGAATTAAAATATACTTCGTAATTAATTACCTAGAGGATCTTTTGATCTACCTCGTACGGTTGTAGCCAAGATGAAGATACCAAGACTCATTGAAATGCAAGAACTTGTTGTGTATTTCATCTTGTTTATTGGGATCAGAGACCATGCGCTCAATGCATTTATATAATCCTTCTTTTACCTCCCCATCTGCTTTAAAATCTTTTGTGTAATGGTACCTTCAGAAGATCCAAGACAAAAAAGATGATCACATTAAAAAAAGGATAAACTTTTGCAATTAAAATTTAGTAATATAACTTAAGAACTTTGAAAATAGTTACCTTGGATTCAAGTAATAGCCTACAGCATGTAAAGGCTGATGAAGTTGTTTGTTCCATCGTTCATCAATGATTTTCCACATAGGAAGATATTTTTGTCTTTTGCCCTCATATGCTTCCTTTATTGCCTCCTTGGCTTGATCCATGGCCTCATAAATAAACCCCATTGTTGCGTTATCACCATCCACCATTCTCAAGACTTTCACAAGAGGCTGGCTAAAAAGTACGATCTCGTCTGCCTTTTTCCAAAATGCTTTCTCATAGACTTTATCAACAATGTCCTTTCCATCAGCCTTCTTGCTCCATTGAGATGCATTCCACTCATCACAAGAGAACATCTTCCTCAAGTTGGCCTTTTGCTCAATCAAGGACTGCAATGTAAGAAAATTTGTTGCAAATCTTGTGATAGATGGCCTGACAAGCTCTTTTCCACCAGTGCATTTTCTCATAAGGGTCAAAACCCATGAGTGGTTGTAAATGTATCTTGTGATAGATTTTGCTTGTTCCACACACTTTCTCACCCACTCAATTTTCCCAATATCCTCAAGCATAAGGTCCAAACAATCGGCTACACATGGAGTCCACCAAATGGTGGGATGTTTGTCCTTTAACAACTTTCCAGCTGCAACATAGTTGGAGGCATTGTCTGTGAGAACCTGCACTACATTTTCAACCCCCACCTCATCAACTACGTCATCCAAAAGACGAAATAGTAATTGTGCATCCTTCACTTGATCAAATGCATCCACTGATCTAAGGGACATAGTCCCTTTTGGGCAAGCAACTAGGAAGTTAAGAATGGTGCGACCTCTTGCATCAGTCCATCCATCAGACATGATTGTGCACCCTGTTTTACTCCATGCGTTTTTGAACTCTATGAGGTACTCTTGTACCCTTTCAACTTCATTTTTCAAAAGTGGCCCCCTAATATCCTCATAGCCAGGGCCCTTGAAGCCTGGACCATATGAAGCTATAGCATCCAACATAGGTTGATAATATATCGACCTTGAAGCATTGAAAGGTATGTCTGCATCATACCACCATCTAGCAATGCATTCCCAAGCAGCCTCCTTTTCCACCTTCTTCCATTTGGCATCAATGGTGGGCTGAGCACCAGGGGTAGTGCGGGGTTGAAAGAAAGACTCAAGGCTACCACGGGGTTTTTTAAATTGGGATGTACTACTTCCAACACCACCAACTACAACACTTTCTTCCCTAGGAATGGTATAAGGATCATGGGAAGGGTTGCGAAAACTAGAGGATTCTTCAAAACTAGGGTTCCTCTCAAGAAAATCAGAGCTACAACTTCTCCCTATCTCTCTTTGCACCCTCTTGTTTTTGGATTTTTCAGCTTGGTAAGATTCAAGAAGACCAAGCATCTCAGCTCTCAAGTCATCAGGGACTTTGAGGCATGGTCTTACATTCCCCCTTGTACCAGCTGAGTGTTGTTTCAGCCTATTTATACCTCCCCCCCCAAACTCTTTCTGGCAATAGTTACACACAATTTTTCCCTCAACTAATTGACAATGTACCCATACAGCATCTTTTCTATCTTTCGGGGCCATGGCAAGCAATATAAATCTGCCTGTGTTGCATGGGTACCCGTACCGGGGGGTCGGGTACACGAACCAGTACCGGGTACTTGGGTACTTCAATGGTACGTCCCCAGCCGTACCCAAATCCAATCTCACATACCGGGTACTTCATGTATGAAAATAGGGTACTTGCGTGGATTTTGGTACGCCGTACCACGTGATTGGGTACGCGGTCGATAGAGCCATTGGATAATTTATCTTAGCTCGTTGTTCGGGATGAATCAATTTGAAAATTTTGAAGTTTAAAATTTTAAAAATTAAATAATAAAAAACTAAAATACATGTTATGCGAGCCCTTGCCCCTTACCTAAACCAGCGCAACACTGCATTTCTCACGGCTAGTGCACTGTGCTCACTACTCCAGCGACAACGTGACAGAGGACCTTAGTGATGCTAATGACATTGATCCTAAGGCTGCTGATGACATGGCTTGAGGAAGCCAAATCAACTATCTTGTTCATGTTCAATGTTTACTGTTTTGAACTTTCTTTTTCATGTCTAAAAATGCCTTTAAGCAAATTTTGGATGTAGTATGGCAATGAAGTTTGAACTCATGGTGTAATGGACATATAATATTTTATGTTGTTAATTATATTAATATAACTTCAGTCTTCCAGTTGATATCTAATAATAGTCTATGTCATATGATTTATCAAATTTATTATTTTATGTTTGAAATTTTCAATGCGAATGTTCATATGAATCATTGAATTTAGAAATATCAAATATGCATGTATGATGTGAATGTAAAATGTTTCATTTTTATAAATTTTAACACACACACACACACACACACACACACACACACACACACACACATATATATATATATATATATATATATATATATATATGTGTGTGTGTGTCTACAGTGCCCCCAGCGTACCGAAGTACCCTGTTTCAAAAAGTGGCGTCCCCGTCCCCGTCCCCGTACCAGTACCCGTCCCCGTACCCACGTTTTCTGGCAACTTAGAAATCTGCAAATTAAAACCCTATTTTTTTTAATTCTATGAAAAAAAACAACGCTATAAAAGTTTAAATAGACTATTCCATACAAAATTTAATGAATACAAACTACAGTGCACATTTAGAGCCTTTTTACATACCTTGAAGAGTGCCTCCAAAATGCTCCAAATCTGATGCAAATGTCTCCAAAGAGATTCAGCCCACAAATTCTCCAAAATACTCCTTCAATCTCCTCTTCCAATCAGCCTAGGAACCGGCGCTAAGACCCTTAACAATCAGCACAATCAAACTTCAAAGATTCGAAGACACTCAAGCACATACTCGAAAACACCCGAATGAATAGTGTGAGTGAAACAGAGGGGGTGGGGATCTTTTTCTAGGTTAATGATGTGTCTTTTGGGTGTCCAGATACATCCCCCCCAACCAACATTCCAAAAATTTTGAGAAAAACACTTTTCTGAGCCTCCGTACGACTCTATACAAACTGGTACGAACCGACCGGTTTGATGAGAAAACCGGTTCAGGGACCAACCCGGCCAGATCGGTATCGAACCGGCCCAAAACGGCCAAATGCCCCGGTTCGGACAAGCCAGCTGCTGAAACCAGGTTGACCGGCCGGTTTAGCCAGTTCCGGTCCGATTTTGACAAGCTTGGTATGGAGATCTTCCATGCGGTGGGGAGACTAATCTCTTGATTTCTCCTATACAAGTACATGAATTCAGTCATGTGATTTATTATTTTTCAATTTCATGACTAGAATAGGGCAAGACATTTCAGAAATGCCTACCCCAATATATTTGATGCCTCTGCTAGCTAACATGTGTGCAA
This sequence comes from Pseudotsuga menziesii, assembly GCA_001517045.1. Lineage (NCBI taxonomy): Eukaryota > Viridiplantae > Streptophyta > Pinopsida > Pinales > Pinaceae > Pseudotsuga > Pseudotsuga menziesii. Next base: position 40,694 of record LPNX011050992.1, on the reverse strand, counting down.
GTTATCAGATTATCCTATGAGTGCACACTAGTATCTGAATGATACAAGATGTGATTATACTTTACTTTCTGGCACTCTATGATGGAATGGGAAATTAGTCCCATGATTATACCCTCACTAAGAGGGAAGACTAAGTTCTGTATAAACACCTGTCAACTGTGACGGTGATTCTATGTGAACTCATGAGTTTTGGGTGAACACTTGTGGAGAGTGACTATGATTCTGTGTGAACACCTGAGTTCTGTGCGAACATCTGTGGGCGAGAATTCTATGCGAACTCCTGTGAACTGTGACAGTGATTCGATGTGCACTCTTGAGTTTTGGGTGAACACTTGTGGATCCTTATGGTAATTCAGTGTGAACTATTGAGTCTTGTATAAACACCTATGGGCAATGACGTGACGATGATTCTATGTGAACACTTTGTTACCGACTAGGTTGCATCTAGTTGGACTTTCAGTGAGCCGCCAAAGAACAAGCACTTGTTCAATTTCAGAGTTCAGAAGTCCATTCACGCCTTCCAAGGCCCCTTTTTCATTTTTTACCACATGTTCGTACCCTGGGGAAAGATTGTAAAAACTATGCTAGCATGGGTTTTTTGTAAAGAACCCATGCTAGCACACTGGTATTCCCAGGTGTTTTTCCTTGTTCATTATGTGTTGTTGAATAAACGACTTATAATTTTTGAGTTTTTCACCGCTCCTCCAAAGTTGGAATGGTCGTCTTGGTAGTTAGGCACTGGGAGGTTATTAAAGTCCATGTGTCAATGTATATGAACATGCTAGACACTAATACTAAGTCATATGGACATGTGCTAGGTCCCCCTAGGTTTTATTTCATGTTGTGAGAAAAATAATTTTTCCTGTAAACTTGGGCTATTTTTTAATAATTTAATTGGGAAAATTATAAATGTAATAAAAGTGTGGTTAGAAGTCGGATTTTGCCATGGGGGTGCTCATTTTCTAACTCAAAGCACCATTTTCAACCTTAGACCCACTTTTCCTAAGTTTTGAGTGATAAATTTATCACTCAAGTCAAAAATCTCCAAAAATCACTCAATTAAAAAATAGAAAAATTAAAAATGGAGAGAAAATCCAAAATTCCTAAATCGATGGATTCTTGTCTAATTTGATTGAAATCAGTTGCAATCATCTCCTCTATCGGGGGCGAGTTAGCTCCATGTATAAATCGTTGACTTCGATTTTGATTGAGGACATGACAAGTGCTTATTGGTTGGAGAATGCGCCCCTTTCTGGAGCTTGATGTCTTGGTGAAGTGGTAGGAAATGTATGGGTAGATGACAATTAGGTGGACACGTGTCACACCTCTTAAGAGGTGGCGCCTACCACTTTAGTCCCACCTTAGTTGTAACATGTGTTATCCCTGGACTCTCTCATGGTTGACGCCCTGTGTCAATGTATATGAACATGCTAGACATTAATATTGACTCATATGGACATGTGCTCGGTCCCCCTAGGTTTTATTTCATGTTTTGAGAAAAATAATTTTTCCCGTAAAACTTGAGCTATTTTTCAATAGTTTATTTGGGATTCGCTGGCACCACAAAACCCAGTCCTTCCTCTGCATGTCAGCTTCCTCTTTCTCAACAGGCCTATCCTACGGCATACAGTGATTATCAGCCATCAGTTTGCTCACCTGGAGCAGCTATCAGCCAAACAGAGCAGTTGGGGGCGTGAGCAGCAGAACTGCCAATCAATTCGCTAGGGCACTTAGAGGCAGCCAAACCTTCGCATGCACCATTCCATCTCTCCGGCATCAGCAGATGAACAAGCTCAGAAAGCTTCAGCCTGATCTGACCTCTCCTCCTACAAAAACGTCACCTTCAGTCTGGAGGATGCTTACGGTATTGTGGGGCGGTAACAACGGAGGAAAGGAGCACTACTAGACCACCTATCTAGATCTTTATGCATGCAGCTATCTCTAGAGTCATTATCAGTCGAGATATCAGTTGTAAGTGTTAATTTCTATCTGCAAACTCTAACCCTAATTCAACTACATTTTGGGGCATTTTTGCATGGCAAGTTTGCATGCCCAGTTATTTCATATTTTTTGTATGAGATTGAATGTGCGAGTCAACACTACAGTAGAACATTAGAGAATATCAGTATTTGGGATATTACAGTGGTATCAGAGCATGTTCCTTGCCAGCTGTGAGCTTGAACATGAGAAGTAGATGAATACAGAAGAGGACACTTTTGTAACCTATAGGAAAAGAAGGAGTAGGTACACGGAGGAATTTGAGGATATCCAACTAGAAGATACCAACTCAGACATGGACCCAATAGGTATACACTCTGACAGGGGTAAAGGAAAAGAAGAAGATGAGGATAGAATGGAGTTTCGTAACCTAGTAAATGCACTGCAATACTTAACCAAAGGGAAAAAGGGCATACTTAATGCAATTAACAGATTATTCACGAAACCATAACCAAGTAATAGCAATACCCCTCTCTCACCGGTAGATAGAGGGTCTACAAGAAGTAGCGGGAAAGATGCATACACCAATATGCAGAACACACCCCAGAACCAAGGGCATACTTAATGCAATTAACAGATTATTCACGAAACCAGAACCAAGTAATAGCAATACCCCTCTCTCACCGGTAGATAGAGGGTCTACAAGAAGTAGCGGGAAAGATGCATACACCAATATGCAGAACACACCCCACATATTTAACAGACCTTCCAGCAGGCCTACTATGCCTCACTTCTTGGCAGATGTAGTAGCAGGTCCAGACATGTAGGTAGAGCCTAGTGAACCCTTTGGGACCTATTTGCAGGAATACAGGGACTTAAGGGATGAGTTTCATGCAGCCATGTATTTTTCGGATTTTTGCAACATGAAGAGTAGGAACAGGCCCAGGAATTTCAACAAGGGATTCAATCATAACTATGAGTTGCAAAAAACCTTGGGCAGGTTAACCATCCCAAACTTTGATGGGGTTCGTGGAGGTTCAGCGACGATATGGTTCAAAAGTTGGATACCTATTTCCAACTCAATCCCATGACAGAGACAGATACCATTAAATTGGCTACACTCCACTTGGACGGAGATGCTCATGATTGGTGGTACCACGGATTAGTGACATTGGGTCACAACACCATCCACTCCTATAGTGAGTTCACTCAAAAACTCATGGAGCGGTTCGACAGGAAAGATCCCGAGATACATTTCAGAGAGTTGGCTCAACTCAAACAGACAGGTAGCGCTGAGGTCTTCATCTCAGAGTGCCAGAGGGTAGCTGTTATGGTGACATATGTGTCAGAGAGCAGGTTGACTATGTTGTTTATTAAGCCCTTGACAGAGCCACTACGAGGGTGGGTGAAAGCCTACAAACCCTCCACTCTACAGGATGCCATCAACCGAGCCAGAGATCTCCAAGACTCAGTCCCAAAGAACAGGTTCCCACTCAAAACAAATTTTCCAGTTAGGAACAAGGACAAGAAACCTTTCCAGCAGGACTTCCGAAGAAAACATGGTTAGACGATGACACTAGAAAAGACTTAAGACGGAAGAAATTGTGTTTTACTTGTCAGGAACCATGGGTTCCAATAGACAGGTGCTCAGAGAAGGCCAAAGCCCACTACATGGAGGTATATTCAGACAATGAAGGGGAGCACTGCGAGCAGGAAACAACAGAAGAATTGCGGGCTGCAGAGGAGGAGTCACTCCAGGGTGATACACCAGAGGGAGTTATTGCTACGCTATCTGGAGTACCTAGATTCCATACTCTGAGGGTCAGGGGAATAGTACGAAGGGGAGCACTGCAAGTAGGAAACAACAGAAGAATTGCGGGCTACAGAGGAGGAGTCACTCCAGGGTGATACACCAAAGGGAGTTATTGCTACACTATCTGGAGTACCTAGATTCCATACTCTGAGGGTCAGGGGAATAGTACAGGGCCACAGAGTGGGAGTATGGATTGATGGAGAAGCAACCCACAATTTCATTGATGCAGTTTGGGTGGCCAAGAGGGGTATTCCGACAGAGAAGTTTGAGGGATTTACTGTAGCAGTAGCCGAAAACTCTAGCATGGAGTGCAACTATTGGATTCCAAAACTGAATGTCACATTAGGCAACTACCAAATGACAGATTCATGTTATGTAGTGGATGTGGCAGATACACATGTAGTATTAGGCGTTCAATGGCTTTATTCAATAGGGAAATATACCACAGACTACCGAGCGATGGAAATGGAATTCCAGGGACCATATCGGAAATAGGTAGTTTTGAGGGGCATGAACACTTATCCCCCAAAACCAGTCTCTTCACAGAGAATGGAGGCATTGCTCAAGCAGGATGACATAGAATGGTCAGTATAATGTTTAGTCACCTTTAGCAAACCTCCAGAGAACAACACCCAACACCCAGCAAATATTCAGGCCTTACTGCAGAAGCACGAAAAGGTATTTCGGGATCTTCTAGCAAGTAGACCACCAGACAGGGTATTTGAGCATATCATTGCGCTGGAGGAGGGGACACAGGCAGTCATCACCACTCCTTACCGACATCCCAAAAGATATAAGGATGACATCGAGAAGACAATCCAGGAATTACTACAACTAGGATATATTTGGCCCAGTTCTAGTCCCTTTGCATCATCAGTGGTCTTAGTTAAGAAGAAGGATGGCACCTTACGAATGTGCATCGATTACAGAGCACTCAACAAAAAGACCATCAAAAACAGGTATCCCATTCCCAAGATTAATGAACTCATGGACGAGTTGCGGGGTGCCAAATACTTTTCAAAGATTGATCTTCGCTCAGGGTACCACCAGATCCGAGTAAGGGATCAAGACATTTCCAAAACAGCTCTCTGTTGCCACTACGGTCACTATGAGTTCTTGGTCATGCCTTTTGGACTCACCAATGCTCCAGCCACCTTCCAGTCGTGCATGAACCATACTTTCAGAGCACAATTACGTAAGTATTTGCTAGTATTCTTTGATGATATTTTGATTTACAACAAAACGTGGCAGGAACATATGAAACATTTAGACGAAGTATTGAGCATTCTAGAAGAGGACTCGCTTTATGCGAAGATGTGTAAGTGTGAATTTGGCATGAAGGAGATGTTGTATCTAGGGCACATCATCAGTGCAGAAGCGGTACAAATTCATATGGATAAAATCCGAGCTATCAGGGATTGGCCCACGCCAAAAACAGTCACGGAACTGAAAGGCTTCTTAGGCCTTTGCACATATTACTGGAGGTATGTTAAGGGGTTCTCCCAATTTGTCGCACCACTCACTGATCTCACAAAGAAGCGGGCCTTTATCTGGACAGAATTAGCACAGAAAACCTTTGAGGAGATGAAAGTCATCATGAGTTCTTGCTCGGTTTTGGCACTACCAAACTTCTCACAGCCATTTGCAGTAGAATGTGATGCATCAGGGGAAGGGCTAGGGGCAGTACTGATGCAAAACCATCACCCAATTGCATTCGAGAGCAGGAAACTAAAAACTATGAGCGCCACTACTCCATCTATGACAAGGAGATGCTAACCATCTTACAAGCTCTAACTAAATTTAGACAGTACCTGGTGGACAGCAAGTTCAAAATCAAGACAGATCATAACAGCCTCAAGGACTTCGTGGAGCAAAAGGAGTTGAATGAGCGCCAACAGAAATGGGTCAACAAGGTGAAAGCCTACGATTTCGAGATAGAGTATGTGAAGGGTAAGAACAATATAGTAGTTGATCCATTATCCATACAACCTGCTTCATTATCTCTCATGACTATATCCACAGATTGGAGGTCTCTTCTCTTAGTAGAGTACTCCAAAAATAAATTTGCTTGCAAATTATTGGATGGACAAATTCAAGATGACAGGTACAGAATTACTGATGACATCATCTATTACAAGAGCAGGATATACCTCGTCCCAGAATCAGCCTTAAAAAAGATCATACAGGCATCAAATGACTCTCCATTATCAGGACATTAGGGTTTCTTGAAGACCTACAGGCAAATCCGAGAGAGGTTCTCATGGAAGGGTCTCAAGGGGGAAGTTATGCAGCACGTGCAGGAATGCAGCATTTGTCAGCAGAACAAGGTCGAGCACATCCATCCAACAGGGTTACTTCAACCACTACCAATTCCGGAACAGAAGTGGGAAAGTATCTCCATGGACTTCATTACACGGTTGCCCAAGGTCCAAGGGTGAGATTGCTTATATGTCGTGGTTGATCGACTGACCAAATTCGCCCATGTCTTTGCCTAGGTAGCTGAGTTATTTTTAAGAGAGGTCTTCAGATTACATGGGCTACCCAAGACTATTGTCAGTGATCGAGACAGTAAATTCACCAGTGCCTTCTAGCAGGAGCTATTCAAATTGGTAGGGACAGAACTCGCTACAAGTACGAGCTATCACCCGCAAAGCGACAGACAGACAAAAATTGTCAACAAGTGGGTTGAAGGGTATCTGCGCAATTATGTAGCAGGCCAACAGAGGACATGGATTAAGTGGCTACATTTAGGGGAGTCCTGCTACAATACCACCTACCATATGTCTATCCGGATGACACCTTTTAAAGCATTGTATGGCTATGAGGCACTGAGCTTCGCAGATCTAGCTTTTGGAGACAGCAGAGCACCGAAGGCCAAAGATTCGATACAGGACAGTCAGGATATCCTTTAGATCCTGAGAGAGAACTTACAGGCAGCACAGAATCAGCAAAAACTATACGCAGACAAACACAAGGTTGAGAGGAGCTTCGAGGTAGGAGATCTGGTATACTTACGGCTACAACCATACAGGCAATCTTCCGTCAAGAAGAAAGGAGCAGAAAAACTAAAACCTCGCTTCTATGGTCCTTACAAGGTAATTCGGAAGGTTGGAGAGGTGGCTTATGAGCTAGAACTCCCAGAGGACAGCAAGATTCACAATGTATTTCATGTGTCTAGGCTCAAGAAAACATTAGGACAACACATTGCTCCATCCACCGAGTTACCTCCCTTAGATGATGAAGGGCTACTGGTACTGATTCCAGAGCAAATCCTACAGGTGCGAGAAAGGAAGCTCCAAAACAGGGTGATTCGAGAGTATCTACTGAAATGGAAGGAATTACCTATGGAGGATGCCACATGGGAAGGAGAGCAGGTATTGTAGCATCCTAGTTTGCAGTTGTTTGAGGACAAGCAATTTCAAGCGGGGAGGACTGTGATGTCCCCCTCTAATTAAGCATCCAAAAACATCCGCTAACCTACTTACTTCCCATAGGTTCAAGCTGGTACTGTATGAGAGGGATTCACTGAGGGCATTTGATACTTAGAGCAGAACAAGACATTCATTTAATGTCAAGTCATCAGTCGGATAAAAGAAGCCTTGTTTCTTTAGGCTTAAAAGGTCAACATCAAAATAGAATTGCATGCATGCAAAAGTGATGTGGAAACCCTAAAAGTGACATGCAAACCCTAAAAGTATATGAGACTCTATTTAAGAGGGTTATGAGACTAAAGGAGTTATCTATTATTATTCTTGATTGATTTTGGAGTTTCAAGCAGCAGCACAGCGTGCAGCCGCGGCAGTTGGGGTTGGAGATGGTGTCTTCAGCTAGCGAGGGTTCGACAGTGAGATATCTGCCCTAGTCTCTTATTGGAATAGATCATCCAGGTTTATCCACAGTATTCATCATATACTTCAGTATTCGGAGATCCAGCACATTCTGAAGGGTTATTAGCGGATCCACGTTTTGCAGCCAAAAGTACCGGGGAAACCATAGAAGGATTCGTTGGGACCACAAAACCCAGTCTTTCCTCCGCATGTCAGCTTCCTCTTTCTCAGCAGGCCTATCCTACGGCATACAGTGATTATCAGCCGTCAGTTTGCTCACCTGGAGCAGCTATCAGCCAAACAGAGCAGTTGGGGGCGACGATGTTTTAAAACTCGGACTCGGACTCGGAATCGGTCAAGGGTCAACTCGGACTCAGATTCGGAATCGGTAATGACTCGGCTGATTTGAATTTAATGACTCGGATTACTCAAAAAATACATAAAATAATAATTTTAAAAAAAATAATATTTTAAAGATTTTAATTC